>OW387146.1:13803254-14253654 GCA_936440205.1 Lepidonotus clava
TCAACAAGAGTGGGCAGTATTGCCGATAAAATTTACGAACATGTTGGTAAATTTTTCCTGCCAATTTTGGACTGGCCTCCGATAACGCACTTTCAGTCACAGATAACGCACTTTCGGCCCCCAATAACGAATTTTCAGTCGCCGAAAGTGCAGGCTGCTGGAATAGAATGTTTCCATGGAGATGCTCAGTATTGGCGGCACATACTTTCGGTATGTGGAATACGGCCTTTAGTACTTCTATCACTGTATATTGGTTCCAGAAACTGTCTCTGTAAACTTTTATGAACACTGTTATGATTTACAAATGATTATGTTATGTTCCATATGCGGCCAGCCTTTCTTAATACTTGTTCTCCAGTCCTGTCAGAGAAATATGAGCCGTCTTCTACCCATCATAGGTTCAGGTTGTGATAGCTTTGCCTTAAAGGGAGCCAAAACCAATATAATTGACACATTTTTCAAAACTGAGATTAGTATAGAAATGTGTTAGATGGGTCCAGTTAAGGTCAGTGGTAAAGTATTATCTGTGAAAACTAGCTCAAAATGAAGTATAATGCCACAAGAGATGGTAATATTTGCATTTATTTGTAAACAAACCCTATTTTTGTAGATCCACATAAATTGATTTGAGCAAGAAATAAATTGTTTTTAATGATTTTTTACCATATTTCATGGTCTAGATTTCAGTATAGGCCAGGAATAGGCTCAATGAATGGATTTCCATGATTATTTGAGTTTGGAAAATTTCAATGACTTTATTGGTTTTGGCTCCCTTTAAAATCTGTCGGTATTACTGGTCCCAAGGGTCTTAACCCTGTTGACCCTTTGCCTCCGAATTTCCAAATATTGCCAATCATTTTTTTTTATATCTTCCAGCATCGTTGAAAGGTTTTCCAATGTTTTGCGAGTGTGTCAAAACGATCGTCTCCTGTTGAATAGTACTGGGAATTACATGAGCTTTCATTTTCTATATAAGACGCCACAGTTAATTCATTATTCATTATCCTGCATGTTCTGCTCGATAAAATATGAAAAATTTATGGAATTTCTGTCATTTTTTCCTTGTGGCTATTACTGCATTGGGGAGTCTACTGCTAGGTTGGGGCTAGACAAGGGGAACCCATTGAGCGATTAAACTAAAGTGCTGGTCGTCTGAGGATGCACACTAGTCAAAAACGACCACAATTTGTGTTCCAATAATTGAGGTATTTGATCAGAAGTATAGAAAAGAATATACACAAATCTTGCCAAAATTAGACAATGTTAGACATCAAAATTGGTCAAAATCAATAAAATTTTCAAAATTTTCAAAACTCAGAAAAGTATAGAAATAATTATGTTAGATGAGTCTAGTTAAGGTCAGTGGTAGTGTATTAGCTCAGGAAACTAGCTCAAACCATAGTAAAGTTCGAATAAAATTGGTGAAATTTCCATTTGTTTGTAAACAAACCCCATTTTTGTGGATCCACATTATTTGATTTGAGCAAGGAAAACATGCATTCAATGATTTTCTACCATGTTTCATGGTTTATATTTTAACATAGGCCAGAAATAGGCACAAGGAATGGATTTCCATGATAATCTGAGTTTGGAATATTTTGTTGAATTTATTGGTTTTGGCTCCCTTTAAATTCGATCAGATCTTAGTCACATCACTCAGTGGGTTCTCACCTTGAAGGGTTAAGCCCTTCTAATACATAGTTCCCATGAAGCATGATAGGTCAAGTATGACAGGCAACTTGCAAGGCCTTATACAACCTACAAGACATATCACCCCGATAACTCAACCACTGCCACTATGAGTCCGCGTACTCCTAATACATTATGACCGATAACAAAATTCATAAAAACAGAGACAGAACCCAAATCCAGGACTTTCATGGGAGTCAAAAGCAGTGGTATGTCAAAATATGACAAAACTTTTCAAACTCAAATAACTATGATGATATGTTCCATGGCCAAGAGCCTCACTTTAGCCATTGGCACAGTATAAATCATGAGAACTAACAATAACTGCACGCAAAATCCATAATACTCGTCATTTATGCTCAAAGACAGCGATGCTTGTAAACAAAACCAATTCCCCCCCCCCCACCAAAATTGACCAGGTTTTATTGTGTTTTGATGTAATTTAAGTCTTTATTGACAGTCTACATTTTACCACAGGCCTAGGTTATTGCCATGAATATATTTCAATAGTTAATAAAATTTTAAAAATTTTGACCCAACATTGCTTTTGACTCCCTTTCAGGGTGGGGTGCCCAAGAAAAAGTTAAGAAAAATCGTGTCCCACGAAAAGTTTAATACTCACGATAGGCTTATTTTCTATCGTGGGATTTAAACCTCATAAAATTTTCGTGGATTTTTTTTCCATTTTTTTTTCAAAATTCCACACTATGTATGTATTATGAACTTTTTTCTGGTCATGTCTTTCTGGAGAGTAGGTTTGTTAAACTCTCATCTGTCTGTTCACAAGATCAATATGTCAGTGCAGAAAGCTTGCCAAGGCACTCAGACTGGGCCTCATGTTCACTTCACTGGGTATCTTGTTATGGAAAAGAGTAATGGTCCTTAAGCTAATGATCTGTGGTGAGTCAAAACATCGACCGATTTTCTTCTCAATCAATGTTTATGTATGTTTGGAATTATATTTTCTGGTGTAAATTTCTGGTCTGTGAAACGAATTGTTTAAAACTGTATGTTACATCATATGATATATGAATAAAAATGTCTTTTCTTTTTTTCAGAATCAGCACGAAATTACAACGTAGATCACCCCCTCAAGCAAAACAACAAATGCGGTAGGCCAGCCATTCAGTGTTTAATACTTATTGCACTGCATTTTGGCAAAGAGCCCAACATGCAGTACAAATGAAGGAAATTGACGGCATCTGCACAGTGAGAACAAAATATTTAAAGCAAACTGAACTGTAGAACAATTAGGGACAAAACATAACCTATTTCATAAAAAGGTAATTAAGACTCAGCGTCTCTCCATCAATGGGAGTGATCAACCATAATGATGTTGCACGCTAATAAGGCTATGGCTTAGTTGATTGACGGAAGATTATTGTAACTACCTTTTAATTAGATTACTGTAGCTACCTTTTAATAGATACTAGGAAAATCGGTATGGATTTTGGTTAAATACCATTACTTTAACTGGAAAGCCCAGATGACACAAGCACCTTCCAGCAGGCTACGGAAATACAATAAAGGCCCAGTCCCAGGCAACCTTATATGATCTGAATACCATAAGATAAAGGTTATTTAGTATTTGATAACAATCCAATCCCAGATCACAATATCACTTAAGTTTACCGTGAAATATTATCAAAATTCCCTTCTGATTTGATACACAGAAACTGTTGTGCAAAAATGGAACACAACAATCTGATTGGTTCTAAAGTTTGTGAAATGTACACAAACACATTACTCTTTTCCCCATAGGAACCAATGCTAAAGCCAGTCAGCCCAATCTAAAATGTCCAATCATTTGTAGCCTTGGAATACTGCATTTTGATTGGCCTGCAAGTACGTCAATCATTACATTTAAAGAGCCATTATGTGGTCGCAGCTCTCGAATACATAGAAAAACATAGTACTTGTCTATTCCAGTAATCTAATGTGTAGAGACTTGGAAAGCTTGTACAATACTTTTCGTCCAACATTTCTCCAGTATAACATAATTTGTGATGGGCTTATTGAATAGATGTTTATGCAATAAGCAGCTCCCTAAGCTATCCCCATACCTCTAAGCCTAATACCAATCCTTTTTCCTTTATGTTATGTCTACCTCGGCCGCCCCCACGTCTATGGGACAGGTGGTCTCTTGTATCATGCAGTGAGGGCTTCGAGTGTTTGATGTGATCGTCCCTTCATCAGGGCGAGAGACAGGCACACGTCCTGCTCTGTGTATCATGGCCCCTTGCCTGCCAGACTTGTCGTTCTAACCTGACTGGCCTACATGATGCTATGTTTGCATGGGGCGATCAGGTTTAACGGGGCGCTGATAGGCCATCGCTATGCACATGTTAGGTGAATGATAGTTTCTTATATTTTATGAGTAAATGAAAGATTGGCAAAAGCTTAACTCAATAACAGTGTGGTGGACTGCTTGTAAATCTATTTAAATTATGAATAGAATGCTTGCCATGATCAACTTGTCTCTATCTATTTACATACTTGTAAATATTTTTGAATCATGAATAACATGCTTAGCATGATCAACTTGTTTCAACTTAGTAACAGCCTTCGTCAGGAAGAATTATTGTGATTAAGCACAAGAAATTCAAAGTGATCAACTCGGTGATTTGTGGGAAATATGTTATCTGGGTAGCCTTTAGTTGCCTGTTTTGGTAGGTCATGGCATTCGTCAAGTTGTCCTATAGGTTCATTACTGCATTTATTTCACTCAACTGTTTTTTCGGGAATTCTAACTATTTTTGTTATGCATCATGCTGTTCTTTTAAAGAGGACAGTTGCAATATCTAATTCTAGGAAAGGAGTAAGTTAATGATGCTTGGATATATGATTATTCCAATTGTTATATTGCTATCCCTAGATTTCTGAGGTCTTCGAGAGCTAGTTGAAATTGATGATTGAAATCATCAAAGAATGCAACATCAGTTTTAAACTATTTGACGAATTTCTGTATATACAAATCCCAGCCCTTCAATAAGGCATATTGGCCTATTATTAAAAATGAGATAGTAAGGAGAGTAAATTATTATATACGATTATTGGTGTGATTATCTAGAGAATGAAAAGCATCAAAAGTTGTTTATTCCCTTGATAATTACACCATACTATAAACTTTATAGATATATTTAACTGGAAACAAATTGATTAATGTCAAATAAAAACCCAGTCACTAGGGACGAACTGTTCAATATAATTATGTACATGGTTATTTTCCAACAAACTGAAATAACCAGAATAGCTCAACGCTGCAAAAATCTAGTGAACCAATGTCCACTAGGCAAACCATATGGGGGCACATTTTTAGACGTGTATTTCGCTGAGTGAATGGGGCATGATGGGAAGGTGGGACGTGTCTGTGGGACAGATGGTCCAATCCTGGGCGTGTTAACCTGACACTTTGTCGGCCCAATCCCACAGCCCTCAGGGGACGCAAGCCTCAACGGGCCGTCTATAACAGATATGACACCAACATAAAGGGCTGTATCACTAGGGATAAGGATGAATATTTCAATATCAGAGACATTACCATACACAGATGTGGATACTTCAGAAATGCATATCAAATAAATTGATTTTTTACTTCTTTGTGAAGGCATTATTAGAAAGCTATGAGAATTAAACCTCATATCGACACTTTGTATGTATTATTTCCTGTATTGTTCCATATAATGTGGTTAGGGTTCTATAGAGTATACCACTAGTACTGAAAGAAATTTGCATATCCTAAAGGCCGTATACCACATACTGATTTTGATGCTGCCGATTTTACGTTTCGTTGATTTTCTTTGAGAATATGATATTGATCCTCAATACTATATACCATTTGAAAGATAATTACAAGACCTTTCGCATGATGTATAATTGTTTTATTTTTTATTTTATTCCAACTGCCGATTTATAAAATCAGCAAAAAATCGGTATGTATAATACAGCTTTAAGAGTGAGATTTTGCATTATAGAGAAGACAATGGCGAAGTATATTTTATGATTTCATTAATTCTGCGATGTTGGATGTTTACAAATGCGAGGTTGGGTATTACAAATTCAAATGCAGCATAAATTGTTTACATTATCGAAACCTTCACATTCTATTAAAAACGTCATTTCAATATTAACTTCCGCTTGACAATGACTTGCCTCGTCGGAAAAGAGGATGTATGACCATCTCATGATCAATGAAGTTAACATTGCTTGGGTTACTTGCCTTACACTTATAAGATATCAACCATGATATCTTCGATACGTATTGTAAGTCAAGTTAGACAAAGGTTACAGATGATATATGAACCTCTTTTTCCAGGTACAATGCTATAAGTTTTACATAAATCGCTTCTTTTTATTCACCATGACTATACAAATCTCAAGTTTCTTATAATATATGATACTGATATGTTTTGATATATGGTATGAAAAAGAATAAATTTATATCGAAGCTAGCATTAATATTCAGGTGCTTAATGGCTGGATATCATATCAGGCTGTACGGCTACAATAATCATCAAAACGTTACACTCACACCTTACATCGTTGTAGTAAGAGAAAAAATGCGCTGGGAATCCCCCTGCATTAAAAGATGTACTTTGAAACGTTTAGATTTATATAAACTTCTCAAAACCAGGCGTTATCTGTGGACACATGTAGAATGTCATTACAATTGCCCTTGAATTTCTTTTCTGCGAATCCACGTTCATAGTTTTACCACTTTCATCCTTGGCTAGTTTTAACTTTTTCCTTCGTTCTAGCAAATTCCCCTTTGGCCGATTCTACCATCAATTAACATACATTTTTATGACAAGGTTACAGTCAATCTGTAAATAATAAATAGGAGTTGAGGTCCAGTCTGGCTAAGCAAAGGACCTGTCTGCAAATTATTTAAGACCATTACAGGGACTAGGCAGCTGGGGTTGTACTCCGTGAGGGGCTAAGCTGTAAATCAACAGCAATGAATAAGTAATCTGTGCCCCATCCTGACAGGAACATAGTGCTATACAGATACCATGTTAAACTATTTTATCAAGCAGGTCTGGTGATGTATAGACATTGTACAGATGCCCCAATAATAATTATTATAAAGATTTGATATAGGGGCCTACTTGTTCAATAGAACATAAACTTTAGCTTATTCTATAGGACTGTCTTAGAGAATTATGATATAATCATCTTGAGTAGAATTATGTCAGGCTAATTGAAGGGCCACATGGTTACTACTGATTGGGGAACACATTGGCTTGATTGTATAGATCTTTTGCAGATGTAGTCACAAAAATCTCATTTTCGTGATCACCATATGGTGTTCTAGACAGCAAGATATGAAATCACTGAAAAATGTATAATTCAAAATTATATTGATCATACAATATGATTCAGTGGGATAAATAGTAGTAAATGTGCCATAAAAATATTTTTTGAATGCTTTCGAATTGTGATAAAATACAAGTATAAAATGATCACCTATATGGCACCCAGCCTATTTTTAGATAAGTGAATATGCACAACGTCTATAGATATAACAACAACCTAATGATTTCATTGTTTTTTTTTCTTATTAGATATCAACACACTGAGGAACATTTATACAAAGGCTTGATCTTCTACGTTACCTTTAGGGGATATATTACCCGTTCTTGCTTGGATAACAAGAGACAGGATGTTTTTTCTCATTGTTGCTCTTATCGCAAGTAGGAAACATGGGCCACTTTTTGCTATTTCGGCAGAAGCCTTTGCTTCCTGTAGCGTATTAAGAAACGCTGAGATAAGACCATACCATGCATGTAACAGTTAAGGCAAAACCCTGGCTCTTTGCATTAACAGTCATATTTTTAAACTGTTTTTTCCTTCAGACGGTCTCTACACTGTTAAAACAAGTGTTTAGAACCTAAACATTTTCCTAAACACTTCGGTGCATCCAGTTTTGGAACACTTTATTTCCCTAAACATGTTTAGAATTATCGGTGTTTAGGGTTAAGTGTTTAGAAATGTGTGATGTTTAGCTGTTTAACCATGAAGTGTTTAGGTCCTCAAGGTGTTTAGAATCAAAACGCTTATGATTTTTTTATGTTTAGCTGCTAAGTGTTTAGAAAACTATGATGTTAAGGTGTTTATCTATGAAGCATTTATGTCTTCAAGTTTAGGGTTAGGTGTTAAGTTAAACAGTAATATACCGCAATATGTACAGTGTGCTTTCATTCTTAAGGATGAAAACCATTTTAAATTTAACAATTATATACCGTAGTGTGTAAAAAAACAACGTAGATTTTACATGTAAAACACTGCTATGGTACTATGCCATTCAGTTTACACCAGATGTAATGTTAACAGCATTGAAAGTTTTATTTTTCCTGTAATCACACTACAGGATCATTGAGCCAATAACCACATATGTCCTTCCTTCTTGGTTTAGCCTTGCATGGATTGTTTGATTGTTGGAGGTAAAACCTTTAGGGGTATAGCAGATAAAGTTCTTGTACTAAAAAGGTGTCTACATGTTAATCCTACTAAAAAGGTGTTTTAAAACATTTTGTAAATGTTTTAGGGGTGTTCTGGTTGGTTGACCATACCTAGAATAGCAGGCCAATGAAGTGATTATCTTAATGACGCTACAAAAACTTTAAAATCTAACATTTTTAATCACAAAGTTCCAAATTCCTAAGTGTATGAAAAACACTATTTTACTAATCATGGCCAAAATTATGGAGGGCATGTGGCAAACCACTAATAGTACAACTACTTCATAGTAGTATTTTGGTAGCTTCAGTAGCCGAGATTTGAACCCGGGGCCCCTCACATATGAAGCCTATGCTCTCCCACTGAGCTATGGAGGCCTGTAGGTAGACACAGCCCAGCTTTGCTACTTAACTGAATACGTAGGGGTATGAGAGTACTGAACTATTGTCTGTCACACCAACATGATGTTGAATACCTGTATAGTAGTACTGATCCTACTCATTGGTACTGACTATGCCAGTGTGCACTGCATGCAGTCCAAGTTAGCTCAGTTGGTTAGGCTTCTACCTTGAATGTAAAGAATGTGGGTTCTAATCCCAAAGTGTCCATTTTTCTTTTCCATAGTACACAATTAATATTATGTGTTTGGATTCTAAACATATCTGATTCAAAACATGGTTAGAGGTTACAAGTGTTTAGCTTTTAAACACAACTAATGTTATGCGTTTAGATTATAAACATAGTTAACCCACACATGTTTAGAAGTTACAAGTGTTTAGGTTTTAAACAGATATGGTTTAGTGTATTTAGATTATAAACATGTTTATGCCCTTAACACATTTAAATTCTAAACACCATTTTAACAGTGTAAGGAGTAGATATGATATTGAAAGAAAGATAACATAATATTATGGTACAGCCCAATGGGGTACGGGGCAATCCTTATTGTCAAGTTTTGCACACACTTTGGTCTGGGACATAGGTTCATGAGAACTCCTGGGGAATATTAACTGCTGAGTGTTTTTTTCCTTCTTTTTCTTCTTTATTTCAACAATTTATACAGTTGACACACCTCAACGCTAGGCGCTTTTTTCTGGGTGTCCGCTGTTTCTATCCTGTTACAATCGATCACAGTTGAAATGGCAACTTCTGGTTATGGCAGGCTTGACATTGTCTACTCTTAAGGCCGTATTCCACATGCCGATTTTGCAGCGGATATAATGGTCAAATATAGATATATCATACATCAATACAAAGATTTTAAAACTCTCTTTTGAATGGTATATAATATGCAAGGTCTCATATCATATATTCTTATAAAAAATCAAACAAATACAAAATCGGTAGTAGCAAAATCGGTATGTGGAATACAGGCTTTATACTCTTGTCTACATTATAGAAGAACCATGGCTATAATTTACATAGCATTTTCAACAAAAGAGTATGTACGTGACAGATAATTGAAAAGGGAAGGACAAAAGAAGGGGAGGGGATAGGGGGGGTACATAAGGAGGATGAGAGCGGTCAAACCTCATAGTCTTTTAGAACAAATCAGGATACACCGGTATGTTCTTTAAATAAAAATTTAAATTCCTTGTAAGTGTCAGAGTTTTGGATCTCCTTTTGCAGAGTGTGCCAGCAGTCTGTGCTTGATTTATTCTATTTCAAATACACTGAGAATAATGAACATCATTATTAACAACAACAATATTTACATCAGCATGCACAGACAGGCATTATTGCCCTCTGGGACAATACATCATGCAGCTCTGAATATTCATCCGCTGTTGAAAGGACAGGCGAATAGTGAGGGTATAAAGGCCATGACCCACGTTGCAATTTTGGGCAGACCGATTTTCTTTTCGTGCATTTTTCAAACATTTGGAATCAATTTTCTGGACGAAAATACAATTTTTTTGATAAGTATTATTCTAAACTCGTTCGAAAAGTGTATATGTACATGAAAAATTATTATTTAACAAACCGATTTTCAAAATCAGTTCAAAATTGACCCAAAATCGCAACTTGAATCATGGCCTTAAGGGATGGAATCCTGTTATAGAATGAATAAATGGATGTGCTTTGGGAGTAAGGTCCGTCGTGTCAAATCTTACTTGTACTGAGAAACAATTGCTTTTTGCTATAAACCAAATTAAGGTTAGTTGAAGGAACGGGACGGTATCTAACTTGTCATCTTTGCGTATGAGGCTTCAGACTTTAAAGTCATATGTATTCCACTTCTTATAGGTATAGTAGGAGATATAATGCCATAATCTCCTCTAGCTGCTGCGTTGCTAGAGATTAAAAAAGCTTTACTTGGAAAGATAAAATGGAATGAATAGCATCTGCCTCCGAGCTGTAGATAAAAGGCCATATTCCACTTTGTGGTGCTTCGCCTGCGATGGACCATTTTAATCACCATCGCAAGTAAAACAAGCCACCTCAACATGGAATGGTACTTGTGGTTGCCCACCGCACACATCACCGCAAGTGAATCTATATGGGTTTTCTGTGGATTGCTTGCGGTGACAGAAACCAACATATTGGTATCTGAAATGCAAATTACTTGAGGTTGCTGAAAAGGCCATCAAACAGTCCCGAACAAAAGATATAAACAATTATGGTAACCTAAATTGAAATCATCATACAAAGTGTTTGGTTGTCTGTGTCAAACCTTTTTCTTAGTGTTAATAAGTAATATTCCAACCATAGCCCTCGGATATCTGACTGATATTTTTTCAGTCTTTTCCAGGACTTGACCATACCTTGACATTGTAAGCTGACGAACATCCAGATAACATTGTGAGTGTCTCGTCTGTGTACTGCGCTTTTTGCCACATTTCAAACCAAAGAGGACTATAAACTACAACATATTACTTAAGTAAAGGTCATGTAAAGGTCAAAAGCTGGCCTCAAGGTCTTTCTGAAGGTCCCCTTTGCCCTTTGGACCGGTAAGGTTTCCCCATGTCGGTCATTAGACTGATCGATCACTCCAGTGAACATGGCAACCCCTGAGCTAGGTGTGGCTAATTGACGGATCGACTAGGACCAAATCGACCAGCTGTGGCCTTTTAAACACTGATGTAGTTTTATCAAGTAAGGTTATAAAAAAAACAAAGCCAATAAGGTAAACAAACATAGAATTAATGAGTTTCCAATTCAAAATTGTGTAATGGTCCACTGCTATCTCTTTGAATAAGGTGAACATGAACTAGGCGTAGCTAATTGATGGATCAACTGGGACCTGATCGACCAGCTGCATCCAATAGGCTATTCCCTGTTCAACATAGCTGTTCACCACATGCTTATGGCCTTCTGTGGATAATCCAGCAGATGCAACCATGAAATTACCTCCTAACCTTGTTTCTTCAGGAAGATGGATTCATATTGCATTGTAAATGTAAATTAATTGATTACTTTTAGGTTTGTATTTAATAGCCATGTACACCCCAGACAGATGACATGCATTACGTAATTTCTTAGAGATTTTACGATTTTCCTTGGAAATCTCTTACAATTATATGATGGTTTGATATTTCTAAAGTCTAATATCATCATGTTCACATGAAATGTCAAAGATATAACATTTACTCTGTATAGTAGTGGTTTTAATCAGTTCATAATCTTCGGATGAAAAGTAAGTCTGAAATAATTCCTCTTTGGTAGGAAAATGTGGGAAAATATGAAAAATAAGCTTCTTTTCAATGTGGCTACAGTTAGGTTTGAGGAACACACCCTAAAGCCGCATCCCCACTTGGGCGACGAAAATGTTAGTAACCCAACAATTAATGTTAACCCTTTCATTCAACGGTGACTAGTGGTTTTAATTAGTCTTGGTTGCCATTGAAAGAAAGGGTTAACACTAATCGCCGGGCTACTAACATTTTAGTCGCCCGAGTGGGAACGTGGCTTTAAATAGGTATGGCCGAAAAAGGGTCTAACCAGCAAATATTCTGGTCTAATGAAGGCACAGTACTCAAGGACATAACACTTCAGGCTTTAAAGTTCTCAAACATGGCTGACAGCCTCTCGAAGGACACCCGCCTCCGCTTAGTGAAACCCTCAGATGGGACCGGCTGTCGAAACGAGCCGCTGTTTTATGTTGAAGTGACTGCCAGCTGAGGGTTGCCAAGGGACAACATGTTCAAACCCTCATTTCAGGCTTAAGTCTGCATGCTGATGGCTTTACAAAGTGGGTTGGGGATGGCTGGGGACTAGTTGTCATTGTCTTGACTTGAGTATGCAAGATGATGGGTTGGGTAGGTTAGTTAGTCAGTGCTTATAATGTAGAGGGCATTATAGGGCTAAGGAGGTAAGCATCTATTTTTTTGGAAGGACACATGCAGATTATATTGGAGAAAATCATGTTTCTGTGTTAATAGAGTGAGGAGAGTGAGGAAGCCATTTTTTACTCTGAAGTGGATATCATTTGCATTTGCGTTGCGAAAACAAGGAGTTTGCGTTTCAGAAACCGACATGTTGGTATCAGAAAATGTAAGTTCCCAATTGAGAATGACTAGAAATGTGATTGTCTTGATCCATGTGTTACCCAAACAGAAACAACAAAGGCAATGTATTTCTATATCTTTCTAATGTGCTGGTTGGAATCGCTTGCATTGATGTCAAAGAAAAAACTATCACAGTATAAAAAAATCCATAGTGGGACATGACCTTTAGTCAGTGTTAAAGGAGAGGAGGACAGAGTAATGGTTACTAGTGTTGGGAAAAAATCATTGTGGCAAAGACTCAAGAAGTTGTTAGTGGGAATAGCGTGTGGGCGAGAGCACCAGTGATAATGATGCCAGGGGGAAGGGCACTAGAGTAGAGAGTGTGGATGAGAATGTTTTAGGATAAAATTAATGGTGTGGGGCAAGATGTGAGGGCAAATGGTGTTGGAGAGAGGGTATTACAGTAAATGGTGTGTGGGAGAGCGTGTTAGTATAAATGGTGTCAGAGAGAGGGTGTTCAGGTAAATGGGGCGGGGGAGTGTGTTAGAATAAAATTTAATGGTGTGGGGTAGAGGGTGTGAAGGTAAAATCAATGATATGGGAAAGGGTGTAAGGGTAAATGGTGTGGGGAGAATGTGTTAGGATAAATTGTATGTGTGGGAGATGGTGTTAGGGTAAATGTTGTCAGAGAGAGGGTTTTAGGATAAATGGTGTCGGGGAGGATGTAAGGGTAAATAGTGTTGATGAGAGTGTGTTAGGGTAAATGGTGTCAGAAAGAGGGTGTTAGGGTAAATGGTGTGGGGGAGAGGGTTTTAGGGTCAATGGTGTGGGGGAGAGGGTTTTAGGGTCAATGATGTCAGAGAGATTTTGGATTCAACAGTGCTTTTGACTCCCTTTAAGAGGATAATATATGTACAACGGAAAAGTGATTGTTATTTTTAGATTGAAAGTTAAAGGGGGAGGCCAATGTGAATATTGTGGAAGAGAGTGTGTTTGGATAATTACTGGAAGGGCGTGTTACTGTGAATCATGATGACTAGAAGGCGTTAGTGTGAAAGGTACTTGGAATAGAATGGTGCAGGGAAGTGAGAACCATGGCATTAATAGTGTGGAGGAGGTTGCAAAAATACAAAACAGGGTGTGTTCATATGAATTATAGGAACATGGGTACATTGGTCAAAATTCAAAGTGAAGGAAAATCTTACGGATGTGTTAGTGCATCGCTGTTAATTGGTTATGTGGGCACAGCTTTGTAAATGTTGATATAATATAGAGTGTATAAAGACCATATCTTTAGTATATGTCCTCCTTTTGTCTCTTATTGTTACTATAAGTATTCTGAACAAAATTAAATAAAGGCCATATTACACTTTTTCATCACTTACCATTTTGTCTCATCCTTCATTTTCAAAGGAAGTAGTTCTAGGAATCCATAAACAACCCTGTTATGCGCTTCTAGATATTTTGTTCACCAACATGGGACAGCTGCAGGTACCCTCATAAGTGTTCAGAAAAAAACTCATAAAGACAGTGTTCAGAGAAAATCTAATAGACACATAGGTAACTTTACCTTATAGGTTATGGCAGTGTCAGACACTAAAGGAACGGCCCTCGGGTGTTTTAGATCCAAACCTGCCAAGCACGCATGTCCCAGGCTCTTAAACTAATAGTGAGCAGATATAGACCTGAGGGAAACAAATTCCTTCTTGGGGCATTTTCCATGCTCACAAGAGACGATGTGCTGCTTATGACTTTTCAATTTTCCCAACAAAACATTATGATAACGTGTTGTGGGATTTGCTCAGACAAGGTTCACTTAATGAAAGGAATTTTAATATCTTATCGTTTATCTCTCCAGAAAGAGATGATTAAATGAAACAGAATTATGATTAGCCAAGTTTTCAGAGAAATACTTTTTTTGTTGTGTTGCTTGAAAGACGTGCTTTCCTTAAATTTAGCAGATTGTATAGGAATGAACAGAAATGGCGCGGAAATGTCCATGGTATTTATTGTTTGATTAATGAATGCATACAGTTTTTTATCTGGCTTTAAAATCCCGTAACATAAATCTCCAATCTAAATCGCACATTAAGATAAGTTCTGTTTGTGTTTTGTACCAACAACTATGCTCTTGCATGGCAAGAAATGGATCACAACTGGGCGGAGGCCGTTAATACCAGATATTGTTAATTTCACTATGATGTGTCGATCAATATTAATATATATTCTAATACAAAGATGCAATAGATAGAAGATGGAAGCAGGGGTGCTTTTAAAATAAAAGATAGAGAAAAACTTCACTACATATATATATATATATATATATATATATTATTTAACCTTCATCGTTGATGATCCTCCATGTAGGTGAAAAATACAGGATAATACACCGATAGTTTCAGCTTACTAAGTTAAGTTCGGTGTATTAATATACAATTAATAGAAGCAGAAATGAAATATTAGGGTTCGGATGGCATGGGATGGTGTGGGTAGATCGATAAATGGGTAGCTGGAAGGATGAAACATTTATACTGATCACATGATATTATTAGGGTCTCCTCTTTGGTTCTCACTTTACTTATTGTCAAGGGAAACCTAATTTTCTGTGAAATGATATTGCAGTCATCCAGGCTACCCATGTACTTGGTCTTAAGGTAGTATTCCACTACACAATCTTTGGTTCGCGATGCGCAAAAAACTCTCATGATGTTTGGCATACATCAGCAGAAAGTCATGATTCTTTTGGTACATGCCAGACACGTTGAAGCATATGATACCTCATTATTTTTGGCATCCCAGACATCGCGAGCCAGAGATCATGAATTTTCCTATACTTATAATTACCAAATTGTTTGTAAATATCGGGGATACATACTCCCTATCTTTCTTAACTGAAATTAGTATCCTCCCTATGTTTAGTCCACTGTTCTCCATGATTTCTGCCATTTTCTATCGTTTAAAACTAGTGCAATATGAACCTAAAGACTCTTTGTTATATATGTAGTCAAAGTAGAAATTTATGTGAGAGAAATAATTCACAATATGTACTGGGTAAAAGATGGAATGGGATGGGTAAATGGGGAGCTGGGATGATATGATATTCACTAATCGCATTTTAGGGTCCCCTGTTGGTTTCTCACTTTACATATTGACAGGGGAAACCTAATTTCTGTGAAATGATATTGCAATCACCTTGTGGCTTTTAGCTGTATGACAATGTGCAAAGCCCATATACTCTATGAAGGGCCTTGCGTAAAATAAGGGATTCTGTAAATAATGTACATAAACCATTTCACAATGACAATGATTATTACAGCATCCACTGTGTTAACAGTATTCATTGCATACAACTGTGTCTTTGGTCTAGATAATTGTGTCAGTTGTCAAAATAATGGTGTGACCTCCAACAATTAACCCAAACACTAGAACCCTTTCCCTAAAGATAGTATGGCACTACACAACATCACCTGCGATATGACATTGCCACAGAGAAATCGCACATATCAAGCTGGTGATCCACGATGTAACAAAAGGCTGACCTAGTTTCAATTTCTCTGAAATAGATCATCGAAAACTCTTTGGAAAATTGTACATTGTATAAGAAAAATTATTATTTAAGAAAACGGTTTTTAAAATCCGTTCAAAATAGGCCTAAGATCACATCTTGGATCATGGCTTTTAGAGAACAGCTATTTTAGCACCAATCCATTAGCCTACTACATCACCTGGCGTGTATGCCGACTTAGTACGTGAATGCCCAGTAAGAGCAAACTCACAATGGTCATACTATGGTAAGAAGTACCATGGGGTGGTATGAGGGTGGCTGTATGAACCATAGGGGACTGTTACATACAGAGGGTGAAGCCCGTGGTTTGTACGATACCCATGGGTTGTACAGCCACCCGAGGACGACCCCTTAGGTGCTTCTTTATTTTATCACCCAAGAAATATTGAAAATCTGTTAAAATATTACTGACTACAAAAAGTGTTCAGTGAGCGGTGTGTACGGCAAGGCAATACCCACTGCTCACAATGTGCACCGTTTGTCGGCAGAGCGGGTGATAAATTTTGATGTTCATTCCTGTGTAATTTAATGTGTATCTGCGCGAACCTTTCTTGCGATTTGCTTACGGTGTCATCTCTCATTTTGGTTTAGGTAATTACACATCATAATCTGATCTTGGGAAGGCAAATTGTAACATGTATAATTCACACTCATTTCTATAAAATTTCCAGGAAAATTGGGGAATATTCTGGAGAGATCCAGCTAACTATACTGTTGTTTTATCAATTTGTTGGTTCAAAAGGATTAATCTTAAGAAAACAGTAAAAGAGAGCTGTATAAACACGTATAACTCACATTCATTTTTATAGAGTTTCCAGGAAGATTGGGGAATATTCTGGGGAAATCAAGCAGGCTATATTGTTGTTTTATCAAGTTGTTGGTTCCAAAGGATTAATCTTAGGAAAACAGTAAAAGAGAGCTGTATAAACACGTTTAACTCACATTCAATCTAATAAAATTCCCAGGAAAACTGGGGAATATTCTGGGGAAATCAAGCTGGGTTATATTGCTGTTTTTATAAACTTGTTGGTTCCAAAGGATTAAGCTTTGAAAAACAGTAGCAAAAACAGCTGTATAACTCACACTCATTTTTATAAAATTTCTAGGAAAATTGGGGAATATTCTTTTATAAATGTGTTGGTGCTAAAGGATTAAGCTTAGGGAAAACAGTAAACTCACTTAAGGTGAGTGGGTAGGTGTTTGGAGTTTGATTGAGGAGGGAGTGAGTGAGCCCCTTGGTTGGACCATCTCGTTAGACGGTTCGTTACACCGGGCCCTGCTCCTTCTCCTTCAGCCTTGGGTACCCACACTCCTCCAGGGTTTCCGAGGACCGTAAATCCTAGTATTCTAGCCTCACTGTAATTCAATCCCTGATTTTTGCCCAATAATAGTCCAATGGCTTTTTTCTTCAGAACTTAGGGATTCCTTAAAACCTCATACTTAGTTCAAGTATAAGAAATATGTTCATTAGACTTAATTTTTCCTCTCAAGACTAAATGATATTAACTGAAAGCTACAGAAATGACTCTTATCGCATTTTAGATGTGGGAATGATGGAGGCTCACAATAATAATTATAAACAGTAAAAAATGACTAGCACTAGGAGCAAAGTTTTATGCAGAGATAAGTTTTACAGATCCAAGTGTTAAACCCTTAAGCCACATCTTTATGTTGGAAGCCTCAATAGTCTTACCTTTTCAAATAACCTGTAATTTATGATGCAACTCAAATTAAGCCCCATACCCACTAGCACGATGGACCAAGAGCCAATCGTTTTTACGAAGAGTTGACTGACAGCAGTCCGTGGTCTTGAAAAGTCATACTTACACACACATTGGCAATACATTCATTAAACCACATTCGACCTGGTGAACTTGGTTTGTCATAGGCCTCTGTGATCTACGAACGTGGGAAGCGTTGGGTTGTCGTAGCCCTGTGCAACCTGATCCCATTGCAAAATTATTTAACATGTTTTATATATTCTAAGAGATCCTGTACGATTCGAGACAAGACTTGTTTCAAAAATGATCACAGGGCAACTGCCTTCTCAGTGTGAATGCTATACAATCAGATGTGCTTGCCTTCCATCACTTTGTGATCACCCGTGATATTATTAGCACGATGGACCAAGAGCCAATCGTTTTTACGAAGAGTTGACCGACAGCAGTCCGTGGTCTTGAAAAGTCATACTTACACACACATTGGCAATACATTCATTAAACCACATTCGACCTGGTGAACTTGGTTTGTCATAGGCCTCTGTGATCTACGAACGTGGGAAGCGTTGGGTTGTCGTAGCCCTGTGCGACCTGATCCCATTGCAAAATTATTTAACATGTTTTATATATTCTAAGAGATCCTGTACGATTCGAGACAAGACTTGTTTCAAAAATGATCACAGGGCAACTGCCTTCTCAGTGTGAATGCTATACAATCAAATGTGCTTGCCTTCCATCACTTTGTGATCACCCGTGATATTATTTGCGAATGCCTACAATAATTTTTGCAGGTCTCGGTGACACAAAATTCAACCAGGGCAAATGAGGCTACAGGCCGACTATAATAAGAGTAATTGACTCTGAAAAGGTTGCCAGGTTTGCCATGTGGGTATATGGCCCTTTTAGAGGTTTTACAGTATTGGGCCTGCAGCTGAGGACCCCTTATTTGGACAACACCAGTAACACCAAGGGCCGTTGTTAGGGTTCTGAAGGGTCTCAAACCAAGCTTCCCAGCCAAGGTGCGACATAACAGTCACATTGTCAACGCTCTAATAACGTTACGTGATGCACATCGATGTTATTAGAGCATTCTGTGATGTCAACTCTTGGCTGGGTTTCAATCTGGAGTTAGGTTATGTGGGCTGTCTACTCAGATTCTGACAGAAAATCCTTTCTGAAAAAAAGATACAATACAGAGAGGTTCAATTGATCTCCAAGAGTCATATGTTCAATTGATCTCCAAGAGTCATTGAGGCTCTAGACGGTTTCCATATATATTGTTATTAAAAAATACATGCGGAAAAAACTAAAAACAATGAGTTGTATGTATATATATATATATATATATATATATATATATATATATATATACGGTACATATTTACTCAAGGACCCTAATACATCAGACAGCTGGAGGAGGCCAGGGGTGGTCTTTGGTATTCGACCCCTATTTCCTTTCAATTACAATCTAAAACATGAGGAAATTCGGTATTTACCAAAACATGTTCAATAGGCTACACTGTCATTTGGTTTATAAACAATATTGGTTATTCATTAATATTATATATGCGTATGGATCAAGAATACTAAACTATATTTCATATTCTAATTGGTAGAAAAGGGGCCCTTGATTGTAGAAACACATTATAATGTTTATATAACTGAAAATGTTAAATGACTTCTATCTAGATCTTTTAATGGATATGATAGAAGGGTAGAAAAAATGGATACTAAAAAACACACCTTTTATATTCTGATCTATTCTTCGCTTCTCTTATTAAGCTGTTAAAATGTTGTTCCATAGGTATCCCCATATGTATAAGCTGAAAAATATTGAACCCTGACTCATAGTTGATTGTAATATAATGTCCATATCATAAACAACCTTTTCATGATATTGGCCGTGGTCACGATTTACGATTTGCACTTGACTGATAGCATGGCAGTGTAACATGTGATATGGGTTATCATGTGTCACATGATCATTTCTGAAAGTTGACATTGACATAAGGACCCCTTTCAAGGGCCCCCCCACCCTGTCAATCCGTTCCTTACGCCCCTCACCCAGAAAAGTACACTTAACGCCTCGCTCTGATCAATACCACGTGACCCAGCACCCACAGGAGAGGCCTTTATGCAGAAACCCCCTATTATCGGCCACTCCCCTTACCGCGTCTATGGGAAAATCCCCCATTATCGCTCAGCGAAATTGCCACTAGGTGGCGTGCACAGACAACGGAAGCGGAAGTGTATCTAAGAAGCAGGGGCCTGGTTTCTTCTATAAAGCAATCATAACGAGAGCACGCATGCCATCTGGTGAGGTAAGCCTGAACTAGGCGCAATCAGGAAAACGCACTAAAGTAAGATGAGAAAGAGAATGTTCTGATGGCTGAGGTTCATTGATGTTGTCATGCACAAGGTCTCAGATGGTGAAACAGTCTATCGAAACACAAATACGGTGTAAAAGATCTGTATTTTAGAAACCTTGGTAAAATCATGAGCAATTACAACAGAAGCATGCAGGTTGAAAATCCACCTCCATGCTTTTAGTTGGTATCTGGGCAATTGTCTCAGTATTGTGTATGGTTTTATTTGAAGGCATGTCATTGTAACACAAGTCATTGACTTTTAGAAGTTTTTACTTTCGCAATTGTCTTATCTATAATCAGAAATCTGAAAAATCTAGAAATTTGGAATTCTGGTACATTATATAAAATGATGAGGGACAGACTTTTAAAACTTGGGTTCACATTAGAAAGCATAGTAATACGTGCTTCAGTTCATGTATATTACTTCATCTACTATTCAGAAGACCGTTGTTCATACTATAATTATAAGCATGTGATATCAAATCCTCAAAGCTTGCAGTGATCATTATCAGTTTAGTCGCTCTCCTGAACTAGAAACAATCCTTTGCTTTGTCTGTAAACATAATTATCCATCTTCTTAGGCAAGAGGGGCCTTGAACTGTTAATAATGTGTTTATGTTCCTATACAAATCTAATGTGCTTTAGCCAAAGTATGGTGTCTGACAATTTTTTCTGGGTACCGTGTGTTCTTATTGCAAAGTCTCTGAAATACATATCGATATATTTTTGTGCCCAAAATTATCAATAAGTGCTATTGCAATTCAGTCTGATGCTGTTAGATCAAGTTAATGTCCATGCCTAACCATGATTGGGGATGGGGCACTTGGGTCCCAAACGGGTACCCACTGCCAAACAGCCACGACTAAAAAACTGTAAAGGTAGTCAGCTACCTGTATGTTAATGAGTTGGGCCAAATAACGACGCATATAGAACAATATAGGGGCAATAACTTGGAATGTGGCCTTATTTATAACAATATTTGACACACAAACAAAACTAACAATGATTTTATCAAGAGCTAACTAAGCAGATTTCGCGATTTTGTTTCCTATTTCATAGCATCAAGACACTCTGAATTCTTGGGGTGGTAATCTGCCTACCCCTAAAATAAGATGTGGTCAACAAAACCTCAGGAGTAATCAGTAAAGGAAAGTAAAACCGAAAGTTTGGAAGTGAGGATTATCCCTAAAAGAGTTAGTGCCTCTCCCATGCCTGCTGCCCATCAGATGAACATCAAAAGGGCGGTGGTCAGGACCCCCTGGACCCCCCCCCCCCCCATGGATCCGCCCCTGCAATAGTTTTGAAGTGAGGAGTACCCCTAAAACAGTTAGTGCCTCCCCCATGCCTGCTGCCCATCAGATGAACATCAATGAGCGGGTCTCAGTACACACCCAAAGCCCCCAAATGGGTATTCAATTAGGATCCTGAACCTCTTCAGGGCCATTTACACCCCTAAAATATGGGCAATGCACACATCCCTATTCTTAGACATTTATAAAGGAATTGATAATTTTATTCATATTGCATGCAAATGAATCACAATCTCGTGCAACAGTAAAGCTCAAATGATAAGCCAATACCGAAAGGATTTTTGGGGTACGGTAAGGCGACGCAGGTAATTCATAATATTATAAGCTATGCAATTGAATGTGAACTTCTTGTTATAAACTCGACCTAAGGGCACTGAGGGGACTCAATACATGCAAGGAACGTATGTATTTGGAGAATTGGTAAATGTTTTGTCATATTTTCCCTTGGCTGGGAATTCAGAAGAGACATAAATAGAGGTTATGGTAACGTTCCATAATAATGTTCAATGTTTGGGTGGGTTGGCTTCGTGTTTCTTGCATTGCTTAAACATTCTCATCACTCATTATTCGCTCCACTCACAGTCGGTGTAAATGGGCTCTTAGGATAAGCCATTTTCAATAACATAAAGTGTTCTTTTCAAAGTGGTCTATGTTCAATATCACATATACACTATGGGCTGTAATCATCGATGGTGCTCAAATCTAATTTGGATTGTGTGCTGTGCTAGCTCTGGCTAAATGGGATTCTAGAGTTTGAAGTTGAAATTGGATTCCAATTGGATTAACATGAGTAGTGGAGGTTGATTGAAGTCTGGTTTAGACATACCGGGTGGATCCAGGGAAGCGGGGTCCACGGGGTCCTTATAAACCATGCCTCTTTTGTTTGAAACTTAAACTACAAAAAAAAGACATCACCTGCATCCATGTGTACATATGTGCAAGGTTATAATACTTAATGTTCTTTTCTCTTCAGGTTTAAGTCATTCATGACTCTGTGAGAATATGACAATTAAAAACAGTAGAAATAGATATTGAGACCATAATACATGTATATTCAATTGGATTTTTCTGTTTTTTGTATGACAGAAGAATAACCTTTCTCTCCTCAAAAATTGAAATAACTGAAAAGAAATGAATGTCCCAAGACTATGATCCGCATACTAAAATTTATGCACTGCTGATATTCAAAGCAAAATAATCAATGTTTCTAATATAAAATTCCCAATGTGTTCTTGAATTTTATAAGCGATACCCAATATGATTCTGCGACTTGAACGTTGGAGCAAATTACATCAACACTTTCGCTTAGTGGAATATGACCTTCAGACAATCTAAATAACAGAGAAGAAAACATTCTTTGTGTGCAGCAAACATCACTCGTGTTCTCTTCCAGGAATAGTACCTGACGATTGGCAGCGCTCACGAGGGGTCAAAGGGTTAAGCCCCATACCCACTATGCAACTTTTACACAATTGGCCGACTGATCGACAACTAAAATTGGTCGATTCTACCCCCAAAATCAACGGATTTTAGCACCAATTCTGACTAAACATGCAGATTTTGATACAGCATACTAACAGGCAAACATAACGATCGGCCGATTCCAGTCAATCACCAGTTGCCAGTCGCCGGTAAAATCACTTAGTGGGTATGGGGCTTTATCTTTGTGAAAGGGTTAAGCGCCTTTTAACCAAACCATAACCATTGGCTCTGAGCACAGGCCAAACCCTTATTAGTAACTGAATATGATGCAGCATGACCTGCCATGTTCTTCACCCCAAACCTTTCATCAGTCTACCACTGCACAATCTGAGTCCATTCTTCATCTTCTCTTTCCAGATCACATCAAGAAGTGCCCAGAAGGGAGCGCCTCTCACTTGCCACTTGTTAATCATCTACCCTTCCTGTTCCACTGCCAATATCAAGGTGAGTGGGGGACCTGCTGGACCGGATGTCAGGCTTCTCTGAGGGGCCCCTTATGGCCTGATAAAAGGGCCTCTGATGGGCCCCTTACCACCTTGAAAAGGGGGTAATTGAGACTGCTTCCTAGCGGGTCAGCGCTGCTGATTAGGCCTTGCCATATAAGGGTAATTTGGGAGGCTTGGAGCCTAAGAGGTGTTTATTAAAGGGACATATGTAATGGGACCATTCAAGGAATTCATTAACTCTTTCTACACGCCACCTACATTTCATTTAGGATTTAAGATCTGCCATTTACTATAGTAAATTGTACCAATTTACTATAGTAAATAGTCCCAAAGGACGTCACATATTGCACAAAGACCCTATCTAGACCTATAATTTTGCTGAAATATAGCACATTGTTTTTGATATTTTTATTGTTTGATATACCTCATGTGCTGTTCAGTAATTGTCAATTATGCTTTGATAATTATTTCTAAATTCATTATAATGACATACATAACAAATATGCCTCAACGGATCCGATTTTTTTTGCTGATGATACCTCAATGTGTCTGCCATAGCGAAAGAGTTAAGGCATTGTACCACCTATTAAAGATAAGTATTTACTGTAAAAAGTAGATAGATTAGTATTATTCAGGTGTGGATGGGTATCATATAGGTGTTTTTTCAAGGTGTCTGGAAAGGATTCGTGATCCATTTCCAAATGGATGTGCTGTACTTCATGCTAATCTTTCCAACGATCAATTGATAGATTATGTATAGCTGGATTATTATGATGTGACCAAATACTGGGCTTATTCGTGATAATAGACTTTGTTGCTAGTTACAAAAGCTAAACCACCAAAGCAAGGAATTTTTTTGTTTATCCAAATTGATGATATCTACTGTTTTTGATAAATATCTAATAGATATCATCAAAATATAATTGCATGAAAGATGAAGTATTTTTCAATCAGTGTAAATGTCAATGTTTTTTTGTTTCCAGTGTAAAGTTCTAATTGATCATTATATTAATATGCCTTTCAATGCTTTCAGTATAAGATTTTCTAGAATGATGTTTCTGTTATTTTCAATAGATTATGTCTATTACCAATAAATTTATTTTTTCAGATGTGGTTTATTTTCGAATGCCTGAGAAAATATTGTTTTGATTAAAATGTTTAAACCTTGATTATACCTGATTTATAAGTACAATCAAATAACCCGAGTTTTGCGAAGTTCTGCCACTTTTGAACACTTCATAATATTGTGTCTAGTCCCATGTAATATAAAATATTTATCAACAAATTACTACACTAACGTTTATTTTCTTTTTTTTCAGATTGCAGAGATGACCAATCAATGGCAAGAAGAGGAATAAACTAGATCTACCTATAGAGTCTGCAGATTCACTATTAGGAAACTCTGAACAAGTTAAATCCATGCAGTCCTTTGACATGGTTTGGATATACCAATCCATACCTCATTAAAGAATATGAACAACAAAAACAACCTCTCTGTACCATTGATTTGCAAGAATGTGTTGCACCAACTTTGATTTTCATATCATGGAATACAGTAACATAATAGTATTTAACTATTTATGAAATTTGGGAGTTTGTATTCTATTTTGATACCTTTGGGCAAAGAACTCTAGGTCTGTGGCGAAGGACACTCATTCATTTGAGTTTTAATCAAATAGATCATTGATATCTATATATTCCCTTTTTAGGGAAAAAAAAAAACCTTTACCCCACAGAGATGTAATAAACTTGCCACCATGGACTGCATACCTCTGGAGTTGTTAAATGGGTCCTTCAGTGACTTTGAAGGGCCTTGGATGGGGAACACTTCCTTCTCCAAGTATGGAGCTCAAGGATACCAGCCATTGGCTGCAAATGGGACCTCAAATGGGACAAGAACTATGGAACAACCAGTGGTTGTGGCCAAGGCCGAACACAGTATCTTCCTGACAGTGGAGAACTTCCTATACAGTCGCCTCATTGTGATTATCTGCATCTTCGGAGTGTTCGGAAATGTTCTTAACCTACTTGTACTCACAAGAAAGGGGCTTCAGAAGCACATGGACCGCATGGAAAAATCAGCACATTATGGATTGGTGGCTCTCGCTCTGTCTGATATGCTCTTTTGCTTCGCTGTCATCCCGAATGCTTGGGTGGACAAGCAGCAGTTTTACTACTCATCGCGATCTTTCAACATGTACTATAAAATGTACGGTGACAGCGTCATCAATGCTTTCATCATGGCCAGCACATGGCTTACTGTGGCCATGGCAACCAGTAGATACCTTGCCATATGTCATCCGCTAAGGGCTAGGGACATTATCGGAATGACATTTGCTAAACTAAGCATCGTACTCGTCTTCGTAATCTGCGTCTTGTTCAACCTACCTCGCTTCTGGAATGAGGAGATTGAACATATGGACTGTGTTGGGGGAACAGTGGTGTACTTTCCCAGTCCAGGGGTGATGAAAAAGAGCAAAACTGGGCAGACAACCTACATGTGGCTGTACTTTGTGTTCGGCATACTCGTACCTCTGATTGCGCTCGCTTTCTGCAATATAAACCTCATTCGCGCACTCCAACAGTCCACAAAGATGAGACGACAGTATCAAAACAAGGATACGAACACTACACAAACCACCCATCACATCACCTTGACTCTAATTATCATTGTCATCATGTACTTTGTTCTAGTGGTGCCAGCAGAGGCAATCAATTTTATCAAGAATGTCATAATCGAAGAGGGTCATGCAACCGATGGCTTCAATGTTGCGAATGCTGTTGTCAACACTCTACAGGCTATCAACTTTGCCTGTAACTTCATCCTCTACTGTGCTGTCAATGTTCACTTCAGAAGGACACTAGTTGACTTATTCTGTTGGTGTTGTTTTAAGACGTCCCGTCAGGAGGCGTTACTGAATCAGCGCTATGAGAGCGTAACTGTATCACAGAGTGGATACACCAGGAACACTGCAGTCTCAGAGTTTTAAGGTTATCCAAAGTGTTCACCTCAGTGCAGTGGCGGATTTAGAGGGGGGGCGCGGGGGCGCGCGCCCCCCACCCCCCCCTTTTTGGGGCCAATTTTACATTTTTTTAATGTAAAACTCGTCCTAAAGGTAATTAAAATGAAAAAAATTTCAATAGCGCGCCCCCCCCTTTTCAAAAACCTGCATCCGCCACTGCAGTGTTTCTAAAGTATATCTATAGCCTATCATATTTTTGCATTAACATGATGAGTAGCTTTGGTTTTCCTATCAACTAATAGTAATATTGACATTCTGAATTAGTAAAGAAAAAAACAATTTGATTATTCCTATCAGATCCTGATGAGAATCATCAAGAAATCTTGCACATTCACCTTAGAGCAATGTACAGTAATGTTTCACATAGGCTTATGTAATGTGGCTTATTTGTTGGAAGATCAAGCAAGTGAAACTGGTATGTGTACGGAATATGACTTTGTAAATATCAAATGTTGTCAGGTAAAAACACATAGATCATGTCAAGCATAATGTGCCACGGCAGTGAGTGCAAAAGTTGGTTGTGTATCTGAAACCATGTTTCCTATTTGGACAATATTGTAGACATGTTGCCTTTGGGTTTTACTAAAGCTTTTGAAGATGTTCAAGTGAATTACTACTACAGTGGTCACAAAGAGGGATCTAAACCAATAGACCTGTCCACTTTAGGATGTATTGCTGGCATGATACAGAGGTCGGACATAATTGCAATTTTGCAAAGTCAGCCACTGACACGAATCTGAATGAATGAGTTACTACTTTGTTTTCTAATTCAGTAAGTGATAAATGAGGATGAATTATTTTTTTCTCTCAATTAGGTAATTACCTCCATTTAAGGTCAACCAAAATAAGGTATGTTTTTGTGATTTTAGGACTGGACATTGTGGGCAAAGCTGAAGGGTTTTAACGCTGTTCCCCGTGAAAAAATGCCATTTTTGCTTTTCCAGTCCCACAGCTACATACTTAACATCATATTGAAAGTAAAAGCTTATAATGTTTAGTTTTTGATAATACTACTAGGAAAATTACTGTGAATCAAGTATGATGAACATTTTTCTACAGATGTTGATATCATAGAAATAAGGGATCGGCTAGCTGGCAAGGTGGACAGGTCTATTATGTTGAGACAGATGTTATTTTCTCCTGCCAGTCAGTGAAACCTGTTATCCTGAAGGAATGCTTACAAATTCAAAAATGTTTCATGTTTGTATGAAAATTGACATACAAATCTGTCATTTTGCAAGCTCTCCTTGCAAAATAGACAACGAGCATAGATAGGTCATTGTACATATATATAGTGCATATCATTTAGGTAATTGTATTGCATGCCAAAGAAACTAATCATGATTTGACACTATGTACTATACAAATATGTTTGTGATTTTAAAAATGATAATGTGTGAATTTGAGAATAATTATGATCAATTAAGTGACTTTATATTGAAATTTCACCCCAAGTTAGTGTATAAAGAATGCCATCTGGAATTAGTAAATCATGAAAAACGTTGGTTAAGCACAAGATGTTCATGTTTAGTTCAATCCCTGTGTTTAATTGTTCATTTCATCTGAATAGAAATCATATGGATATTCTCAGATAGTCGCTAGACTATTTTCTGAGACACTCTCAGATTGTTTATCAATAATTGTAATCAGTGGCTGGTCTACCTGCAGCACGAGATGTGTGTGAATGCATCTGTGTGAGTTAAAGACATTTCATCGGAGACGGATGAATATAGTTGGGAAAAAAATCAGATGTAGAACCATTATTTTGAACAAACCAGGAGGAGGGGGTAGTGTTTTTTGGAACCCAGTACAGAGAAGTAGTAGTTGTTGCATGCATAAGCTGTGTCTCCACTTGGGCAAGTAACCTAATTTCCTGATAAAATATGTCATTTAGATACATTAAGGAATCTTTCATCATAGCATTTTGTTTTGTTTTGAAAGGAAGTCAACTCTAAACACAAGTCAAATACAGGTACTCACCAACAGGGATTGTTTTTCAGTTTAACTTAAATGAGTATTTAGGGGTCCTGGGCTGTGGAACTGAACTGGTGTGAACAACCACTACTAACCCCTCTGCCACCCCCATCCAATACACACAAACTGTGAACTACTATTTATAACAATTACAGACCCCTGGCCATCTGAATGGTCACTAGTTCTCACTTCATTCTGCTTCAAGTATAGTGGTCAGCGTTGCAGACTGAATCGGACTGCACTCCCCTCACCAGGGTTCATATTTCTGCCAAGATGGGGCACCACCTATAAAACGAAAGGTCTGTAAGTAACTAACATTGATACCAGTTGACAGTGCTGCCCCCTGGTTACTTGTATGTGTACTATATTTGATACACGGTGATGTTATACTGTTTTCGATACTCATTCTGTATGACATGTTCTTCGATTTTGGGGCTTATTAACGTAAAAGATGGATGCGGGGGTCGTTTTCTATGATTAAAACCTTTTGAAAAATAAGTAGAAGCTGAGCAACATGATATAGTTAGGTAATATGAATTCATTTGGAATACCTCAAAAATGATATCAAGTGATTACAGTGCTGGATATAAGTTGAAATTTAGAATACTGGGTTCACACGATGGATGGAAACCAAGAAATAAGAGCTCAATGACATGCAACTTTTCTACGATTGTACCTTTCACCTTAAACTTTACAACATTTTCCCAATAATTTTGAATGTCCGAAAAATAATTCAAGATGAGCTGGGACCATCCAAGTTGGCCGCCCACTACATCAAAATCATTTTTCCAGTAATTTACATTAATTGATTGGGTTTGTATTTTATCGTTTTCTATCTGACTATCGAATTTAGTGTTATCAAAATAAAAATGTAAATAAACCCAATTCCACAGGGTTGCAATGGCCATATTACTTTTTGGTATAGCATGAGTCCAGATCATAATGAGGATTACATATTTTTGATACAGTCACACGCTAATGAATTGCACTGAAAAACAGGGTGGCAATAGAAACAGTATGGTGTCATATGTTGATATTTGTACTCGTCTGGTTGGTGAATCATTACTATCTTACCTATACATATTTGTTTTTAATCATGTAAATAAATGCAAATCTGCGGAGAATTTCAGGCAATACAGTGATCTACTACTTACTCAAAAATGCACTTTGTAATGCATCTACTGTGTGCTTTGTATGATTGCTACTTCGTTCCCTCACGGTGTTGTAAAGACATACTTGTTTGCATGTAGATGTATTGAAAATGTAAAAAGTAGAATCTGTCAACAATGATTTAAACTAAATAAATACAATATCAACTGTGCGTTTGTTTCTTCTATAGATCTTTACATACAGACTTCTAAGATATATATGCCCAATGATAAATTCTTAAATTGCTGAAGCATCCTCTAAATATGTTAATGTACACAAGAAACACACACAAACGTGACCTGAAAGTATGATGGATTCAGATTTTTGAAAGGATGTGGGTGTGCCAATAGAAAAAGGGGAATTAACATAACAATAAATCTAAATGTTGTCCAAAAATGAAGGACCATGCATGCATGCACATGCCCCCACGCCATTTTTGTTCGCAAGCAGATACAGCATATCAAATTTGAAACACCTTTTTTGAAATTTTTCTTGAATTGACACAATGGCCCAAAAGTCAAAAAAAAGATATTCTGTTTGGTGGGGGATTGTGTAGGTGTGTGGGAGAGGTGTATAGAGTGAACGTCTGAATATGAGCTTGTCCTATTCAACAGGGTTATAAGTTCCATGGATATTTTTTCCATACCTCCTAATAATTGGCTTCAATAAATCAAGAATTTGTACTGAGAATACAATCGAGATCGACAGTTAACCTTTTTTTCTGCTAGAGGATTGGAAACATTTGAAATCTCTACTAAAGGTCTCTATAGAATGCCATCACCTCCTCTTAATATTTCATGACATATTGAAAGCACAATTTGTGGGGTTATTTTTACAAATCCATTTCTCAGTACAAATGTGAAAGATATTCAATTGTAAATTGTTTGTTAACTTGAAAAATGTGCCATGTCATTCTAGGAGTTCTGTTATGACTTGAAGTCAATAACAACTAAATAACGGTCGTTTTAAGGACAACAAAATATGAAAACAAATATACTGATGCTAAATCTGAAATTCTCTTTTCAACAGACAAGAACAAAGAACACTTTGAGATGAAAGCTTTTATTGTTGTTTGCCAGGTACTGGGCACATTCAATATACAGATTCATTGACTTTTCGTATCTGGGGTTCTGTTTTGTTTAGAACCAAGATTGGCTAAAGGATATCAGCTAAATACCTAGAACAAATCCATATGGGATTAACAAGAATATTGCAAAAGTCTGCGCTATCATATTAGTAACTATAGCTATAGGTATACTAATACAAGATAACAGTATCTAGCAGATTTTAATCTCTCATCTGATGCATTTATCCTCTCACATAAGCTAATATAACAAATGCAGATAACAGAAAATCATAAGGTATCTAACATAGCTAATATATCGTAATTGAAATCTATGTATGTAACAATGTCATATCTAATCTAACATAATTGCAAAAATATAAATTGTATAATACTGATATGATACAGAGTTTCACCCTTGTTTTGCAGCTGGTTACATGATCAGTGTGCATACTTTTGTGTATAGAAAGTAAAAGCACTAGATGAATAGCTTCCTTGGTCAGTGCACTCTCTTATATGAAGAGATTCCTACCCTTTTACGTTGTAAATGCTGACATCTTTATAGCAGTATTTTGTCGAAGGTTTCACCTACCCTTATTCATATGTAGGAAAAGGACAGAAGGCCTTCTGTATTTTACCGAAACAAATGATGTTACTGCAAATAGCCTCAGCAAGGAACTATTATGTGTAAAATTTATCCATAATAGACAGATTACTTAAGCCCCATACCCACTAGCCGATCTCACTGTTCATGGGCGACGGGCGACGGGGAGAATTGCCGTCGCCGTCGCCGAGCGACTGAAATATCACGCAAGTTTGATAATTTCTCAGCGATTTTCCCGACAATTTTCTCGGCGATCCTCTTCTCCGTCGCCAATCGCCCAGAACCCTCACCATACCCACAGGGCGTCGCCGGGCGATCCTAGTTGCCGGGCGATTTTACCGCCGATTCTGCAAGTCGCCCGTCGCCCGGCGACGGTAACGTCGCCTAGTGGGTATGGGGCTTTAGTCATGAGATAATAATCAGAATTTCGATGATTAGTTCAATCAGTTATGAAGCTATGGGCCCAATCGTTAAAGATGATAATCCATGGTGCAATATTTCCCGAATTCAGACTGATTTCAGAAACTTATTTTATCGCCCAAACGGTCCTAAAATTGTTCAGAAAATACTCAGAATGAGGAATAGTGCATACAGCCTGTCAATACAGCCTGTCAACAATACGCATCGCTCGCCGACTGTGCGGGTGATGATTTGACAGTGGTTTTCTCAGTTGTTCATCTACCTCGTCCAGGCTATTACCAAATTCCTCAAGTTAGGATAAATGTACGGGTAAAAGAATAGCGATACACATGCAAGAGAAGTGCAGATATTCGATGAATAGGCAGTCATGTTCCTGGGATCCTTCAACTAATATATGATACTTTTGTAATTCTTTCACATGTTTTCCGTACATTTTCCATACATTTTCCATACATTTTACCTTTAAAACACCTTATTCTACATAATATAGGCTGATTCCCAAAGTAATGATACGTTGATTCCAAAAATTATGATTTTCTATCGAAAGTTACCGTATATGATTATATTAAAATAAAGAGGATACGGGATCTCAGGTGGTCCCGTTACTTTTGACCTCAAATTTCTTCGTACTTTGATAATTTTTGCATTTCCCGTAATTTTAGGAATCCTTAAATTGTATAACCTAATGTATACTATCGTATGTGAAGCCAGAATACCTTATCTTAATGTCCACGATTTGCTTTCCACATTTATAGGAATATATTTTCAATTTCCGTATTTTCTCTCATAATTTCCATACATTTTCTTCATTTGCGATAGCTATGTGGCTCCACAAGGTACATTAGGAATCCAGTATATGTTGGTAAGGCCAAAGGCAATCAAAGCAATGCTGAAGGCCAATGGGAAGAGGTTTATACTTTTGACAGGGTTTTTCTCAGTCTACCTCTTCCACCCCCTGTTGGTAAGACCAAAGGCAATCACTGCCATGATGAAGGCCAGTGGGAAGAGGATCAGGCCACAAACACTGTCCAGCATCTCTCCACACTTGGACCGCTTTGCCTGTAACACAAACACAAACATTCATACAGTTCAAAGTCCCATTTGCTGCATGCTATTATTCTGTTGCAATCGGTTGAGATTGGTTGCGCTCTCAGCTATTTCATTCAATCTTTTATACATTAAATTTGGGACAAATCCTTTTGTCACTCATCATAACATATCAACAACTATAACCTCATCAATGTCTATTATGAAAAAGTTTCAAATCAAAATGATTACTTTCTTTGTTTCTGATTCTGATATCGTATTAAATTTCAAGCGGAAAATTGCCTAAGATGAATGGGGCTAAGCCCCTACCCACTAGGCGAATTTGACTGAGTTGGCTGACTTATCAGCGCTAGAATCGGCCAATCATTCTCATAGAATCAGCCGATTCTAGTGCTAATTCAGATTACCAGTCAGTTTGTTATATTAAAATATACATGCTTGATATGAATCGGCACTAAAATTGGCAAATTCGTCCAGTAGAGTCGACCGATTTTAAGTCCAATGAGTCGGCCAACTCTGGTCAAATTTGCCAAGTGGGTATGGGGCTTCAATCAGGCGAGTCAGTAATATAATTGTAACATTTCAGTAAAATTGAAGTAAACGTTACCAACTGTTTTAGATAATCTAAAGGTATGTCTAAGTATCCCTTATTCTTTCTATCTTCATGTTGTTAACATTTTTCAACTGAGGTTGAATACAATATGCCTAGGCATTAGTATTTTTCTTATGAATACGATTCATCTTAGTTTCCTCATTTTATTTCTACACAAGCATTAAAGTGGCAGCCTGCAGTTCCAGAAATGTAATGATACTAGAAAGTTCTTGTTGATTACATTTAATTCTTGATTATTGATTTGATGTATTCTATAGCACAATAGCACTATCTCTGACGAAAATATATATAGGTATTGCCTCAACATATAAACCATTCAAAGGTAAAATCCTTCATATATAATCAAGTGAATCACATTAAAGGGAGTCAAAAACAATGTTGTGGCAAAATAACACAAAATTTTGTAAACTGAAATAACTATGAAAATACATTTTGAGAGTCTAACTTTAGCCATTGGTAAAGTATAAATCATGATAACTAACTGTAACTTTACTTGATTTCCATAAAACTCATGTCATTTATGCCTGAAGACAGTAATGTTTGTAAACATGCCAATTTTGGTGGGTCACCAAAATTGACTGGGGACGAGTTTTTGTGTATTTCAATATAGTTTAAAAGTCTGTATTCACATTCTATATTTTACCTCAGGCAATAGAATATATTTCAATAGTTGATAGAATTTACAAAATTTTGACCCTACATTGCTTTTGGCTCCCTTTAATGACATGGTTAAGTTTTGTATGAATATATACGACATACCTTAATTTCCTCTTGGCTGGATTTTCCACAGATGCCTTTGAACTTGTCTCCAAGGTTTCCACAGATCACATAGACAAGGACATACTCAAAGACCATGAATAGGTCAAGGAATAGGCAGAAGGTCAGCCAGACTTGTGCGAAGTGTGTGTGTTTTTCGATGGAGAACTCGCGCCACTCTGCGACTGCAGTGTAGAACACTGCCAGGATCAGGGAGACCACTAGGAGGAAAAAATAGAGAATCAATACTTTCAGAAATAGATAATGCTCCCTAAAGGAGATAGCTTATTTTGTATATTCCACCTTCAGGCTAGCCTAGATCAAAGTACATGCTTGGAAATGTATATACAACTCACCGGTTGAAACATATCAATTTTAATTAATTTTGCTTTTTTTTCTTGACTGTGGTGAAAAATTAGCATAGAATTGTTCAGCTAATATCACTATATACATTTTATATTTCATAAGTCGGTTTGAAAATGTATTCAATAAAGAAAAATATTTAGGAAATATTTGTATATTTTTCTATAGTTTCCCCTGTATTTTAGAATACTGTAAATCATCTATGTATAATAGGGTGGAGTGCTGTCATCATCATTTCTCTTACTTTAGGAAACCACTTGAATGGGAGGGAACTGGAATCCCATGTCCACCCCAACCTTCACCACACATAATACCACCACGCTCTATCTGCCTCTGATTGTACTCACTGAAACCAAGTGTATTTGACTTACTGAGTCCAAGGAAGATGCGTTTGTCTGAGGGCGGGATCCAGAAGCCGAGCCAGGAGATGAAGATGAGTAAGGAGCTGACCAGGTACATGCCCAACTCAAACGTAGAGCCCTCGGGGTCCCACTTGAGTACGAAACGAATCTCCAGACAAGGGAAGGTTCCTGAAATCAAATACAATCAAATATAATCAAAATTATCTTCTTTGGTTGTATTAAGGGTTATGTAAACCTAATGTATATTTAGCCTAGTACATTACATTATTATTTGTAAAAACATACTGATCAACAATCATTGCTTGATTTTGGAGAGAATTCCCACAGTTATACTGGATCCCCACGGGGCAAATGGTTGCAACTAATCGTCGACTACGATGGTGAAAAACACTGGCGCTGTTCTGACGTATGACTAGTCACACTAATCGTTGACGAATTGGCTGAAAAAAATCGGACATTTCCGATATTTTGCAGACGACGAGCTGTAAATTGTCAACGACTAGTTGTTAAATTGTCACCGACGAAGCTGCATTGACGAGTTGCAGCTCATCGTCAACAAATTGCAGCTCATCGTTGACGATTTAGAGCAACTAGTCACCCTGTGGGGATGCGGCATTATGATGCCACACTGAGAGTACTGAAATTCGTAGTAAACCCAGAAATAATGAAATTCCCATATTTAATTTTCTACCTTCAAGATATTTAGAGTAGGCCTAGCTAAGTGAAGTCAGTAACACGAAAGATAACAATTTGTAAGTTATGTGCAAAGCACCCTTTGAGGATAGAGACTTTGTAAAGGTGGTGATCTACTTTTCTAAGTTCGTAGAAAATGCATGAACAAAAATTGGTTGGAATTTTGTTGCTTAGTGGATCACTGGCTTGGATGCATTGGAAAGAATCTGACAATCCTCAATAACACTATGAAATGGTATAACTTGAGTTGATATATTTAAAAAAAAGTGATAAAGTATCAATAAAAAAATGTTATTTTTTACTGTTTCTATTTCTAAACTAAGATATCCTGTTAAGTAAGTCATCTTAAAGGGAGCCAAAACCAATGTCATGTCAAAATGTGACAAAATTTTACAAACTCAAATAACTAGGAAAAAATGTTCTAAGAGTCTTAAGTTAGCAATTGGTGCAGTAAAAATCATACTGACTAACTATAACTTTACTTAAATTCCATAATACTCATGTTATTTATGCCTGGAGACAGGCAATGTTTGTAAACAAACCAATTTGGGTGGGTTACCAAAATTGACCAGGGACAAGTTTAGTGTTTTTGGATGTAGTTTAAGCCCATAATTACAGTTTATATTTTTCCACATGCCTAAGTTATGGCCATAGAATATATTTCAATAGTTAACAGAATTTTCAAAATTTTGACCCAACATTGCTTTTGGCTCCCTTTAAAGTTAACAAAAATGAAACCTGTACCTGCAGTGTAGTTCTGTGAGCAGTCATACAGAATTACATCCTTTAAGGTGTAGCTGGGAACCCAAACACCCCTATCCACGTCTACTGGAGAATCAAGCCAAGCAAAGTAGACCGTGTCGCTTGTGTACTTAACTGTAAACAAGATGGTGTTGGTGTTGAAATGTGTGTCAAACACAATAACTATTGTATGTTTTGGTTTATCAGGGATGCAACCCAGGTGAGCATGTAATGTTTTTATAACACTGCAATAACATTCTGTTAAGTTCTGTTTTGGTTCTTGCTAGATTATTTTTATGACACCCAGTAACATCTTCATAACTTAACAGTGTGATTTTGCGTAATGATGTCATCGTAATATTATAATTCTTTCACTAAGAGATAATATTATCATAACATTCTGTATTGGTTAGGTCTCAACTTTCTTGAATTACTAAATGGATCATAATATTTTTAGTATTGGGCCAATAACATTAGTGAATACATCAAATTTGAATATTTAAATCTATGCATTATTTTTCATTAGATGATCATTTTTGAAAATTTATATCTATAATTCTTCATTTTGATTTAAGTCACTGAAAAGTGTCCACAGAAAAAGGTATCTACAAGACTTTTTCATTCAATAGGGCATTTTTATTGAAAAACAAATAAAATATAGGATTTTTTTAGTGTCAATAACTAGAATTAACCAGGACCTTCCAACTAAAAACTTGAAAATATCCAAAATGCTATATCATAATGGAAATCCAGGGGTGCAAAATGCCTTTTTTGGAGAGATTATTTAAGAGGGTATCTACAAGACATGCATATATCCCAAAATAAAAATAAATTTTCACATTTTTTACTAACAAAGGCTTGACCTCCAGCAGAGTAGACAGTATACCAATTTTCAAGCCAATGGATACATTATTAAGGGTCCTAGAGGCAAATATGTAGTAAAAAGTATCTACAAGATGGTATCTACAAGACTTTTATGGTATCTACAAGATATTCACCATAAGCAAAGGTTTGATAGTTACAGTATAAGTTCAAAATTGATAACATTTGTGCCCTTGAAGTTTATGGCCAGAGTAGTATAATTTCAGTATCTCTGTAACTTAATTTCCGATTTCAACGTTCTAGATATCATCTGAAAGATATTTTCGTATTCTATAAGGTGCAATACACATCCTTACATTTGCTTAGAAAGCTTATTATTTGTATGCAATTGAATATTATTGATTCATTTTATTTTGATTAGAAGAAAATAAGAGAAAATGAGTGAAAATGTTAAAGAAAAGGACCTGATTTTAAATCATTCTAACTTTTTAACGAAAAAACTTAACGTTCTAATTTTTTAGAATAAGTTTGGTCCTTACATGTTTATTTGGGAAATACAACCATTGGTTCAATAACTTAAATTCTTTTTTTTGACTTTTTTAACACTCAAAATCCACACTTAACGTGGTTTCACCCAGCTAATGAAAAAATTGTTTATGTTAAATTTTGAAACTGTCTGAGGCCTCCATCTGATGCCAGACTCAATTTCATGTGGATTTTTAGAAATTATTTATTTCAAGATCGTTCAAAATTATCGTTTCATAAAATATTGGGAGATAAGATATTACCTACAGAAGTATTAGATACTATTCTAGATATGATTTCATGGACGTATTACATATAAATCTTAAAACCTAAAAAATAATGTCCAAATAATGCAGTGTATACATGGACTTCTTTTGAGCATGGAATACTTTTTTGTATTATATTTTTCTGCTAACTTTGAAAGAAAATTGTATTTTAGTACATCTTTTAACCGAATATAGAATATTCTGATGTGCATTTATCAATTTGATCAGGAATAAGAAACCACAAAGAATCCCAAGTGTTCTATTTGCCCACCTGACCTATGGAAGTATACTGCAATGCATTTAAAGAATTTTGAGAAAAAAAGGAAGTTCACAAATCCTTCAAGCATCTAAACTTTTGTGTTTTAGTATTTCATTGTATAGATCAATGCAACTCACAACTCTCAATAATCAGTGGCAAAACTTCAGTTCGAAATCCACGCTGAAATCTGGAGGCATCTACACCGACGTTTAATCTGCAATAGAAAATGCCATAATATCTTGAAACAAGATGCAAATGACTGCAGCTAAAATAATAAATTGGCATTCTCTCTGTGACTTAATAAATTATTATAGGCTAGGGCAACCCCTGAGGTTTGAAGGTCAGTGGCAGATCCAAGGGCAGTCAAGGGGTCCTGAGCCCATTTTCTGGTGGACACTTATTAAACTTCATAAAGAGAGAAAAAAGCCGCTTGTGTATGTGCGAATGTGTGATGTTATAGTGCTTATATATGCTGACCCCCCCCCCCCTTTCTCAAATCCTACCCACTGGGAACAGGTCATCAGGCTGTCATCAATAAAAGAAGGGGGCTAGTGTCCTGTCCGGCCACCTGATTAGTCTTGAGGTGGCTCCGACTTATGCCACGTCCCCACTTTGGCGACCAAGGACGGCTTCTAACGTTAGTTGGCCGCCGATTAAGAAGTTAGTACGTCGTCGGGTGACTAACTTAGTCGCCGGGCTACTAAAACACTAATCGCCACGTTGGGACGCTCCTGTACTTAATCGGCGGGCGACTAGAGGACAATTCAGTACGTCGCCCGGCGACCAACTAAATGCCTGTGGTCATAGAAAGATATTAAACATGTCAAATATTTTGCCCCAAACCCACGGCGATTAAGGGTTTAGTCGCCAGACATTATGGCGCCAGTGTCTCCTTGATCGCCGGGCTACTAACCTCCTTAGTCGTCCGCCGACCAAGGAAATCTAGTGGCCCAAGTGGGGACCAGGCTTAAGGAAAGGAAGAGGTGTTGACATGTTGAGTACCATAAAGGGACTGTTTATTATCATGCTTCATCATTACTTGTATCTCCACAACACTGACCCCATTGGTCAGTTCAGATCACATGGTCTAATTGACCCCGACAAAGGTCAAGTCTGGTCACTTGTTTTCTCGCGATCTTAACTAACATTTGTGCCTAAACAATACTTCTCGTGCTAACATGTTGATTATCGTGCTCTACTGCACGCTTCATTCTAATAGGCTAAAGAACCACACATATATTGATAATGAATCCACAAGCAATAAGCCCATCCCACCTTGGGTATATCTCAGGGTTGGACAAAGGTTGGACAAAATAACCATATATGCCATTCTTGTCTCCTAGAGTTGGGATTACTTAAATAACCAAAACTTACGTTTTTCTATATCCCCAAGTACAGAAAAATGGTTATGATTTCTTAAATTTTACCCATTGACAGATTTGCAGGTTTGCCAGCCAATCAAAACGCGGCATTTTAGGGCCAACAGGGTTGGACATCATAGGTTTGGCTGACAGGCTTTAACATTGGTTCCTATGGGTAAAAGGCAAATATATAAAGCTGCATTTTAAAAATGTTAGAAGCAATTTGTCAACCAAATCACCATGATTCATTTTGTTTTACATTCTATCTTTAGGCATTAAATCAGGAAGAAATTGCTATGTAGTTTCATGGTAAAATTAGATGCTGATGTATACTGGGATGGGCTTATTAGTTAACATCTTTTACTGTATTATTAATGTTGAATTTAGATTCTTTGAAACTCATGCCGCTATGATATTCATCACAATATATCTCAGTGCTTGACAATTGGATGACTCAAGTCAGCTAACTCTCAGTCATCGGCTGACTCGGAATCAGCAAGACATACCCTCACAAAGTTGGTTCAGGCATTGATGCAGAAATTGGTGCAAAACTAGCAAATTCCACTTATGTCAATCCTGATGTTTACGCTGATTTGCCTAGTGAGTATGGAGCTAATGCCCCATACCCACTAGGCGAATTTGACAGAGTCGGCTGACTAATCGGCACTAGAATTGGTTGATTAATCTAAAAGAATCTGCCGATCTTTAGTACCAATTCAGATCACCAATCAGTATGTAATATTGAGATGTTTGATATAAGTCAGTGCTACAATCGGCCGACTCCTTCAGTAGAGTCGGCCAACTTTAGCGCCTATCGGTCAGCCGATTTGGGTCAAATTCGCCTACTGGGTATGGGGCTTTATTATGACTGTAAGTAGCAGTTTTTCTTTACTTACCTTATGACATGCCAGACGTGCCCGGTCCGGTTTACTTTACATAGCTGTTCATTGACGACAGAGTCGACACGTCCAGAAGACAGGGCATTACGCAGAAAAATGTCTGGTATCCACAGCTTCTTAATCTGATGATCACTAAGCAAAGTATTTTTGACTTTATCTTCTGTGTCTTCAAAGAAAGCCTCCAGCCTAGGGTCTCGCCATGACATCCGAAAATACATATTAAAGCTGGCAATCTGTGAATAGTGTAAAATCTTGTGAATGGAAAAAAAATAAAATCAGAAAGAAAGTCCACGAAAATATTGACCAAGCATTCTAAGGCGTTGACATCGGTACGGACAGCCGCACCAATTCTCCCCAAAATCGTCTAGTGGGTATGGTGCTTAACTCATTTTGCACTTCATACCATTTGGGCTCACCTTCTGGAAATCAAATTTCTAAAATGTAACTGAGGTTTTATAAATACTTGTATTTCTAGTGGTATAAACTGTTATAGGACCCTTCCCAACTTTGTATTAAGGAAAATATTCATCTGTCAGCTGGGAGGATCCCATTTGAAATCATTGTTATGACAAAAATGCCTGTTTAACCCTTTCATCCCATGAAGCCCAGGGGGCTCTATAGTAAATTCACTAGAATCCTTTCACAGGGGAGAGATTTTCCTGTCAGGAACTGAAAGAATTCTTTTAAAATTTCAATTAGAACCAGAGATATGGTCCTCTGAATTTTCTAACATCAGTTAACAGCAGAATGTCAATTGAACATATCTGTACCGATATACACAAATTTAAATTTGTCATTATCATTCAAAATCATGCAAGTATGCTAATTAGTGGAAAGTTACTTTTTAAATTTTAAAAAGGTTGCGACTTTTGTTTCACTTATGATAATCGAGAACTGATTTTTGCACAAACATTATAATTATAACCTTTATGTTCTCTTTCAAAAAATGCAAACTGTAAACATCAATCTATTAACAAGGGGATTCCCTATGAAGGGAGTGCTGATGATGCCAGGAAAAAGGGGATTTCTCAAAACTAATTTCATTGTTGGATAATCAATTAATTATGTCATACCTAAGTTTAGGCATGGCATATCCTCCCACTAGTAATTACAAGTATTTACCTAATCTATCGTACAAATAATATTATTATCATAATTTCCTAAATAATCAAAATATATGTCAAATATGTACATACTATATTACAGAGTTTATGGTTATTAGATATCCAGAACCTTTGTTAGCACTCCCCCTCCCCCTAGTGGTCACCTGGCCTAATTAATGTAATTGGGTCAGAGGCCAAAGGTGAGGTGGGGAAGTGCACCCCTGCTGTAAGGACACTCTGGGCCCAGCAGCAGAAGAAAACACACCATGTAACCACTAAACAGCAACAGGCCTTTAGGCCTACTCTCCTGAGACTGTAGAGAATATATTTAACATCAACAGCATCTCCTGCCTTCAAGTCTTCTCTTCAATTCATTTTCTACCACTACGAAACTCAATGTTCACAATTTCACAAGACTTCCCCTTTTTTCTTTTTAATGCTTTTAGGATGTTTAGGTGAAACTGAATGTATAAAAATTAACAATTTGAAAGTTTTTGTGCTAGGAACCCATTTAAAAAGCTGAAAATAATGGGAAAAAGACTTTAAATATTTTATCTAAGTGCTTGAATACATTGTCTTGTAACATGACTCTATAAAAATATCAACTTTGTTTAAAAGTGATTACATAACCATATTTTGGGAATTATCATAATGAAGGTTGTTACAAACAGAAATATGTCAATACTGCCACCTAACATGATCAATGAATAGTAAATGTATACATGCCTTGGGTGCAATTTAAAAGAATAGATGGGAATTTAAGAAAGAAGTAAAGAATGTTTTCAAAATGTCATCTTGAAAGTGAGAGGAAATATTAGTTTAGATTGTCTTTATTTTAGCAAAATTCCTACAAGACTTACTCCAGCCTGGACGTCCATTCTCATTGAATTGATATACATGCCGATTCTCACTTCTGTCGGGCCATCTAAAACAGACACAATATTTTATGAGGAATAATTTCCAAAGGTTTCTCTTGAGGCTAAAGCCCCATACCCACTAGGCGATTTTAACAGAGTCGGCCGATTCTCTGATGCTAAAATCGGCGGACTCTCCCAGAAGAATCTCTCAAATCAGACCTGCACAATCATTGCAATATACTATACTAACAGGGGATTATAGGAGTCGGCCGATTCTGCCTGTTTCCCTTCGCCCGTCACCGCTAAAGTCGCTTAGTGGGTATGGCCCTTACAGCCCCGTACAACTAGGCGATATGTAGCCAGTCAGCCAATGAACAGGGGCGGATACAGGATTTTCAAAAGGGGGGAGGGGGTCATAATAAAGGCTAGAAGTACTAAAATGGTTTGCATTCGTGTGTACGCGCACACATTTTCCCCTCTTTTTGTAGTTTAGTGGTCCAACAAAAGGGAGGCATCAGGACCCCCTGGAGCCCACCCCTGGATTCCCCCACCCCCGATGAATCAGTTGATTCTTATCATCCACAGATTCAACTGTGAGTTTACTGTATTGAAATGTTAATAATTGATCTAGGTTACTGCTAAATTTGACCAATTATTTGTCAGTGCGCCCCACCAACTTTTTTGGCCAACTTTATACTTTTAGCGTAAAGTTAGGCCAAAAAGTAATTTAAACAATTTTTTCCAAAAGTGCACCCCCTTTTCAAAATCCTGGATCCACCACTACTTGTGGGAATCATGATTTAACCATTGCAAGTTTATGTGATCTAAAATAGTTTAGCAATGACATAGAAATAGGTTCATCATGCTTTGATTTTTGATTTTATATCCTTTTTCTGAATCAAACATGTATCAAAGTCGGTTAAGTCATTCAAAAGATTTTAAAGAAATATAATTGTGCTGTTCCAACTGGGGGCCTTAGTGATTTAAAAGATACACTGTAAAAATGACGTTTAGAATTTAAACATGTTAAGGGGCTAAACATGTTTGGAATCTAAACACAAGACACATTGAAGACCTAAACACTTCAAGGTAAACACATAAACATCACACATTTCTAAACACTTAACCCTAAACACCAATAATTTAAACATGTTTAGGGAAATAAAGTGTTCCAAAACTGGATGCGCCGAAGTGTTTAGGAACGTGTTTAGGTTCTAAACACTTGTTTTAACAGTGTATATTGTCCCATACAATTCCTTGCTTCACATAGTACTAGTATAGTAATATTGAAGCACATTATTTGACGGCTATTTACAATTTGTACAGCAACAATGCCATTACAACACACAGTGTTCATCAAGCTATTTATGATGTTTTTTTGGTTTATCAAAATCACAAACCAATATGAGAAGAATTGGTATAATCAAGCTTAAGCCTATAAGCCCATCCCACAATGGGTACATCCTAGGGTTGGACAAGGGTTGGACAAAATTACTGTACATGCCATCCTTGTTTTCAAATATTGGGGTTACCTTAAATGAGCAAAAATTGTGTATTTCTATATCCTCAAGGACTGTTTTAACATTATGATTTCTTAATTCTCACCAGTTGACAGATTTGTAGGTTTGCCAGCCAATCAAAATACTGTATTACAGAGCAAATAGGGTTGGACATTATAGGCTAGACTGATGGGCTTTAACATTGGTTCCTATGGGAAAAATGCCAAAATATAAAGCTGTGTTTCGCCACATTTAGGAGGAATCTGTCACCCAAATTTCTTTGGTTAATTTTGTATTATATAACTGTCTTCAGGAAATAAGCATGATGGCAGTTTTGAAGATATTTCATATGAAACTTAAGTGTTGGTGTAAACTGGGATGGGCTTATTGTCAAGATTAATCTACAGCCCAATACCAACTAGGATGAGGGTGAATCTGCTGACTGACTTGGTGTCAAATCATCAAACATTCTTGATGTTGATGAATAGTTTAAAGGAGTAACACAATAAGCCCATCCCACATTGGGTATATCCCAAAGTTAGACAAGGGTGAGACAAAATAATTATATATGCCCTCCTTTTCTCCTAGAGTTGGGGTTACTGAAATAAGAACAAATTATATTGCTTTATATCCCCAAGTATTGCTTTAATATAATGACTTCTTAAATTGTGCCAGTTGACAGATTTCCTATTTGCAAGCCAAAGGGCAAAATAGGGCTGGAACATTACAGGATAGACTAACAGGCTTTAACATTGGTTCCTATGGGGAAAAGCCAATATATGATGCAATTTACATATTTTAGAAGCAATACATCAAGCAAATTGCCTTGGTTAATTTTGTATTATGCATATATATCATGATAGAATTATCCTGGAGGCGACTTTGAAAATATTTGATGGTAAACTTTAATGTTGTTCTAAACTGGAATGGGCTTATTTCGAACTTACCTAGATTTGGTGGATCACTTGAAATGTAGCCGTTAAGTATAGTGTCGATGTCTATTGGGCTCACCCTTGAAAGGAAAAGATATATTGATTTATTATGACCATATCAGGTTTATAGCAAAGCAACTCTTTGTAATGGCAAACTAAGACTAAGTATTGATGTGTGTACATGTTGGATATAGACCTTGTGCAGAAGTGTCAACTTGATCATATATCTTGGTGATCACGTGGCTGTTGAATAATTGGATTATATCAAGTCTAAGTAATAATAATTGCCAAGTATTATTCAGTTATACTCTACATTAATACTTGTAGCATAAAACTGTTTTTCATTTTTGCTTCAGAATTTTGAATAACACCAGTTATTAATTCTCCCTACCACGGATAGCCAATTATTTATACTGTACCTGCAGGATAGCCTAAAACAGGATGCATGCTGGGTAATATGTCGACAAAACCCAATGCTTCAGTATAGAAATGTTCATGAATTTTGTCATTACTTGTAGATTAACATTGTGAGAAACAAGCCATCATTATTAATTTTTTTTAAATCAGCATCAATTATACATTTATTAGTCCTGAGATGTTTGAAAATTGATTCATTGTATATTGATACAAAACAATTATTTGATCATTTTCAATAGTTTTCCTGGGGGTTTTGTCGACAAAATCCATAACAATTAGCCTGCAGGTGCAGAAAATGCTGTAAATCACATATCCATGGTAGGGTGAATTGATCACCAATATGGCGGTGGCCAGCCTATTCAAGGAACTTATGGTGTTACATGCAAGACGTCTTATAGCTATAGTTCTGGACAACCATATAAAGCTCAATTTGTGCTTTGACATAGAAATAAGTGTTTTTAGAATAGAATTTTATATCATTGTATTAACATAATTAGTTCCTGAGCGATTGTTCTCCACCCCTGTCTTATTAACTGGTGTAGTTACTAAGAGACACGGAGATCACTGTTGATGGAAGATAGCATATCTATATCTCTGACAATGTGAGCAAACTGAGAAAGAGATATTGATTAATTCTTGAAACTGATTAATCATGTATGCATTCCATAAAAATTTGGCGATAATTATCACCAGCTAAAGCACTTCCATAAAAGATTGGCGATATTCAAAATATTATTGCCAGGGCCTCAAATCAGTATCACGGCGATAATTACAAAATATCGCCGTTTTAAAAATATATATTTTCACAAATATTAATATATGAAAATATGTATATGTGACCAAGGAAGAAACCTGTAAAGTTTGAGTTTGATTGAAAAAAAATTTGAACAAAAAAAATGACAAACAAAAAAGTTATGTGGCGATAACAATTGTTGGTATCTTGGTATTTCTTCAGACTAGATTATCGCAAAATCTTTATGGAATGCCCCCCATATCTCAGTTTCACTTTGCCAGACATATGACTCGTTACATAAAAAGTGATGCTCTATTAGATTACCAACTAATATTTTCTTTAGATTATATTACATTTTTCTTGGTATAGAAAGTATTATACATCAACAAAACACTTACATTTTCTCAGAATTGGTTTGTTTTGTTTGTACCATATTTGCAGTTTCTAAGTTTAGAACAAAATTCCACTGTGAGAAATTGACAAAGCCACATTTAAGAGGGAATATCTTCTTTTGGAAAGGTGTAAACTACATCAGTCGCGAAGGTTGTCAGCATATACTTTATCACCCGCAAGACCACCGAGCGGTGCGTATTGTAGGGAGGGTGTATTGACAGGCCATATGCACCGCTGCACATTATCAGTATTATGTAAACAGTTTGGGGATCGTTTGGATGATAAAATAAAGAAGCGCCTTAGGGGTCATCCTCGGGTGGCTGTATGACCCATGGGGATCGTAAGAACCTCGGGCTTCGCCCTCGGTAAGTGACTATCCCCTATGGGTCGTACAGCCACCCTCAGACGTCCCCCGCTGTGCTTCTTATTATAATACTATCCCCGCAGAGCCGCCGAGTGGTGCGTATTAGGGGCAGGTTGTATTGCCTAGCCATACACACCGCTCATTGCTTTTACTATTTTGGACATATTTAGATTATTGCTTGGGTGATATAATATAGAAGACCCTTAGGGGTTGTCCTCGGGCCGCCGCTGACCTCTGACGACCCCTGCGGGTCTTCTTATATTAGTACGGCCTTTTTGTGTACATTACATAATGCGGCAGGTATGTTTAACCTCGCTAATATCTCATCTCTAACTCTACAATAAGTATCATGTGAGGAGTCATATATCAGTCATGTCTCAATAAGGCAAATAATGAGCCATTTCACTCATTGTGAGACAGGCTAAATAACATGATAGAATAAACGATATATTCTGCAGTGGTTTTACTTCTTTTTATTTCAGTTATTTCCAGTTTCTTTTTTTTACTTTTTCTCTACCAACCATCATATGTTTTATTTTTGTATTTTTCAATTATGAGGCAAGACTGTATCCTTTGGGATGACTGGGGTCAGGGGACAGAAAATTCAGAATGATGAGTATTTGTGATATTCATGATCATTAGGATATATCTTTGTAGAGTAGCAGGAAAATGCTAGGGTCAGGTCTCTGCATGGAGTGGTAATACCCAGTGGTCTTGATAATGATGATGATCACTTATGAGATAAAAGGGGAGCAGTCATAGGGGGGTAATTTTGTACTCTTCCATTTTTAGAGGGCTAATAGAAAACATGGCTTTCCAGGCACTAATTTGGCCATTTGACCTGATTATAGTCAGTGCTGTTGTTGATGGGTTGTGATATTCTTGTTGTTGATCTTTTGGTGCAGAGAATTGGTCCAAAAGACTAGATTATCTCCAGACATAACAGATAAATCAAATGAATAATTAATGGAAAAAAAGGAATGTATATAAAGATGGGTCTCACATTCAACATGCATGCATATTTCTCTGATTTTCAGAGCCCCCCCCCCCCCCAATAACCTTGCATTACACCTGATCTGATTTCAAGAAGGAAGGACTCTTTTTTATATCTGCCATCAAATATAACTGGTTCCAATAAAAGAGTTTCTGAATACCATCAGTCCCCATCCCTTAGCCACTCAATGACAAAATTGTATGTCGATTTTTATAAGTCAGTTGTAGATGATAATAATAACTGAATCAAAAGCATGAAGAAGGACTAGCTCCTTGTTCTGGACTTGGATTTCACAAAATGAAATTAGAAACAATAGGTGTTAAATATTTTTTAAAGTACGAATATTTCTTTATCGGCAGTACATATACACATCATGTGTATTTATACATAATATATACGGACAATTCCATCATGATTTAGTTCAGTCCTGAAGACATCATGATTTAGTTCAGTCCTGGAGAATGTAATATATAACCAGCGTGTTCTGTATATACCATTCTCTGTGGGCATCCCTTCGAGGGGCAATCAACAATATAAAACAATGATAGGTAATTGCATTTGGTATGTCATTTTCTTGCTAATATTGTTTTATTTGCAACTTTTTGAATCAAGGAGTGCAAATCGTTGTAATTTGAATGATTGTGAGTCTGGAGTTTATATTCTCTGAACTAGAGCATGAACAGGAGGAAATACCCTATATGTTTGTTTATACAGGTGAATTTATGTCCATATTTCCTGTTGCAATATCCCAAAATAGCTAATCCATCATTGCAAGTCTGATAATTGTAATCATATATGTGACCCCCCACTACATAGTGAGGCATAAGTCACAGAAATGAGATTTTGACCTTTTGGGTGATTATGGGAGAAGGTGAAATAACCTTTACAATGGTAAAAGAATTATGTTTCTAACATTTATAGAACTCGAGTTATGATTGTTTGAAGTATTAGGCATCAGACATGGTTAAATAGAGAAAAATGGTCTATAGACCAAATTTATCATACTCTGGTAAGGCTGTGAAATATGCATGTAAAATCAATTATCTCTATAAATTTCTTAATAGAATGTAGTGGTGATGTGTTTTTCATGTGATTTCTGAAGAGAACTCATTTTTTGACTTTTTGACTTTTTTCCTTTGTTAGGCAATTTTCTCAGAACTTTACACAGCGACTGATGCCTCATTTAGTGGTGTGGGGTCACATATTATGATTGTAAGGTTATGAACATATAATTGTATATATTACATAAGTAGATAAAGCAGGTTGCTAATTCGGTTTCAAAGGCATAAAATGGTATGTACAACGTCCAAATGTGATATTATATGTACAACCTCCATGGTAGACACCCATAAAGAAACCTTTGAGTAATTTGATATTTGTGTCCATTTTCCCAGAGCCCATAAAATGGGTCAGATGTCAAAATGTCTGTTTACTCCAGGGTAATGGTGATGGGACACCACAGCTGAGTACAACCCGGGAGGGTATGCCGGCAATAAATTGTTTAGAGCCCATGCCCCCCATGCTCATAATGCTGATCTTGCTGTCATTTGGCTGTCCTTTAAAAAAAATTCTGTTTCCGGTGGACCGGCCGGGTGACTATTTTGGGGCTGGGTGGGACGTTTTTTTTTTCATTTTTCATTTTTTTTTTTTCAAAAATTCCAAGTTATGGCCTTACCAACAAAAAAAAATATTAAAAAAAAAAAGAAAAATCGCGGCGGCCCGGGTCGTCTTTTCTAACCCCACCCGCTGGACCGGAAACAGATTTTTTTTTAGGACGGCCTTATTACAATTTTTTATTAAGTCAACTTCACATACAGTAGTGCATGTTCTTCTAGTTAAATGTAGGGCGATGAGATGGCTCAATATTTAGATATGCCCATTGATGGTTTAGACAAATCTTACCAATAGAAAATGGTATAATAATGTTTCTTTTGGAATAGAATTTAACCAGAACGTTACAACAACGTAACAGTAAAATAATTGATTTTAGGTTCCAGAGATGTCATTTGGTGCCATAAAAAACAACAAATTGCTACGTCACGATGTTTTTTTTTACATTTCAGAAAAGGTTTGAACGTTTCCGTGCAATCGCAATGCGTACCTCAGCCGGGGCAGGCCAAGCTGTTTGAAAATGTGTGCACCTTTTAAATGGAAGGCACCTAAGCCTTCCTAAAATATGGAACAACAGAAGATGGCTAAGTCATGAAAAACTTGTCTTACCTCTCTTTGAGAGCATTAGTGAAGGTCAAGGTCGCAAGGACCAGAAAAGGCAAGGTCATAAGGAGCTGCATGGCTGGAATTGTCTTCTTGCTGAAATTGGAAAATTATAAAGAGTATATTATGATTTTGTGGACGACTGAAACACAAGACTGCAAAATTTGCATTTTATTTGAATGTTCCCCCAGACCAATTATGGTTTACAACGATGAAACGATTGAAAATCAAGTTTAAGATGAAAAGAGAATTATATAAGATCTATACAATATTTCAAGCCCTCTTACAAAAACATTCTACAACCACACTTATTTAGTCAGTCTGTTACTTACTAAGATGGCATGTAACAGTTATGTTATTTATGGCAAGGTTTCAACTTCACCAAAGCAGAATGTTAATATAACATTATTATCTTCTTCTTTTTTTTTTTGGGGGGGGGGGGGAGATAAGGACAAAACCATAAAGGAATGTTATAAGAACAGTCTGTTTGGGTTGAAGAACATAACAAGGACATTGTAATAATATCACAGTGCAATGTAACAGCAGTACATTGTAGCAACATAATAGGGAGTCATCAAAAGAATGTAACAAGAACCAATACAGAACCATACAGAACATTGTGATAAACTAGCCATCGTAATTTTTTAAACTAGTATCTATGAATATTAATATTTCCTGAGTTGCTTGGAAATTCATTCATTGAAGATGGGTATAATAATAGGTATTATTTGTTTTCTATAGTTGTTCCATGGATTTGTCAATAAAAACAGTCAAAATTAGCCTGCAGGTCCTTAAAATAGTGTAAATCAGCTATTCTTGGTAGGGAGAATTTTAACCAATATGAACAGAAATTTAAAGTCAAAAAGAGATATCTTTTTTTCTATATTTCATAAGAATGGTCATCAGATAAAAACAAAAAGAAAAGTAAATCTGAAAGAAATCGGTTGTGGATATATGGAAGTTTACACCCATCCCTTTTGGGGAAACAATTGTGCTTTGTTTATGTTAAATTCTTACCATACCACATTAAAAAACTGTTTTCCAAAAGTGCGCCTTCCCCTCTCCCCTACTGTATATACCGTTAGAGAGATTTATGGCTGACTGCACCAAAGCCAAGTTGTGTGAAAATTGTAGGACCTTAGGAGTTATGATTATGTGTAAAATACCTTTTTTTCAAAGGTAATAGCAATTTTAACATACACATTTCAACTAAAATGACAAAAAAAAGTTTTCAAGAGAAATTCTTTTTGCACATGAATGATCATAAAGAAACTGCAAGTTTTTCCTGTTTCAAGCGGGCGTAACTCTCTTATTTCAATGATGACTCACACTTTTATTTGCTGATATATGTTCATATTAAACCATGTTTGATTCAAATGCGCTGGTCAACTATTTGAGGGGGGGGGGGTAATTGTTCTGCCTTCTCCATAAAAACTTATACTAAAAGCTAATTTTCTCCCATATGCACCTATATATCTTAACAAGTAATACTCTGACATGATTTTTTTTCAAATTATTTTACCCCTATATTAATGGTCTAACCATGCAAATTGTGCCATAGCTAGATGCTGGTTCACAAATAAACTACCCAGACAGTCATTAATCAGCTTAAATGATAATTTAGTTGCGCTGTCATGGACAAAAACATGACAGAAACCGGTCATGCCCCCTTTAACTGACAGGGTGTGAGTTTCAAAAAGTGGAAACATGTGTTAATGCCACATGCTGAGGCAACTGTTGAGTCTGTAATGGTCTGGATGATGGTGCAGTATTTCATTTCCTTTTTCCTTTGTATTTTTGTTATAATATAACTGGTAACTCTTCCTAACCTTTCTGTACTCTACGAGGAGCACATAGCGCAGACTAGTTTGAAGTGTAAAACCACTCAGTTGCGGATCCAGAGGGGGGGGGGGGGGCACAGGGGCGCAGGACCCTCCCATTTTCCGAAAAAGTCAAGGGGGTCAAGTTCAGGGGGTGAAGGTCCTAATTCAGACCTAAACCCAATCTGTTTTTTTTTCTCTCAAATGGCCACAATCCTCTTTTGTTAATCCTAAATCTGTATGTGACTGTCTTTTGGTCAAGACTTTTGGTCACCTCTTGACCAATTTCCTATCTGCTCATCTATTGGTCACTTTCACATCTGGTCATCAAGGGATCACTTTCCCATCTGGTCACATAGTGGTCACTTCCCAATCTAGTTACCTGGTGGTCACTTTCTTAGCTGATGGTTTCTCGTGGTTACTTTCCTATCTGGTACCAATTCACCCTACCATGGATAGCTGATTTTTAGTATTTTAAGCACCTGCAGGCTAATTTGGGCTCATTTTGTCGACAAAGCCCAATGAAAAACTATAGAAAATAAACAAATAATTGTTATATATCCATCCATAATGAATCAATTTTCAAACAACTCAGGAATATTAAATATATATGGATACTTATTTGAAAAATAATGATAACTTATTTTTCCCAATGTTGATTTACAAATAATGATACATTTCATGAAAATTCCTATAGTAAACCCTTGACTTTTGTCGACATATTACCCAGCATGCACCCTGAAAAACACTAACCTGCAGGTAACAGTCAAGAAATTGGCTATCCGTGGTAGGGTGAATTTGTCACTTTCATATCTAGTTACCTAGTGAATACTTTCCCATCTGGTCACCTAGTGGTTGCTCTCTTATGGTCATCTATTGGTCACTATCCTTTCTGGTCAGCTTTTGGCTGCTATCCTATTTGCTAAACTGTCCGTCACTAACTGACCTTCTTACCTATTGGTCACTTACCGACACAGTTAACTATTGGTCACTAACCTATAAAGTCACTTAGTGGTCACTTACCTATCTGCTCAATTATTGGTCACTTACCAACCCACTCACCTATTGGTTACTAACCTATCTGTGCAGCTTTTAGTTACTAACCTAACTGCTCACCTATTGGTCACTTACTGACACATTTAACTATTGGTCACTAACCTCTCTGCTAACTTTTTGTCACTGTCCTATCTGGTCAGCTAATGGTCACTAGCCTATCTGCTCAGCTTTTAGTTACTAACCCAACTGCTTACCTATTAGTCACTCATGAAACACTTAACTATTGGTCACTAACCTCTCTGCTCACTTAGTGATCACTAACCTATCTGCTCACCTATTAGTTACTAACCTATCTGCTCAGCTTTTAGTTACTAACCCAACTGCTTACCTATAAGTCACTTACTGACACACTTAACTATTGGTCACTAACCTCTCTGCTCAGCTTTTGGTGACAAACATATCAGCTCAGCTTTTGGTCACTAACCTAACTGCTCACCTAATGGTCACTTACCGACACACTTAACTATTGGTCACTAACCTATCTGCTCACCTAGTGGTCACTAACCTATCTGCTCACCTAATGCGGTTACTATCCTTTCTGGTCAGCTTTTGGTTACTATATATCCTATTTGCTCAACTATTGGTCACTAACCAACCTCCTTACCTACTGGTCACTTACCAACCTGCTCAACTATTGGTCACTTACCAACACACTTAACTATTGGTCACTAACCTATCATTATGATCACCTAGTGGTCACTAACCTATCTGCTCACCTAGTGGTCACTTTTCTATTTGCTCACCTAATGCGGTTACTATCCTTTCTGTTCAGCTTTTGGTTACTATATATCCTATTTGCTCAACTATTGGTCACTTACAAACCTCCTTACCTATTGGTTACTCACCAACCTGCTCAGCTATTGGTCACTTACTAACACACTTAACTTTTGGGTTATAACCTATATGGTCACTCAGTGTTCAGCTTTTGGTTACTATCCTATCTGCTCACCTAGTGCTCACTAACCTATCTGCTTACCTAGTGGTCTGGTCACTATATAACCTATATGGTCACTTAGTGGTCACTTATCCATCTGCCCACCTAGTGGTTACTAACCTATCTGCTCACCTAGTGGTCACTAACCTATCTGCTCACCTCATGGTCACTATTCTATAATGGTCACATAATGGTCACTAACCTGTTAGCAGACTGTGTGTGGTGAGGAGGGGCTCCAGGGCGCCGGCAGCACAAGGGTTGTGGGACACGGGGTACTGTCCTTATCAGTCTGTGTACGTGTCGTAGACCTGGGTATGTGAAGACCTATGGGGGACTGTGTGTTAGCTGGTAGGCCCATTTTACAGGAGAAGTTTAGAATAAAGGTCTTTTGCAGATCATGAGATGACGTCATATCGCTGGAAATGGACTTGACGCCATATTGATGATCACTTTATGGTATCTAATGTTCACAATTCTGGGCCATTTGAAATGAATTTATGCACAATTCTATATATATGCTAGCTTAATGCTCATATTTTTTCTATTCTAATGCTCTGTGGTTTTTTTGGGGGGATTTGTAACAAAGATATTTTAACATTTTTTGACTAATGTAAAACCATACCCACTGGACAAATTCGACAAAGTCGGTCAACTCATCAGCACCAACTCGGATCACTATGCCCTTACAAGAGAACAAGTTTTATATAAACTGATGCTAAAATCTGCCAACTATTCTGATAGAATAGACTTATTTTAAAGCCAATGAGTGCCCCTAGTGGCTACAGGGCTTAACACTTTGCGCATTATAGGACATAGAAGCCCTCCCAAGGGGCCGGGAGGCCTGGATCCCTTAGGGAAGGGGTGACAGGGTCAGGGGGATTGGGAAGACAGATGACAAAGTGCTGATAGGCGACATGGGAAACTAGTCTTTGATAGGGGGGGGGGGACCTTTTGGGGTCAGGGAAACAGCAGGGACTTTGTGAGATGTACTACAGTAGTCACGACATCTGTTAGCATGATCTTATTCTATTCTGTTTTATCTCCCATATTCTTAAACTTTCATGGATTTCCCCTGCAATATAATGCATCTTGGCATTATGTCATAGTTTTAGTGAATAGGATATACATACTCCTTTCTCGCTTCAGATGCCCTTGTAATTACTCTTGGGGAATGTGAAGCGACGATGGAGTATGTAGTATACATTGTCAGCGGCGGATTTAGAGGGGGCGTAGGGGGAATAGTGCCCCCTTCTAATTTTGGCAAAATATTGATCTTAATGTAAAATAAAACGCTCCCCAAGCAATCTAAGCTTATCTATACCTACAATAAGCTTTGATTTCCCATGGAGTGTCACTATTCTGACCCGGAGGGTGCGATGGACATGTTTATAATAGAGCACCCCTCCCCCTTCCAATTTTTCTAAGTTTTCGGATCTGTAACTGAGCGTAATAACGAAAGATAGCATACGTTTCCAAGAAAACCAAACGTGGATTTAGTGGGGGGCCCTCCTTTTTTGGCCAATTCACGACCTTTTAATGTAAAATTCTGCAAAGAAGTCATTCAGGAAGATTTTTTTCAATAGCCCCCCCCCCCCCTTATTTTGTCCAAAATACTGGATTCGTCACTAAAAACGTCCCGAACCGGTGGAGTACTATAATAGACCAGTAAACGAAATAGTCCCGAACAAGACACTTCTATATAACCCCTTTTGGAAAAATCAGATTGCAGTGTTTGTCCCATATAGTATAAACAAACTACTGGTGACGTCGGGAACATCTCTGACCGTGACCTGTCATTTATCAGTTTGACAGAACAAGAAATGTGGTTGTAACGCCGGGAAAAAAACGGTTTTCCCTTTATATATGTCACTGTGTGTGGCAAGAAGAGTCCTGATCCATTCTCCCTGCCCAGGATAGTTGATTTAAAGTATTTTAAGCACCTGCTGGTTAATTTCCCAAGCAAGAATATGACGTTATCATAACGTTATCATAACATTCTGTCTAGTTCTGATTTGGTTCTTGTTATGTTATACCCAAAAACTTCTTTAGAACCTGACATTGCGATGTCGCACTATGACGTTATTGTGACATTCTTGTGAATTCTTTCACATTATAATAACGATATTGAAAATTAAAACATTCTGTTTCAGTAAGATCTCAACTTCACTAAAATATAATGATATAATAACATTCTTTTTTCATAAGTCTCAACTTTACCTAAAATAATATAACTGTTGCATGAGAACTGGGCAGGTTACAGACTAACCAAAATAGTACATTTGCAGAATGTGTTTCTTACGTCGCTGCTTGCGTGTCTTGGACTAATTTTGTGGACAAAACACAAGGGAAACTATGCCTGTAGAAAATGTACGAATATTTGCTATATATATCCTATCCATCTATAGGAGGGCTTGGCCCCTGCACTACCTCCCCCCCTCCCAGAAAAATGCTAATAAAAATGATTAATCTGCCATTGTTATAATAATTTATGATATTTACAGTATACTGCAGACATGGTGGACGTTGATGTTTACAGTGTTGAGTTAAAAGCACTGGACATCACACATGTAATTTGAATAATCTGTAAATTTCAGACAGGCCCTTCTGCTATGATGGACGGTTAATGATATGACGTGTCTTGGTTTTAAGTATATCGTGACGCGCGTTTTTGGACAAGGCAGGGCAAAAACACAGTTGGTGGGCTACATGTACAAGGGGATCACCTCAGTAGTCAACACATTGATAGAATATAATCCCCTCTTGATTATCTAAGGTCGGTCATTGTTTATAGGGCAATTAATAAGAAAAATAGAAAACAGGAAAGAAAATGGAGGGTTTGGGGGCACAGCCCCCGATTTCTAACTAATATTGACAGCAAATATTCAACAAAACCCAATATTCACATCAATATTCGTGTCTTAACTTGTATAAACTTTGACCGGCACTGCCACCCGGCTCTAATCCCTGAGTGTTGTGTTAGGTTGACTAGTGTATGGTAGCCGCTACAAGGCATAATTGAAGAGAAAAAATTATTGGTCCGGACATGGAGTTTGACACTTTTGGTATAATGAGAAACATGTAAATGGGTCAGAATGCCGGGTTAGTAAAACAGGTCGTGTATCTTGATGGCCGGTGGAACTACTTTAAGGGCAAAACTCTAAGAGGAGGGGGGCGGGGGCGACCAAAACACATTCACACAATTTCATAGAGGTGGTTTTCCTAGATTTTCGTGGCCACGATGGAAAATCCTGCCCATAAAATATCCACAAAATTTCGTGGACATAAAGTTCCAAGGGAAATCATATTAAATCTTTCGCAATGTATGTGCATTTATATATAATATTCTTCAGTATATTTTGGGAGACCATCAAAACAGTTTGGAAGTAGACAATAATTGAATAAAAAGAAAAGAAAAATCCATGAATTTGGTGGACACTTAAAATCCATGATGGGAAATAGACTCATCGTGGATATTGAAACTTTTCGTTGCCATGATTTTTGGTGGATTTTTTATGGTCACAACTCCCGCCCCCAGTTCTGGGGATGTATATGTGGGTTCCCATGTGGCATGTTGGATTTTAAAAACTTGCATTGTCACCCTGTTGATTTTATTGGGCTACATCCTTCAAGCCGATTATCCACAAGGTGACATTTTCCAAAATGACAAAAAAAGGAACAGCAAACCAATTTACGAACCGATAGCAATTAGTCCTTTTTGGTCCTAAAACAGGTCCAGATGCAGTCCCCAAAGTTAATTAAAAAACAATATATTACTCGTGTTCTAGACTGTAATGCTGATGATCCATTAGACGACGAAACAGGACCGACATCCAGACAGGTCCAGAATCAGTGGCGGATCCAGAGGAAGGGGGAGGGGGCGGGGGGCGCCTTTTTTTTCGGAAAATGTTGCATATTTTTAATATAAAATTCGGCCAAAAAATAATTAAGGGAAAATTGTTTCAATAGCGCACCCCCCCTTTTTTTCAAACCCTGGATCCGCCAGTGAGAATTGGTCCAAAAAATGTGCCAGTCAAAAATCAGTAGGCTTTTATTTTTGAAATCGGATCATGGATCATTGCGACAATTTTATAGAACTGATAAATGAAATAAAACATCTTTCTGACCGATTTTGACAATGGAACAACGAAATTATCAATCATGTTGAATATATTTGAACCAATTCTAGACATATTCTGAACCGGTTTAATAATCTCTACATATTTTCAATATTATTTCTATCATTTGTTGGTAAGAGAGATTGCAAACTTAAACAGAAAATTAGGCCATTTTATGGTCGTCCATTTAATACTTTATTTGAGTCTCTCTGAGGGATATTTATTATGTTTCCCCTTTCCATTTCATAAATATGATATATTTCTGATTGCATTAATGTTATCAATGCATTTAGTCCAGAACAATTAATTTTGTTGAATTTCATTTATTAAAGCATCCGTTTTTTCATACATTCACTATGTATTTCTAGTTTAAAAAACGAGGAAATAATCGGCTTTCAGGTTCAACATGGCACCGTGAACATGGACCGATTGTTTTTTAGGACCAATAGGTTCAATAACTGAACCAATTATTGAGTGACAAAAAACCGTCAGTCCTGAAATTGGTTTGCTACTATGTTTTTTGTCATTTTGGAAATATGTCATATCGTGGATCACCAGCTTTGATTAATACTATTTCAATGAAACATAAACAGCTGGTATATTTGTCAAAAAATTGGAAATATTTGATTATTTGATGTGCAATTAACAATCTGAATGTACTGAAAAGTTAGGTTGTGTAATTACGAAGAGTAAAATCATCTCAAAGCATTAAAAGACACACCACATGAAAGGAGATTCATTTTGATATATTTTGATATGGATATAATTATATATGTGGACACAGACAATTCCTCCGGTCCCCACTAGAGAGAGCCTTGCAATTCAGGATCAACTGGCCCTCCAGGGGGAGCCCCAGACAATCAGCCAGGGCACTGAACATTGATTAATGCCAGTAGAATGGTTCGCACGACATCCCCCCTTATCTATCATTAAAGCCCTAATATGGCAATTAATTGTCACCAAGAAAAATAGCAGAAAATTCAATTTTTTCCTTCATTCTTCTAAACAGAACATTCTAGGTAGTAGTCAACTAATAGAGACATATACCCATTGGATATACAACGGAAAAGCTGAAATAATTTCCAAAATGACTCCCTTGACAATAATCCCTGTAACAAAATCATCATCCATAGGAGATATCATGTCAGATATTCTAATATTAATGGAAACTGTTGGCAGAAATGTGCATTTATCATCCAAATTATTTGGGTCTCAATGTCGGCCAACCCTGGGTATGGCCCAGATGTCTTGTTTTGTATCTCCAATGACCATTCATGTCATTTTAAGAAATTCAGAATTGGTAATATGAATCGGAGACCATGGATTTTTTTCTGTTTCACTCTTTTTGAATGCAATATAATGACCTTTCAAAGTAAGAGAGGGTGTAATAATTATGCCATATGCTGTAAAGCCCCATACCCACTAGGCGATTTTACCGTTGCAGAGCGATGGGAGACTGGGTGAATTGCCGTTGTCATTGCCCAGCGACTGTCAAATCAAGCAAGTTTGATATTTTACTGGCGATTTTACCAGTGATCACATTGTCCATCCCCAGTCGCCCAGAAAACACACCATACCAACAGGAGTCACCCGGCGATCTTCAGTCGCCCGGCGATTTCAGCGCCGATTCTCCCAGTCGGTCGTCGCCAGTCGTCGCAAAAGTCACTAAAGCCCCATACCCACTAGGCGATTTTACTGGCGACTGGCAATGGGCAACAGCATAATTACTGGTACAATCAATACCAATTTAGCTCACATGTTAGTTTGTACATTGGAATGTTACATACTAAAATGTGAGTTGAATTGGTAATGATTGTACCAGTGATTCTGCTGTTGCCCGTCGCCAGTTGCCGGTAAAATCGCCTAGTGGGTATGGGGCTTTAGGGGGTATGGGGCTTAAGAGTTTGCACAGGCTCTCATAGATAGCACCGTAGCGCCACTATAACAAGCGATGTTAAAAATTCTCAATAGGGGTCAGCAGGAGTCAGGCAGCTTTAAGTCACATAGTAAGTGTTTGGGGTTAGCTTTGAACTATAGACATATTTCACTAAAGTGGCGCCCTGCTAGTGGAAGAGGCTTGGACAACCAATTAGGGATTAGGTTTCAATGGGAATCGTTGGGTACAGGGCTTCTATGGGAAGGTTCACTGCGCATGTTCACGGGAAAGGTGTATAGAAATGCAATCTGAGTAGTGCAAGGGGAGGGAGAGGGGTTCCTGGGATGTCAGAAACACCATAATATATAATCGGGAACTTTGTTGAAGTTATAAGCAAATGTTGCACATAGATAACATTGAGCTCGTCAACTGCATGTCTCCCCTCCCTCCCCCTCACCTAACCTGTATATATGGAATTATAATCATATACATATATATATATATATATATAATGTTATACATAATACACATAAGATATATATATATATATATATATATATATATAACATACTTCTCATATTCATACATTCTGATTGTGACATATAGCTGTTTCAATACAATAATAACTATTCTTTGGGGACTCCCCATTAAAAGCCATTACTTGTTTTGTTTTTTTACCTCTACCATATCGGACTTCCACTAACCTTAGCTGTGGTTAAACTGTGTTCCTGACTCCTTTAATGAGATTTTGTCGGATTGTTCAAGAAATTAACAAGAATACATGGATATGTTTGCTGCGAAGGTTCTCTACAAGTAAAATTTTGAAATTAAAATAAAAGGATCGCAGAGAGGATCACAGGCCAGTGGCGGATCCAGGGGGGAGCGGAGGCGTGCGCCCCTCCCTTTTTTCAGAAAATGTTGTGATTTTTTTTATGCAAAACTCGGCCAAAAGGTAGTTGAGGAAAAAAAATCCAATAACGCCCCCCCCCCCCTTTAAACCCCTGGATCCGCCAGTGCAGGCTGCTGCGATATGGGAGATGTTGCAGTTATGTGAATGGGATGTTGTACTAGAACCTTGAAAAGCTGCGATGCATAAACAAAACTGGACAAGTATGGAGAGACGAATTGCAAGACTGACCGACCAATTCAGATAGCTTGTTAGTATGTAACATTCAATATTACATACTAACAGGTGATCTGAATTGGAAACAATTTACCAGCTATTCTGCCAGTTGCCTGTCGCCAGTTGCTGGTAAAATCGCCTAGTGGGTATGGGGCTTTTCACTCAACTGCTGGTTGATCTTACATGTAAAAAGTGTCATTTAATAGTATAATTGGTATAAACAAAAAGAATCCTCATGTAACACATTTTATTTGGCCAACGACTGAAAATGTAGGTGAATTCAGTCATGGTTGAACACTTGCAAAAAAAAGTGCTTGCAGTTTGTGGTCCTGCCTACACTCTCATGTATCGTTTTATCCATGGGGTAAGGACTCGATACTGCCTACGTCGGCACAGATGGGTGTTTGCACGTACACAATGTGAGTAGTGTTATAAGCGTCACCCTGAAGTTACCACTGAACCTACAGGCAATATAAGGACGGCCAGGTAAGATAACTTTAGGTATATGGTTTATGACACTCTGATTGGGGATGGAGTGCAAATTATGGGTATTGGATGGTATAATGTCCAATGCTTAAAGATATTCAAGGACAGAATAACCAATAACAGGTGGACTTCTTATCGATGTTAATATTTGTTTATGATCTGCTTTCTGTAAAAGCTTTTAAAATATATATGAATTTGAATTCAAAATTCTTTATTGATATACGTCGTTAGTTATCTTAAACCAAGGTGTCTGGGGTGAAAAATCAAACTAGGGGGTGAATATAATACATGATCCACCCGTGGAGCAGAACGGTTATAATCTCTAAGCCCAAGATCCATACACTGAAGTCTGGCTAAGGAGCATACAATCACAAAGTGATCCATACAAATAGATTTACAAAAAGCATTATCAATCATAGATCTACTGCTACAAAATTTAATCGATATCATGGATTACTAGTAGAGCGACATTGATATGTTAGATATGATTATTAGCTAAGATAAAAAGGTTAGAAAAAGAGAATATTTAACATTGGTGCCTATGGATTAGTAAAATTAAATCTTAAAGAAATCGGACATTCGATATATGGGTTATCTGTACAATGTTCTTAGCTACATTTTATTTGCCCACCTTTTGTAATCAAAAAATTTCCCCGTGGTTTAGGTTAGATAGTACACATGCTTGTGTCAGTATGGTGTCTCAATTCCCTTGCCAATATATTGTGTACTGTAGGCCCTTTTACACCTATGCGACTTGCACTGCGATATTGATTGAATATCAAAAACAATTAACATACATGGGCAATAGAATGGTTTAAAATTGCCAATTTGGAGTATTTTTCACAGGTGTAAGAAAGAATTGTATGTTCTATATATCTGCGACTTCTCTGCGACATTATCACATCGCACCAATATCGCATAGTGTAAAACCTCCTTATAATTATGTAATATAAGATAAACCACAAGGGATGTCCGAGGGTGGCCATACAACCCAGAGGGGTTTGTCACAGCCTGTTTGACACGGCCTGAGGGTAAAGCCGGAGGATCGTACAATCTTAGTGGGTTGTATGGCCACCCAACTATGTCTCCAATGGATCTTCTATGTGTTTTTTTCACCCGCACATTATTCAAAAGTTGTTTTGTTTCTTTTAATTTTTTTTATTTATTTCTCCAATATTCTTCCTCTGCCAGTGTATATTAAAAACGGTAAATCCTTTCACAAGATCATCTACCGAGTGGAATCCCTTTTGGTTATATAGTCTAATGCAATTTACCTGATAGCATTGATAACTATTCTATGATAATGAGATGAGATGAGATGGTACAAAACAATCAATCAGAATATATGCTTCCTTTGCAACCATAAGGATAAAGAGCATATATTAAAGGTTACAAGACTGTATCAATAATGTAGTTTATCAATACACACTTTATCCTTATCTGGACATTTAGGGTAACGTCTGGAGACCCAGGCATCTTTATTCATAATTGACGTACTTGTGTTGTTGAAAATACCGGGGGGGGAGGGGTGGTATATACTAATGTAAGAAGACCCACGGGGGGCGTCAGAGGGTGGCTGTATTACCCAGAGGGGTTCGTCATGGCCCGAGGGCGAAGCCCGAGGGATGTATGATCCCCTAAGGGTTGAGGACGACCCCTAAGGGTCCTCTTTATTTTATCACCAAAACAGTGCTCTTCTAATTATTGTTTAAAATACTGTAAATGAGGACTGGTACATACAGCCAGTCAGTACTCACTGCCCCTTATACGCACCAATCAGCGGCCATGCGGGTGATAAAGCATGTCCATTTACACCTTGATATATATATATATATATATATATATATATATATATATATATATACCACTTGGTAGCTGTGAGGTTGATAAAGACATCAAGTTAAATTATAATTATTATCTACAAACAAAATTATGGTTACATTCCCATTAAAGTTGTGGCCTTAATGATTGACAGGCACATACATTAGCAAAAATTAGTTTACTACAGTGTTCTGTTGCCCTACAAGATGTACATGTTTTTCAACTACTGATTTGTATGCATGCAGATGGCAGGGCATAGTGAGACCATACAATTTATTTCTAAACAATTTTATATTACCTGGGACTCTCCACTCTTCTCTCACCTCCAGCCAAATCAACGACAACTGCGATACCATCTCATCACACGTAAAAGTTGACAGTACTCACAGTTGGCAAAAAGGGAGATGTTTGGCAATAGCAAATAAACAGCAATCTCAGTTGGGGAAATATTGAGAGTTATACATATAGAAGTTGCTAATCCATCAGTCTTTACAAACTGTGGCAAATACCTCCATCGTTAAAATGGGACGCTTCCCACTGAAAGTACTAAGTTTTGTTCTTAGGAATCCAGACCCTCAAAATTGACAGGGTGACATGGGCAATTTCAGCCTAAAAGACATTAGTAATGGATGTCTGAAAAGCAATGCCATAGGACATGGGACAGTAGATCTATAATCCATCACCCCAAAATGCCTTGCAAAACACGATAAATTAATACTGTTAATAAACATGATTCTAGACCATGTCACCTAGTGTGAAACCAAACCCCAGAGCTGGAGATCGCCTTTCGGGCCAAAGTCAACCTATTAAGTCATATAGACCCATGCACTAAGAAATTGTGACTTTTTCATCCTTTCATAGCCATAAATGAAGCATGTAAAACACATCATATTTAGGAACTCTTTTTTTAATGCCTGAGATTGAGGATGTGGAAGACACCATGCCACTTCTTTTGAGTGGTCGTAGAACACTACTGGCCAAATCGTCATTATCTGATGCTAAAAAATATCTATCATGAATTATACGCATAACTTGAATGAAGTTGCAGCTATATTGCAGCATATCACAGGCATCCAGTCATTTACATACATGCGACTGTACATAATGTGATGTTCTCTGGTAAGTCGGGGTTGCCGATTCTTACGACAGAGGAACGTGGGGGTTGTTCGGGTCTCGGGGCGGACGGGGAATCCGGGCCAAGAACCGAGATGTGTTTCTAGAGTCGTGCCTCGCGCACGAGGGGGGGCTGAGCGAATCGGTCGGGAATCGGCACTCGATGTCAACGGAGGACTGCGGGGAAGGGAAATTATGGTAGGGGTACGGGTCGGCCGGGGTTCGTCTCGCTCTATCTCCCAGACCAGCATTCACCCCGACCGGGCGGTCCACCCCTCAGTTCCGGTCCGCGGGGGCGACGGGCCGACGGTCGCCTATTGTTTGGTAGCGTGGGGCCGAGCATGCCGCGCCCTCGTCCCCGCGGACTTCGTTCCTTCGTTCCGTTCCCCATGTCTTCGTGCCATACTACACCTCGGTTTCCGGGACTACTTCGGGCCTTCGTGCCTTACTCCGTTCCCTCGTTCCTCGTTCTTCGGGCCGTCGGGCCCCTTACCCTGTGTTCCTACTACCTATCTCGAGCTTCGACTGTTTTGTCCTAACTTCTGGTTAATTACTCTAATCGGCTCATCTTTAGCGGTTGTTTCAGGAAAGAGGACACGTCTGGACACCAGGAGAACTGTTAAAGAACTCTGTTTATTCGGGCCTCACCGCCCCTTTATATACTATAGAGGTCAGCCCTGATTGGCTGCTTTCGGTCACGTGACCTACAACTGACGTCACTTCCGGTTTATATTTTCCGTTTCCGGTTTACATTTCACTTCCGGTTTACATATTTCCGGGTTTCGTTCCTTTACATTTTCGTTCCTTACATATTCGTTCTTTACATATTCGTTCCTTACATATTCGTTCCTTACATATTCGTTCTTTACATATTCGTTCTTTTACATATTCGTGCCTCTTTTTCAGGCTTTCTATACTTTCGTTTATTATTACATATTCGTTCCTTTACATATATTTCTACTATTACCTTATTTCTATTATTTTGACCTCTATGTATTTTGGATGAATAGCCGTTCATCACACCCTCCCGCACCTTCTTGAAAGGTGGGAAAACACGTTTTACAAAATTTCAAAACAGTTCATACAGCAACGACAACAGAACATACTCTAAAACCAGAAACATTTCAATCCTACGCTCCTTATCGGTAGAGGAGGAGGTGTCACCCTCTGTCCTCCCCGGTCTACTTCGGAGGGCCCCCGGGGCCTATCCGGCTAATCATTATTTCTCTTCTTTTCTTCGTTCTTCGTTTTTCTCTCTTCTTAGTGAAAGTTCATATAATTCGTTTTATATATCCTAGTCTTTTTTTATCTTCGTCAGAGTTCTTATCCTGGATCTATTAGGACCCGTTCTACACCTCCTCTTCTTTTCTCGTCTTAGGATGAGCGAGCCAATCGTGGCTCTCCCACCCGGGACTGGGGGTCGGTTGTGACCCCGTCGCCCCCGCTCCTCTCCTCTGGGCTCTATTTACTTAGCCCCTCGGCGCGTTTTTCCTCGCCTTTTACCCTCATTAGGACAGAGGGACCGGTCGTGGTCCTCCTGCCCGGGGCCATGGGTCGGTCGTGACCCGCAGTGCCCCCGTTCCCTTCGTTTTTCGTCGTCCAGACGTTCTCCCCTAGTTTGGGTGGAGAATCGGTCGCGACTCTCCCACCCAGAGGCCAGGGCCGGTCGTGACCCTTAGTCCTCCCGTAACTATTACTCTTCTCTGCGTTCTCTTAGGTGATGATGATGATTTTAAGGATGAGTTTTTGAAGAAAGACTGAAGTTTTTGTAGATAGAATGTTCTTTTTTGGACTTCGCGCCCTCGGTCGCCTCGGCATTCAGAGCCCTCCAGTGACTTTTTCACGTTTGGCAAGGACAACATGTTCGAGCCAGAGGCCAAGGTACCCAAAGAAGAAACTGGCGTTGTATGTGGAAAGGAACTTAACTTCATGCATTAAAGCTTAGAGTGGAAGCTTCAGCAGACGACGTCGCGGGGTTCGTGCTATTTGTCACAGTGAAACTTTGAGATGGAGTCCGGGTGAAGGTAAGATTGAGAAGATTAGAATCATTAATTGTCGATGAGGTGTCCGTTTTCCGTACAGGAACTGAAGTTTGACTTTTATGGCACATGTCCTCGTGGTTAACCCAGCACCAAGACGTTCAGTCCTCGACCACGTCGACACACTCGAAGATTTCAGAAAGAGATGTCGGAGAGAGTCCACCATAGTAAAGTATTTCCGTCACCGTTCCGGACCCAAGTGGCATGACAACAACCGGAACGGAGACCCGATTAAGAAGATAATTTTGATGAAGTTTCTTTTGATGACAGGAGCCGGTGCCTCTCATCCCTCCCCCCCTCCGTAAGCAACGGCAGAAAGACAATCCTCTTTGGGGCGAGAGGGAGGCTCCTTCGTTCCACTGATGAGATGATTTTCCTAAGAAGAGGATTCCTGCTCCGGGCACTCAGGCCCTCGTTCGTCTCCTAGGCTCTCGGGCCTCGCTCTGCTTACTAAGTTTTTCTCTTCGTCCTCCCGGAGGACCATGCTTTTAGACGATTTTCGTGAGACTGTAATACCAACAAATAGTTCGTTAATAGAGGTAAGTTTAAGATCTGGTCTGGTTTGATTCTGGAGTAAGGCCACAGTCGTCCACGGTGCCATGTCACCTTGCATGAAGCCACTATGCCTATGACGAATGCCGAGACAACAGCTCCGAGCCGTTCCGGGCTGCTCCTAGGTACGGCGGTTCGAAGTTGGTAAGTTGAAGATATTGGTGAGAAGGAGAGGAAGAAGCCGTAGAAAGTGAAGATGGACGACATCAACTGGGATCTGCACCCAACGTCAACCTCTGAGATCCGGAACGAGCCCATCTCACAAATAGCATATAGAGAAGAACTCATCCGACATCAAACTCCAAGAAGGATCGCTCCTCGTCGCTCTTTGCAGACCTCTTGAGGCGTCTATCGAGGCATCCGCGGCCGACGTTCCAAGCACCACCTCCCTGTATATTTCAAAGACTACTTCCCTATATGTTTCAAAGACTATTTTGTTCCGTTCCTCGAGAAGAAGATACCAGGAAGTACGACATGGAAGCAGTTACTGCCGTTACTGGAGGTAAGTTATTAATATAAGTTTTAGTAAGTCTATTAATTTTCGTTCTTGTTTATGTATCGCTTCGGTCAGTCACGAGCCAGGGCCCCTAAGTTATCGTCCCCGCTCGTGCCTTGGTCCTCCGGGAGACATCTACGACTCGCCGTAATCCTTTCACGACTCACTGCATCAACTCTGGCACGATAAAACCAGCATTCAGGTTGAAAAGTTCCATTTTGCCGCTCTTCGTATGCGGTAAGAGGCTGAAGACAAGGAAACTCAGAAGATGATGGTACATGAATCCGGGCTCATCCATATTCTGATCGATCCATCCAAGATCAAGAAGACTAAGTTGCAGGGAGTAGAAGTGCCGCTAGAGGACAGAGGTCGTCTCCTCCTCGCCCCCAGATCCCTCAAGGCAGCACGGGAGAAGGGTTTTCAGTCTTGGCCCGCGCCAGCCTTTCCTCCAGCGGCGAGTCGCCGGCCCACCGGTACCTTATTTACCCCGGCACGACCGTCGACTCAAAGACTACAATGACAACACTATCTGTCCATTCTGATTTCCCCTCTTCGATTCCGCCTCCCAACTTTCACTCTCGCTCCTGGGCCGCCCGGCCCGCTATCCATTTGATTTCCGCGACCGGACGATCCCGTTCCACCTGCTCGGTCCCAACCAACGCAGCGGGCTCCAGGGAAGAAGAGGAACAGCTACAAACTTGTTTTTCCTCCTAGCGCCTCCTCCCGTTCCGTATTCGCCCCGCAGGCTTGGTAAGTTCGTTCCAGTCATGGACCCTCCAGCTCGCTGATTACATTCAACACCTCCTAACACATGTGGTTTCGTTCACTTCCGCAAGAAGATTCCCATAAAGAAACTAGTAGAAATAAATTAAGACAAGAATGTTCGAGCCCGCCAGTCCGTTCCCGATGAATTAAGTAAAGTTTCGGGCCCGTCCAGCGGTCTCCAGGAGAGTTTTTTATCCAGGCTTCGGCCTCCTGTGCGGCTCAGGTACCTCCGCCTCGGCCCGGTTCTCTCCCTAGGGGTTTGACACTATGGGTGAGGAGCCAACGCCCCGTAATCCCTCCCCACCCGACTCACGACGCGCCATATTCCGCCTCTGGTTCCGTCGCGCTTTTTCTCTTGTTTTCTTCTCCTTAGCTCAGTCTGCTCGTCTGCGATTTGATGAATCCTGATCGGCTGACCAGAATGACCTGCTCCGGCGAGCGCTCTGCCTTTTATAGCCGCCGCAGGCGGAAGTGGGCGTGGCCTGCGCTAGCGACCCCTAGCGTCAGACTCACCATCCACTTCTACGGTGGCGCCCCCTACTATTTTCCGGTCCCCGGGGCCCGCCGCTGGTCACCGCCTCGCCTGCTTTTTACCTCGCGGCCCTTCGCCCGTCCACGCGTTTTTTTTCCTAGGCCTTTTATTGCCCCACCGGACGTCCTCGGTCTTTTCATCCTCCGTTGCCTTCTCTTGCCTTTTTCATCTTGGCCCTCACAGTGCTTCCGCACACTTCCCGGAGAACACAGGGGCTCGACGTTATCATCTCCTCGCCGCCGCCCCGTTCTCTTTGTCCTCTTTTACTCCTTTTACGACCTACTTTAAAGCCTGTCCTCGTCTCAGGCCTCGCCTTTTACAACCGTCCGTTCGTTCCTCCGGCGTTCCCGAGAGTGCCGCATCTACTCTCCTCCGGTCTCCTGGACGCTGTAAAGCGGTATTACCAAGTCGGCATTACTTCAAAAGTCTTCACCAGCTTGCCACCGGGTCTGTCTTCTGTTGTAATCCAACCATCTTTTCCACGCTGTGGTTCCTCCGAACTGACCGGAAAGCGGCTCCGTGGGACTACTTTAGACATTCGGGCCGTCGTGGCTCCCGAACGCCGTTTTTCGTTCCAACCCCGCATTTCCCACCTATATTACATCCGCAAGAGAACCAATCTTCAGCTAGGTAGCAAATCTCGACAGCCTAACGACCTGCACTCCTACTGTAGTGGTCAACGCACCGCCCCGACTCAATGGCCCCAGGTTGATCAGTCCTTTTTGGCCAAAGCCTTTTTGTGTAGCGCCGATTTGGTCGTTCCCTTGGTCCTCTTCCACCTGCGGAATCGAGACACGAAAACGACTTCATCACAAAAAGGGGTGCCCCGTTTCCTTACGTGCCCTAGCGCGCCCCACCCCAAGCATTTACTGTGCAGCCTCGTATCCTTGCTGGTCAGCTACCATCCAGGCTGGCGCAGCGTGTCCTCGGTAGGGTTCCAGGCGGTCCACATGGACTACCCCCCCCGGTTTCCCTCGTTTCTTCCGTACTACCACCCGTCCTCGGTCAAGCACCTTGACGATCAGTGCAGGGCCCATCCACGGAAATCGCAACTTCGTTCCTTTGTCCCTATCCACTACCGTATCGTGCACCCAGACCAGTTCTCCGGCGTGGTATTCCCGCCGAGTCACCTTCCCATCGTACTCGTGTTTCTGATGGATGGCGGCTCGTTTCAGCCCCGTCCGGGCCTCCCGATAGGCCGCGACTAGCCCTTCCTCCAGGCTTTCCACATAGTCGCCTACCCGTCGGGGTTCCTCCTCTGGTCCTAGAGGTCTCCCATAAATCGCTTGTCGCGGCATCATGGTCTGTCGGCCCAGCATCATCATATTCGGTGTCACTCCCGTGCTGGCTTGCGGCGTTGCTCTATAACTCATCATCACGAGCGGGACCATCTCATCCCATTCCCGGCCTGTTGCTCGGCAGCTGGCTTTCAAACAACACCCCAAAGTACGGAAACTTCGTTCTATGTACCCGTCACTCCTGGGGTGGTACGGCGTCGTTCTTGTTTTGTGTATTCCAAATAGTGCACAGACCTGAGCCACCACCTCGGATTCGAAATTCGTGCCTTGATCCGAGTGTAGTTCCCGAAACGCGCCGTACCGTGCTACTACTTCTTCAACCAGTTTGTCCGCCACTGTCGTTGCCTTTTGATCCGGGATCGGGAAACACTCCAACCATTTGGTGAAATAGCATCCCACCATCAGGCAATACTTATTTCCTCGTTTGGTGACTGGGTACGGGCCCGAAACATCCATGGCCAGCCGTTCCATCGGCTCCCCCACTATGTACTGATGTAGCGGCTCCCGTCTCCCTCGTCCTTTTTTCAGCAACGCGCAATCACATTCTCGACATTCCTTCCGCACGTCTTCCCGGAGTCCCGGCCAGTAAAACCCTTGCTCCAACAGGGCCGTCGTTCTGGCGACTCCCAAATGCGCTCCTGCCGCGCCTCCATGGTATTCCCTTACCAACTTGGCCCGTTCCCCTCGGGGAACGACCAACTGGTTCCTCCAACCATGTCCTTCTAGTTCCCAGTACTTCCGATGCAGCACGCCATCCCTGAGGCTTAATCGTTCCCATTGCCTCCATAGGATCTTTGTTTCCCGGGATTCCGGAGATATGGCCTCCCAACCTGGCCGGTCCGCATTCTCTTCCATCCGTGCGACAATCGGCCCTATATCTCGATCCCTCCTCTGCGCTGCTCTCATCTCCTGCGGGGACCATCCGGGCTCGTACCCCCGGGCCCGCGTCACTACTCTCACTTTTTCGGTATTCTCGTGCTCCTCTCCACATTGTTTGCACGGATACCGGGACAACGCGTCAGCGTTCCCATGCTTCCTGCCCGGTCGGTGTTGGAACGACACATCATGCGAGTCGATAATCTCAATCCACCGAGCAGCCTGCCCCATCGGTTCCTTACTTCTCTGCAGCCAACTGACCGCGCTATTATCCGTCCGGACTATCACGCGTTGACCATAGATGTAGCACCGAAAATGCTTCAAAGCTCGCACCACCGCCAACAGTTCTTTCCGCGTGGTGCAATACTTTCGTTCGTTTGACTCCAGGGTTTTGCTCGTGTAAGCTATCACCCGTTCCTCCCCTCTCTGCTCCTGTGATAGCACGGCTCCTGTCCCCACGTCACTGGCGTCCGTGTCAAGCCACCATTGTCCATCTTCCTCCGGGAATCCCAACACCGGGGCCTCTGTTAGCGCCTTCTTCATCGCATCAAATGCCTCTTGTCGTCTCGCGCTCCACACGAACGGTTCCTCCTTCGTTGCCAATTCATACAAGGGGGCAGCCAAATCCGTGAAGCCGTTTATATGCCTTCTATAATACAAACATAATCCCACGAAGGCTCGTACCTCATGGAGATCCCGAGGGACCGGCCACTCGGTTACTTGCCGACACTTTTCGGGGTCGGGTTTGATCCCGTTGAATGAGACAACGTGCCCCAAGAACGGAATCTTCTTCTGGAACAGCTTGCATTTTCGCGCCTTTAACTTCAGTCCTGCAGCGTTCAATCGGTCCAGAACCCGTACCAATCTTTCCAGAGTCACTTTAAACGTTGGTCCAAAGACCAGTATGTCATCCAAGTATACCAGACACTCCTCCCACACGATTCCTCTGAGGATTCTTTCCATCAGTCTCTCGAAGGTGGCTGGGGCGTTCACTAGCCCGAATGGCATCACTTTGAACTCATACAATCCTCCTTGAGTCACGAAGGCCGTCTTTTCTTGGTCCTCCGGTGCCATCTCCACCTGCCAATATCCGCTTGCGAGATCCAGACTGCAGAAGAATAGGCTTCCTCCCAAGGTGTTGAGGCTGTCCTCTATCCGTGGGAGCGGATAGGCGTCCACTTCCGTAGCCTGGTTCAGTTTTCGGTAGTCGATACAGAACCTCGTTCCTCCGTCCTTCTTTTTGACTAGAACGGTCGGGCTACTCCACGCACTCCCGCTCTCCTGGATAATCCCTAGATTTAACATATCCTCCACCAGTGCTCGTTCCTCCTCTCTCCTGGTGGCTGGATACCGTCTGACCCTCTGCTTGATCGGCATCTGATCCCCCGTTTTAATTCGATGTTGTACTAAATCTGTCCGTCCTAACTCATGTTTCGAGGTCGCAAACATTTGTTCCCGGGCCATGATGGCTTTCTCCAGCTCTCCGCCTTCCTCCGTGGTCAGGTCTTTCTTAGCCTCCTCTATCATTTCAACGAGCGCTCCAGGGGGTTCTTTTACTTCACTTCCTATTCCTCGTACCTCTTGTACGAAGGTGGCTTCTCCGAGTACCCCGCCGGTTTCCAATTTCGCGCTCTCGGTCCCTCGGTTGGCCACCCAAACTCTATTTTCTTCTCCCAATGTCACCGTTCCTGGGATCACCTCCAGTCCCATAGGTAATCCAGCGCCGGTGATGACAGCCAGCTGTCCACTCTGTCCTATGTCTACTCTCGTTACTACTGTTACTCGGGTCACTTGGAGTGGGGGTATTTCCGTCGTTCCCTCGATTCGCACGACCTGTCCTCCGACGGTAACTGCCCGAATCCCATCCGTTCTTTGTTCTGCTCCCGGGATTCGTTCCCCCTCTCCCTCCCCCTCGGCGGGCAGGAAGATAGCACTCGCGTGGGGCTTAACTGTTAGCCGGTATTTCACCGCGAAGTCGTTTCCCAGGATCCCTTCATCTCTACCGATGTCTGCCACCATGAATGTCCACTGCAACACGCGCGTTCCCAATTTTACTGGCAAGTTCGTGCATCCGTAGCACCGCAACGGACTACCATCCACCGAGCAGAGACGTCCTTCATATCCATCCAGTTCTTCCCATTTTCGTCCCCACTCTCTCCAGAGGCGTTCCGACAGCAGACTGATCATAGATCCGGTATCAACCAAAAAACGGACGACACTCTCTCCCACCGTCCCGGCCACATAAAGTCCACATTCTCCCATGCCTACTACTTCTCTCGCCGCGCCCGAAGGGGGCCCCGCGCTTACTGCGACGGCGACTGTCCGTTTCCCTGACGCTGAGAACACTCTCTCGCGAAATGGCCCTTCTGGTGACATTGATGACACTCTAAATCTTCTTTTCGCTTCTTAAACGCCTCCCTCCGGGCCGTTGCTTGTCTTCTAGCTTCCCGTTCTTCTGCCAATTCTTTCATCATCTCCTCCAACTTACCGTTTAAGGCCATGATCTGTGTATTGGCGTCCTCCTCGGGCTTCACTGCCCGCAGGAGGCGGCGTGAGTATCGTTCCTGTATTTCTACCACCTCTACCGCCTCCTCTAGTGTCTTGCATCCTTTCTCTGCACACTTCAGCTGAAGGTCTTCCCCAACTGCAGCCTGGAACGCATGTAATGCTGCTTTTTCCTGGCTAGCGTAGTCGTTGGAGAAGTAGGCTCTCGATGCCAGTCGCCGGGCATTATCAGCCAACTCCTTCGCTGTCTGGTTCTTTACGCGTTTTAATCCCGCCAATTCTTGCAGAGCATTGCACGTGTCCTTCTCCTGACCGAACCTCCGTCGCAACGCATCCACCCTCGCTGAGTAACGGAGTCGTTCCCTGTCCGGGAGTCCGACAAAGTACATTCGTGCCGTTCCCGTCAGCGAGAGAAAGAGCATCGCCGCTTTTTCCTCGGCCGTCCAACGTCCCAATGTTGCGTACTCCTCAAACTGGTTGATCCATCCCTCGAAATCCGGTTTACCGTCATACTTCTCCGGTCGTAAACTAAACTACTTCAAACTCGCTCCTACCTGGCCGGTCTGTTGTTGTTGAGCCCACGCATTCTGCTCATCCGTCGGGGTGGACGTTCCCATAAAATTAAACTGCCTACCCATGATGGTCGTGTCCTCCCCTTTGGTCTCGGTTTTCGCACCTCCTTTCTCCTCCCCACCTTCCTTGAAGGCGACGTCAGAATCCATCTGCTCGAAGACTGCCGCGGTCGCCATGAGTATCCAATACCGACGAAACACCCAAGATCCACAAGTCCGTATGTGCTTATTTCAGCACCACCGCTGCCACCAGTGTGACGTTCTCTGGTAAGTCGGGGTTGCCGATTCTTACGACAGAGGACCGTGGGGGTTGTTCGGGTCTCGGGGCGGACGGGGAATCCGGGCCAAGAACCGAGATGTGTTTCTAGAGTCGTGCCTCGCGCACGAGGGGGGGCTGAGCGAATCGGTCGGGAATCGGCACTCGATGTCAACGGAGGACTGCGGGGAAGGGAAATTATGGTAGGGGTACGGGTCGGCCGGGGTTCGTCTCGCTCTATCTCCCAGACCAGCATTCACCCCGACCGGGCGGTCCACCCCTCAGTTCCGGTCCGCGGGGGCGACGGGCCGACGGTCGCCTATTGTTTGGTAGCGTGGGGCCGAGCATGCCGCGCCCTCGTCCCCGCGGACTTCGTTCCTTCGTTCCGTTCCCCATGTCTTCGTGCCATACTACACCTCGGTTTCCGGGACTACTTCGGGCCTTCGTGCCTTACTCCGTTCCCTCGTTCCTCGTTCTTCGGGCCGTCGGGCCCCTTACCCTGTGTTCCTACTACCTATCTCGAGCTTCGACTGTTTTGTCCTAACTTCTGGTTAATTACTCTAATCGGCTCATCTTTAGCGGTTGTTTCAGGAAAGAGGACACGTCTGGACACCAGGAGAACTGTTAAAGAGAGAACTGTTTATTCGGGCCTCACCGCCCCTTTATATACTATAGAGGTCAGCCCTGATTGGCTGCTTTCGGTCACGTGACCTACAACTGACGTCACTTCCGGTTTATATTTTCCGTTTCCGGTTTACATTTCACTTCCGGTTTACATATTTCCGGGTTTCGTTCCTTTACATTTTCGTTCCTTACATATTCGTTCTTTACATATTCGTTCCTTACATATTCGTTCCTTACATATTCGTTCCTTACATATTCGTTCTTTACATATTTGTTCTTTTACATATTCGTGCCTCTTTTTCAGGCTTTCTATACTTTCGTTTATTATTACATATTCGTTCCTTTACATATATTTCTACTATTACCTTATTTCTATTATTTTGACCTCTATGTATTTTGGATGAATAGCCATCACAATAACAAGGATATAGCATGTATAATAGATACAAGCATTCCCATCCTGGCTGCGACATCACTGTATTATCACAGATTGTCCCATGCCATTATTTATTACCAAAACCTGCGACAATTATTAGACATAATAATTACCCTATTGCATAATGGTCTACAATAATGTCGCTGCAATACAAATGTGTTGCGGCACCTTCCCCAAGTCACAGGACCCGGAGGCATTCCATTTAGACATATATATATGCGATTTTTCCAAGATCGAAGGGGTCTGTAACTTGGCTGCCATATCTTCATATCGCAGCTGTATCGCAGCCCAAGTCGACAGGTGTCAAACCACCTAAAAACGCTGGGTATATGTCATATGTAACGTTTTATGAATGGCCCCTGACTGTTTTTGACCCACAGCTTGCAGTAATCTGCCGGTTTATAGCACAGGACCTCCATACTCTTCACAGAGACAATACTTTCAGGTGCTTAGGGTGGTTCGTCGTAGGGTCAACTTGTTTGTCCAACCTTAACTGGACCATGATTTCTGACGGGGCATGGGTCGGTTTCTATTTGATATGTTGGCAATATGATTTCTTGAATTAGGTCCTATCTCTAAGTGGTCCTATCGCTAAGTACGATATTTTGACATTGTTATTGTTGCATTCCAAACTTATGATCTTATGCTCCTGATGTTAGCTATTTAATATATCAAGTAAAGATCATTAATTGAAAAAGTACTTATCTTAAAATTTAAGATATGAGAAACAGCAACGCATTTACGATTCCTCTAGTGTGAAATGCACCCTAAGGCAGGGCGACATTATTCTTTATTCTATTTTTCTAATGAATTCTAGGAACGAGTTTTAGGAATTATGATTTTTTCTAAATTTGACAGGGCAACATGCCATGGGAACCCTCTTTGGTAAGACCCACTTTGCGACACATTAGAGAGATTTTGAAACACGTCCCGATCTCTTTCCCCGCTACCGATATGGATTTCGTGGGACCTAGCTGAACGGTGTCTATATCAAATGACGGTGATTGTGTAAATGCAATGAAATATCATTTTCTTTCACTTTAATTCATAAAGCATGTGATTTTGAAAAGTATGGATAGTATATTATTTGTAAAATTCAAAAGAATGATCCGTGTCATGAGTTGAGTATGACTGTGTATGTGCAGCGGCGGATACAGGATTTTCGAAAGGGGAGTCAGCATAAAGGTTAAGTACTAAAATAATATGCATTTGCGCATACACTTGCGACATTTTTCTCTCTTTTTGTAGTTCAGGGGTCCAGCAAAAGGGGGGTCAGGACCCCCTTGACCCCCCCCCCCCCCCTAGATCCGCCTCTGATGTATATTAAATACCAGTGTGTTAGTAAGTTTAGGCCTGGGTGGCCCTGAGTCACAGTCCACTGCTTCCACCAGTAACTCCAGTGATTAATTTTATTGTGTCAACTGGATTTGGCTTAGCCGATCTTCCACCCGCTCCCCTAAGCTGTATAATACTGAACTGATGGGAGCAGGTGGGTTATCAACATATAATACGTACAATTCCTTACTATGAAAACGGCTTTTGGTGTGGGTTTAATGAGATGACATGAAACGAAACGGATATATCTTATTCAATCACATTATTCACAGTATTTTAACAAATGGATTTTCAATTAACTAGCGCATTGTTCGTTTGAAAATGTGTCCATGTTCAATTTGTCTGTAAATGACTGGTAGCCTATTCCATTCCAACTTTGCTCTGTAACGCGGATTTTTGACATATCTATAATGGTATATTGTAATAAGTGTAGTTTTTGTCTGTGAAGTAATCTACAAAGTTTAATATTTCTATGGAGGACCTTAATCACAAAACAACACTAAAATAATAGCAAAATATTTTTTCATTTAGTGTCTTTACCACAAGAGGAGCCATTTTGATACTTAGTGTCTAATATGTAGCCTACTTTTGAGGCTTTAGGCTATATGCCACGATTCGTTCAGTGTTATAAGAACATTCTGTTTAGGTTGAAGAACATAACCAGAACATAAATTTAGTCGCAGTACAACGTTGCAGCAATACATTGCAGCAACGTTTTTGGGAACCATCAAAATAATGAAACCAATACAGAACCAAACAGCACTTTGCTGCAAAGTTATAATAACGTCACATGCCTGGCTTGGAACCTAGTAGCTTTCTTTGCAGACACATCTCCCTTTCTCATATTTTAGATTCAATGAAAAAGAAAAGGTAATGCGGGCACCTAGAAGGCAGACAGAGGTCATCCATAAGACATTCAACTCTATGTCAGGTTTTTATAATGCGGCACGTCATTAAGAGTGGGGGCTAGTATTTTAAAGGTTATGGATGTTTTTGTATGAACAGAATGGAAAGACTTTGAAAACATCGGACTTAACTTTAGTACCTTTTCACTTAAAGTAAAGGTCACTCAGATTATCTGATAATGTTGTGGACTGATACCAACACAAAATGTTGCTTAGCGTCAGTTAACCGTTCAGTGATTCAGAATATTATTATTTCCCAAATTGGCAAGCCAGTATTTGGAATTGTTCCTGTTATTTCTTTAACTGCAGCAACTCTTTTGGTATTTGTCAATGCTTTATTCAGAATTCTGAATGTTGAATAATTCTGATTTATTAGTTGACGAAACCAACTAGAATACTGGATGTTGTAAAGAAACAGGTGTCAGAATGGCTGAAAACATTATTTTCTAAAGTGTGTCCCATTTGTTGTCCCTTTGTTAAGGCACTAGATACTAAAGATACTACTAATAATAATCTTTTTAAACATATATTTGATAGTAAATAACAAAATGTCTGTTGGTTAAAGTTTTTGTCACTTAGTGCCAGTTGAGGTTTTTGTCACTTAGTGCCTTAAGGGTGACACTAAGTGACAAAAATTCAGATTTTGTCACTTAGTGCATTTTGTCACTTAGTGCCTTAACACCCTTCCTTTCGTAGCTTGGAAGAAAATAAAGTGGCATAACATCTCTTGATTTATATCTATTTTCCCTTAGCATGCCATTTTTTACTTGTTGCAATGGGGAACTATTATGCTGAGCCGCCAGAAACCGACCAATGAATAATGCCCTTCGCTCCCTTTGCCATCAATCACACTTAAACAGCAAGAAAATCACACATAAAATGCTAAAACACGACAGATATGCTCTTACGATTTCTATAGAGTTCAGCCTTTTTGGCCTGTTTTGATCTTCCTGGTTGAGCATACTTTACCATGAAGTTAGGCTAGCTAAGCAAGTGCGTGCTTTGATATATTCTCGCTCAAGGCTGGTAATGTAGGAACTGAAGGACACTACTGTTAAATAAGGTAATTTTCTACTTATAGTTAGGGCTGTAGATGATTTAAGTCTACAGGGCTTAGCTACATTATGGAACATACCATCTGTACGATCTAGTTAATTTTGTTTTAATGATTGTTATTCTTTCAGCCTAAAGGCTTTTTTTTATAATAATTATGGTAACTTCGACTGCCATACCAGACACTTGTGACACTCTCACCATCATTAGGTGTAGAGGCCATATTTACTCTATGCATCTGGTCTATGTTCGCATTGGTTCCTGGTGCCCAATATGACTGATTCATGTTAGGGATGTACTACACTATGCGGCAGGTCTCAACATGACTTGTTGTGAAGTGCATCAGACTAGGCGTTTTGGGGTTATGTTGGGAGTTGCGCTGGGTAACATTTGGTTACGTCAGGTAACATTGGGTCACGTTGGGTTATTTATGGCACCAAGTTTGAGTCAGATTTTATACAAATAAAATCATGTCTGTAAAAAAACACTGGGGGATCCAGGCTTTTGAAAAAAGAAGAAGAAAAAGGGGGGGGGGGGATTTGACATTTTTTTCCTTAATTGTATTGTGGCTGAGTTTTACATTAAAAAACACAAATTTTTCCGAAAAAAAGGGAGGCGCATGCACCCCCGCACCCCCTCTGGACCTGCCACTGGTGAATCAGATGTATTAATATTGGGTGCCGAGACCCAACGAAAACAGACTCGTCACATAGTGTAATATGGCCTTATCCCTTGCAGAAAAGACGCCATGATTTATGATTATATAATCTAAATGTCTTTCTGCATGACTCAATCATGAATCTGACTTCACTTTCATAAAAAAAGAAGATATGGTACAATTTCATTCGAAATAACGGAATATTTCATTGAAACTATGGAAAGATTTCATTTAGATTAATACAATTAATTATACTTAAATGGGATTTGATTGCAAAGTTGTACCTTATAATGTGTTTTGTTTTTGTATTATTTGATGATTCAAAATATCAGGAAGTGCTAGATTAGAATCATTTGAATATGTATTCTACGCACTACGATTCTTGGATACAGGAAAGTAAAACAAGTTGTATTTGATAAATTAGATTTTTACATTTATATCATATACCTCTGGGGAAGGTATTACTAAGCACATCCCCCCACTCTTTACTCTTGAAAATAATTCCCAGATTAAGGAGGATTATATTTCTTTACTTTACGAAAACCTACTGCCTGCAGTATCTCCTCCAAAACTTGAAGAAAAAGTCTGAAAAGCAACAAAGATTGTGTCCTGATGGAAAAAGTGGTACAAAAGCTACAACTCTGATTCATGAGAGGGGGGACAAAGGACAGTGTATGGTGTCAACGAGCCATACAGACCTGCCACCACAATCACAGCACTCGAAGGGTGATGTGTGATGAATATCTTTTCGCATAAAAAGATGAAAAAAACTCTATATTAAATTGTGAACAGGGGGTTTTGTGTGGTATAAATGAAGAGAAGACTTGAAGGCAGGAGATGTTGTTGACGTTCAAATATATTTTCTACAGTCTCAGGAGTATAGGCCAGAAGGCCTGTTGTTGCTGAGTACATGTTGTCTGTTCTGCTGCTGGACCCAGAGATTTTGCTGCTGATTTTAAAATTCGATAGCTGAAATAAAGGTTAAATGACAACATGTTATATATCTCTAGAAAGGGTTTTTAATTTCCGTTCTAATGGTATATAGAATGCAATGTCTGGTGCCATAGCTTAGGAGAAAATCAAACAAATATAAATTCGGTAGCATCAAAATCGGTAAGTGGAATACGGGCTTTAGGTATGACAAAATCAATCATATATAGGAAAGATTAGATACTGTCTAATCCTACATTTTAGTTCAATAAACTTCCTATTTCTATCAAGGTAAAGGCCACAATGTTATACAATTCATCAAATGGGAGGATTGGGGTATTTAGTACCTCAACCTTCACCCTTAATATATGGCCACCTCCTTCAGATATACATCTAACTTGGACACCCTACGGTGATGTTTTTTTTAAGTATTGTATGCACCCCCTACATCTCTAGGTTTTACATACCACATGGGCGTCTGGGGGTAGTCATATATTACCTATAGGGGATGCCCAAGCAAGAATATGACGATATCCTAACATTCTGTTTAGTTCCGCTTCAGTTCTTGTTACGTTATTTTGATGGCACCCAAAAAGGTCTTTAGAACCTAATATTGTGACGTCACCCTGTGACGTTATTGTGATATTCTTGTAATGTTCTTTCATGTTATAATACCATTATCATAGCATTCTTTAATAGTAAGGTCTCAACTTCACTACAATATAATGTTATTATAACGTTCGTTTCAACTTGACCTGAAAGAACATAACTGTTACGTGAAAATTGGGCAGGTTACAGACTAACCAAAAAAGTACAGTCACAGAATGTGCTTGTTACGTCGTTGCTTGCCTGGGACAGACAGCACAGCCTGCAGTTAAAAACAATATTACACCTATTTGCGGTACTATTTGCTCTGATTGAAAGGGTTAACACTTATCGCCCATGGACTAAATTCGTTTTTCGCAAAGTGAGGATGTGCCTTAATTCAAGAAATACCCAGGCAAGCATGAAACAATGTTACAGAACTGTAACATTGTTTTAATACCATACCATTAATGTAACGTAACTTTACGTTACATTAATGGTATGTCAAGCTCTGTTTTTGGTTCTTGCTATGTTGTTACCACGGCAACTAACAACATTCTGTATTAATAGCGTCTCAACATCACTGAAACGTTAAGTTATTCAAACACTCTGTTTTGGCGAGTCTCAACCTTACATGAAATAACGTTACTGTTACATAAAGAAATTAGGAAGTAGCAGACAAAAAAGTATGGCCACAAAATGTGCCTATTACGTCGCTGTTTGCCTCGGTAGTTGCTTGTCTAGTCTATGAGATTGAGTGGGTGGGAGGGAGATTGCTTAAAAAGATAAACAGGTCAAATCACAGGGGACCTTCTTCGATATTGAGAATGCTCTTTGTTCCTTTTTGATGTCTATTTTCTTCCCTGTGAGACCATTCCTTAACAGAATTTACGCAGCTCTCTCCCCTTCAAAATAAAATCAAAAAAGGTGAATGGAGCTTCAGCATTTATCAGTGTTTTCGACAGTTTTGTGAACACCCTTCCTGCTGTTATTATGTATGTATCCCCATCCCACTGCTCACTGCAAAGACCTTAAACAGACGTGGTATCTGATTCCATCTTATTTCATACACCTGCTAGCCAACATATCGAAATCTTAGAGTCAAAGGCATAATGAAACAAATAGGAATTCTAATCGTTACACTCATAATTGTAACCTACATTTTGTATTTATTTTTCTTTTTTAACCACATTTATTTTACAATGTGAATTTGAAAAAATAATCCTTTAAGTATAATCAGTGGCGTATTTCAGGGGGTTTGGGAGGCATGTGCCCCCGCCCACTTGTTTTGCCCAAATTTAGACTTTTTAATAATGTAAAGCTTTGGAGAAATGGGAGCATGCTCCCCTTCCATAAGTGTGCCCCAACCTTTTCCAAAAGCTCCATCCGCCACTGAACATATATATATATATATATATATATATATATATATATATTATGCCTATGATATCTTTATATCTACTGAATGATAACATTACCCGAGATGTTTATACAAGCCCTATTCCAGACTTTCCTGTCACAGCCAGCAACTCTTCTAATATTTTCCTAAACAATCTGCATGTTCAAACATTACCGTTATATCTATGGCATTTACAATACTACCATGACCCTGAGCACTCATGATCAATTGAGACTGGAACCCATTGAGCCATTAAACTTAAATTATGGTTGTTTGTATCAGTCCCCGTCGCTTAATTTTGGTCGAAATTATTAGAAATGGTCGAGAACGAAAAGAAATGGTGTTCCCATTGAGTGATTCATCGAGAAATCTATCAACAAAAGAGCGAATCACTTGTAAATATCTAACATTGTTTGATATTTAGTTGCTAGTTACTAAGATCCAACCAGAATCTAAAGGTATGTCCCCACGGGGTGACTAAACCCAGGTGATTAGTGGTTCTCAGCAGCGACCAGGGAAGAAATTAAAGTAGCTGGGAAACTTACTAGTCCCCCAACAATTAAAGAATAATGCCGCGTCCCCACTTGAGCGACTAACTACGGCTACTAACGTTAATCCCCCGGCGATTAATGAATTTAGTACGTCGTCGGGCGACCAACGTATCACCGGGATACTAAAAATTTAATCCCCACGTTGGGACGCTCTTGTAGTTAATCGGCAGGCCACTAGAGGACACTTTAGTACGTCGCCGGTCGACTAACTAATATCCACTAGTCGCCCTTGGCTATAGGGACATATTAAACATGTCAAATATTTCACCCCAAAACCACGGCGACTAACATTTTGGTAGCCAGACATCATGGCGCCAGTGTGGAGTTGATCGCCGGGCTACTAACCACCTTAGTCGCCGGTGAAAAAAAAAAAGTTAATCGGCCAAGTGGGGACCAGGCATTAATCTCCATTTTGGGATGCCCCTGTTATGAATCAGAGGCAACCAGAGGCAACCAGAGGACACTTTAGTACTTCGCCCGGTGATTAACTACTCGCCTGTGGGTATAGAGAAATATAAAAAATGTCCAATATTTCACCACAAAACCATGGTGACTAGTTATCTTGTTGTCAGACATCACAGCACCCTTGCATAGTAGGTCGGCGGGTGACTAAACCACAGTTTATCATTTTGGTTGCTGTCATATTTTTGCAAAGTAGTCGCCCTGTGGGGACCAGGCTTTAGTCACCTAGCTCAGTTGGTTCCTACTTCCATGTGCATAGCAAAACTAGACAGTGTCCTAGAAACAGGCCTTATCACGTCCAGACTTATTTTCATGTCCCCAGGAATGTTGGTAACTGATGGCTGCCAACAAAAATTCCTACATAATTGTTAGATTATATTACTTAGTAATCAACTTTTTACACAATACTATCAGGATGTCGTGAGTAGAAACATGTTTAAAAAGAACATTTATTGCTGATGTCATCCCAATTAACTTACTTTCCATGTCGTACACCTCTTATAAGTAAGCTAATTATCAGTTAGCTACAATCTTCTCTTGGTAATTTGGCAAAAACTTGACGATTTGCTGAGGTGATAGCTTTCCTATTTTTGCTGGGTAAGCAACTTGTCTCAGATAAATGGTGTTCAGTGTCTCCCCATGCCTGGGAAGTAGTCTGATTTTCATGTGTATTTAACTTCCTTGCTGCTCTCGATAAAGACAAGCAAGATGTGCAAGATCGACCGACAATTTTCACAATTCCAAAAAGATTTGTACATGTCCATCTCTTGACTCAGACAACTGTCATGCATGAGATGCGTGAACAGCTAGACAAATTTGAGATAGAATCATGAATGTGAAATTCCATAAAAAATACTCATGATATATAAATATATGTATATAGGATATTTCATTGTGAGTATCAGAAAGTTATTTCGATAGGCCTATAATGAAAGAGCTTGAATATTAAGAAGATCATGAATGTTTGTGCTTTTACACACATTCAAAAATTGGAATCACGAGTATTAGATCCGTGTTTCTTTTTGGGTGGCCTTCAAGTATATCAGTCCACCCTGTAAAGTTGGTCCTGCATTTTGAATACTCGATAATGAATATAGAGCAAAGGGGACCAGGGGTAAGTATAAATAATTAGAAATACATTCATTAAAGTTCAGGAGTACTAGAGCATGGCTGCACAATCCCCATGGGTCATACGGCCTCCTAAGGATGCAAACGAAGTTTCTTCTTTATTTGACTACCCAAAAAACTTTCAAAAGGTGTTGAAAATACTGAAAACAAGTAGAGTGCATACGACCTATCAATACACACCACTGTTCATAAGGCAGCATGCATTAACCATATAGGCCTATGCATGTTGCTCATTTATGTTACTTGAACAAAAAATACTATTTCTCCCCACCGCTTATTGGGCGATATTAGAAAAAAGGATTTCATTCATATTCTTATTCATGTTATTTACCTAATAGTTGCATTACATTGTCGGAAATGCAGTATCATCGCAAAGATGACTGTAAATGTCATTAGAAAATGGACATTTTTTATACTTGTTTCGTATTCCTAGAGTCAATGGATTCCTGGGGTCAATGCTAAACTTTTTTTAGCCCCCAACCCCCCAAAACATGTAGTGTAATACCCCCCAAACCCCCAAAACGCGTAGTGTAATACCCCCCAACCCCCCAAAACACGTAGTGTAATACCTCCCAAACCCCCAAAACACGTAGTGTAATACCCCCCAAACCCCCAAAACGCGTAGTGTAATACCGCCAAAACCGCCAAAACACGTAGTGTAATACCCCCCCAACCCCCAAAACACGTAGTGTAATACCCCCCAAACCCCCAAAACACGTAGTGTAATACCCCCCAAACCCCCAAAACGCGTAGTGTAATACCGCCAAAACCGCCAAAACACGTAGTGTAATACCCCCCCAACCCCCAAAACACGTAGTGTAATACCCCCCAAACCCCCAAAACACGTAGTGTAATACCTCCCAAACCCCCAAAACACGTAGTGTAATACCCCCCAAACCCCCAAAACGCGTAGTGTAATACCGCCAAAACCGCCAAAACACGTAGTGTAATACCCCCCCAACCCCCAAAACACGTAGTGTAATACCCCCCAAACCCCCAAAACATGTAGTGTAATACCCCCAAAACCCCCAAAACGCATAGTGTAATACCGCCAAAACCGCCAAAACACGTAGTGTAATACCCCCCCAACCCCCAAAACACGTAGTGTAATACCCCCCAAACCCCCCAAACATGTAGTGTAATACCCCCCAAACCCCCAAAACATGTAGTGTAATACCCCAACCCCCCAGACATGTAGTGTAATACCCTTCAAACCCCCAAAACACGTAGTGTAATACCCCCAAACCCCCCAAACACGTAGTGTAATACCCCCCAAACCTCAAAACACATAGTATAATACCCCCTCAAACCCCCCAAACACGTAGTGTAAAAACCCCCAAACCCCCAAAATGCGTAGTATAATATATTTTACGTTGGGTCCAACGCAGAGTCTAATATGACCTGAACAGTAAGCATTCGCGTTGGGCAAAACCATCAAACGTGTACACAATCTGACACATAGTATAAATAGGGCTTTAACCTAAAGATGAAAACCCTTTTGTAATCAAACTTTTGTCGTTATCTATCTGGTTATCTGACAATCATTGTTTGACAAGTCAGTCTTTGTTTATTTAAGACTTGATATTTCCCAACAAGGCGTTTCATACCTACAAAAGCTAAGGTATGGTTGTCAAGTTTCAAATCTAAAAACGATTTCTCTCAGCATCGCTCTTTGATTGTTTAAAGACAGAAATATGGGATTGCAAGTTGGAAATATCACTGTATTAAAGTCAAGATTAATGTTCACGGATTATAGCAATGCATATCAGTTGTTGATAGATATGACTATTTCAGGGATATCAGCCCAGTACTAGGCTCACACACATTTTGGCCTTGGCTGGCTATCATTTAATCATACCCTGGCAATATTTTAAAGTGAGGTTTCAAAACTTTCAATAACCGAATCAAACTACTTTTTACTGCTGGAACTATTTTCCTGTTTCTCTTTATAATTAAGATAAAGTCTAACCACAACAAACCTAACGTCAGTTGTTTTGTTGGACTGGTTGTTTTATTAGTGAGAGAATTGTGCAACCAACATGCTTCGACTTTTGATAGTCTTCGTCAGGATTGAAAATAGCTCAGAACCGGCTAGGTATATCAACTTTTAACACTGTTGAAATGATCAAGAGATGGTAGAAAATGTGATGGTTGAAAATAACGGTGGAAATAGTCCAAATATCTAGATTTTTACATTTTTTTCTCTTCTTTATATTTATGTAAGTATGTAGTTAGTCAACTTCAAAACTCGCAGCTCAGGTTATGAAACATAGTATCCTATTAACTGCCTGGGAGATGGAGGTTATGCTATCAGGGGCGGATCCAGGCAGGTTCAGGGTGTCCTTACCCCTGCCTTATGGCGGGGACTTAAACTTTCAAATGAGAAAAAAAACGTCGCATACGCGCAAGTACCATTTTAGTACCTAGCCTATATGTGGACCCAAACTTTTTGAAATCCTGCATTTGCCCCTGTGCTGTATAAACTAAAGCCCCATAACCACCAGGCAATTATTTGGTGAATCGGCATCAGCCTCGGCATACCATTAGTGCTCCTGTTGGCATCAGCTTCAGTGGTCATATTAAGCATGTTTCATACTTTTATGCCAACACCGACACTGACGGGCATCAGTGCATGCGTTGGCATTGGCTGTTGATCTATCCGTTATAGGGTATCATTATCTAATCTAGGTTTAGTGAATAAATATTATAAAAGAGTGATTTTGAATGACAATGAATGCTGGTGTCTAGTTTGGACAATGAATTCATTCACAATATTTATCAAAATCTTTTGAATTCTACATTTAAAAATTCATCAAGAAATGCTCACAGCAGTAGCAAAAGGGCAATTGACACATTAACAAAATTTTATAACTGTGCTTACAATATGGTTTGTAACTATGGTAGCAAAATGGTTATACCCCTGGTGCTCAGGTCTACTTGCCAAACTATTACATAAGTATTTCTTTATAAGTGTAAATATGTGTATGTTTATATAAGTGTATGCATGAATATATCATTATATTCTTGATTTGTTCTATCTTATAACCTAGTTAGTTTACATGATGAGACTGTAAATAATGTTGTTTTTTTAAATACCAAACATTACTTTTTGATCACAAAAAAAACATTTACTCTATACAGACTTTAATAACATACATAATATATTGTGCTTACTGTGTGATGCAGAAAACCTTTGCCAACAAAAAGCTTTTGCGTGATAAATCATACCAAATAGAAAGGAGACTTAACATTCACATCTGATATTATCAAAAATATTGCTATGTTCTCTTGCAGGTAATATTCATGCCACAATGTCAAACCTTAAATCAGGAAGAGTGTATTTTCTGTTTCTAATACTGTGGCTATGCACTGAGGGACAATCAAGTACATCCACCACTGAGCAGCCCCCAACTTCATCTACTACTGGGGTAACAACTACGGCATCTACCTCTGGGGTAACATCTCCTACTGAGGGAACAACAGCTACGTCTCCTACTGAGGGAACAACAGCTACATCTCCTACTGAGGGAACAACAGCTACATCTCCTACTGAGGAAACAACAGCTACATCTCCTATTGACGGAACAACAGCTACGTCTCCTACTGAGGGAACAACACCCACATCCACTACTGACGGAACAACAGCTACATCTCCTACTGAGGGAACAACAGCTACATCTCCTACTGACGGAACAACAGCCACATCTACTACTGACGGACCAACAGTGACATCTACTACTGACGGAACAACAGCCACATCTACTACTGAGGGACCAACAACTGCATCTACTACTGAGGGAACAACAACTTCATCTACTACTGAGGGAACAACGACTGCAACAACTTCTCCTAGCATGACTCCAACCTTAACCACTCCTGAGGGAATGACAACTGCATCTACTACTGAGGCAACAACAGCCACATCTACTACTGACGGAACAACGACTGCAACAACTTCTCCTAGCATGACTCCAACCTTAACCACTCCTGAGGGAACGACAACTGCATCTACTACTGAGGAAACAACAACTGCATCTACTACTGAGGGAACAACGACTGCAACAACTTCTCCTAGCATGACTCCAACCTTAACCACTCCTGGGGGAACATCAATTACATCTCCTCCTGAGCAATCAACAGCTACATCTACAACTGAGGAAACAACAACTACATCTACAACTGGGGCAACAACAACTGCCTCTACCACTGAGGGAACAACAACTGCATCTACTACTGAGGAAACAACAACTACATCTACCCCTGGGGTACCAACAACTACATCTACCCCTGGGGTACCAACAACTGGACCTACCACTGGGGAAACAACAACTGCATCTACCACTGAGGAAACACCAACTACATCTACCCCAGGGGTACCAACAACTACATCTACCCCTGGGGTACCAACAACTGGACCTACCACTGGGGAAACAACAACTGCATCTACCACTGAGGAAACAACAACTACATCTACCCCAGGGGTACCAACAACTGGACCTACCACTGGGGGAACAACTACTGTGTCTACCACTGGTGAAACAACTACTGCGTCTACCCCTGGGGAAACAACAACTGCGTCTACCACTGAGGAAACAACAATTACATCTACCCCAGGGGTACCAACAACTGGACCTACCACTGGGGGAACAACTACTGCATCTACCACTGGGGTAACAACTACGGCATCTAGCACTGAGGAAACAACAACTACATCTACCACTGGTGAAACAACTACTGCGTCTACCACTGGGGAAACAACAACTGCATCTACCACTGGGGGAACAACTACTCCATCTAGCACTGAGGAAACAACAACTACATCTACCACTGGTGAAACAACTACTGCGTCTACCACTGGGGAAACAACAACTGCATCTACCACTGAGGAAACAACAACTACATCTACCCCAGGGGTACCAACTACTGGACCTACCACTGGGGTAACAACAACTGCGTCTTCCACTGGGGTACCAACTACTGGACCTACCACTGGGGTAACAACAACTGCCTCTACCACTGAGGGAACAACAACTGCATCTACTACTGAGGAAACAACAACTACATCTACCCCTGGGGTACCAACAACTACATCTACAACTGGGGTACCAACAACTGGACCTACCACTGGGGAAACAACAACTGCATCTAGCACTGAGGAAACAACAACTACATCTACCACTGGTGAAACAACTACTGCGCCTACCACTGGGGTACCAACAACTGGACCTACCACTGGGGAAACAACAACTGCATCTAGCACTGAGGAAACAACAACTGCATCTACCACTGGTGAAACAACTACTGCGTCTACCACTGGGGGAACAACTACTGCATCTAGCACTGAGGAAACAACAACTACATCTACCACTGGGGAAACAACTACTGCGTCTACCACTGGTGAAACAACTACTGCATCTACCACTGGGGTACCAACAACTGCATCTACCACTGGGGAAACAACAGCAGCATCTACCCCTGGGGCAACAACTACTACATCTACCCCTGGGGTAGCAACAAATGCATCTACCACTGAGGGAACAACAACTACATCTACCCCAGGGGTACCAACAACTGTACCTACCACTGGGGGAACAACTACTCCATCTAGCACTGAGGAAACAACAACTACATCTACCCCTGGGGTACCAACTACTGGACCTACCACTGGGGGAACAACTACTCCATCTAGCACTGAGGAAACAACAACTACATCTACCACTGGGGAAACAACAACTACATCTACCCCTGGGGTAACAACTACTGCATCTACCACTGGGGTAACAACTACTGCATCTACCACTGGGGTAACAACTACTGCATCTACCACTGGGGAAACAACAACTACAACTACCCCTGGGGTAACAACTACTACATCTATCCCTGGGATAACAATAACTGAATCTACCACTGATGGAACAACAACTGTATCTACCACTGAGGGAACAACAACTTTAACCACAAGTGCGGGACCTACTCAAACTTCTTTCCCCATCAATGAAACAACTTCAACTACTCCTAGTATGACTCCAACCTTAACCACTCCTGAGAGAACAACAACTTTATCAACCACTCAGGTAACAACAACTTCACCAACCACTGAGGCAACAACAACACTGATGACATCCGAGAGCACAATAACTTTAACCACAAGTGAGGGGCCTACTCAAACTACTTTCCCCATCACTTCAACAACTTCAACTACTCCTAGTATGACTCCAACCTTAACCACTCCTGAGAGAACAACAACTTTATCAACCACTCAGGTAACAACAACTTCACCAACCACTGAGGGAACAACAACTTTAGTAACAGGTAAGTTTTTTATTAGCTATTAAATGTTTTAGTTCAATTAACTATTTGTGAAATAATAGGGAAAAAATGAGGAAAAAAGCGTTTCCGCTCGGGCGCTACCACAATGTGTCAAAGACTGACACAGAATGTTCCTATAACCAGTTTTGCCTAGCAACAGTGTTGGTGTCCATAGTGACAGGTGCACTGTGATGTCATCAGTTGTGAGGGTGACTTTAGGTTGTTAGGTGTGTATCCAGGTAACCATAATCAGCTATAGGCACTAAATTGGCCCCGTCGTTCGCCAAATATTTATGGGGTATTTCGAAAAACAATTCATCTATACATACCCAATCCAACCACTCTAGTGGAAAAGGTTCATCGATGATATATTCTTTATTTGGACCTATGGCTCATCATCTCTAACTGAATTTGTTGAATAGTTAAATTCCTGCCATCCAACTATTAAATTCACAGTTGAATCTGCACTCAAGAAGGCTGACTTCTTAGACATAACCATCTATAAAGATCATATAAGTAAATTACAAACTACTTTATACTGCAAACCGACTGACAGTCACAACTATTTGCTATACTCTTCGGAACACCCGTGCCATATTTTAAAAGGCATTCCTTACTCGCAATTTCTTCGCGTACGCCATATTTGTTCCATCCACAGTGAGCTCCTCAAAAAATTGCTATATGTTAGCGTCACATTTTATTCGCCGCGGCTACCCAGAATATCTGGTTAGGGCTGCCCTAGCAAGAGCCGAGGAACTAAACCGGGATGACGTTCTTAATAAAAACTTCCTACTGGAGTCTACATCTGGCCCTGAACCTCCCATTGACCAACATACACTCACCGGTCTGACTAAATCGGACTCTTGTAAAACATTTTACTGTATCACGACACACAATCCTAAGAACCCTCCCCTAAAAGAGATCATCTCTAAGAATTGGTCTCTACTTGGCAAATCGAGTGGCACTCGACACCTCTCTGATTGCCCCAAATATCTTCGGACTGCGATGAAACAAAAACCTGTCAGACTCACTGGTAAGGGCGTCTACCTCCTCCAAGGACCGAACCGTAAAATGTTGTGAATTAAATGAATGCAACCGATCGACTAGTTGCCGCTACTGTCCGAAACTAAATTTGACAGGCAGAGTTAAATCAACTACATTCGGTACAGAATTCCAGTGCATCATGAACGTAAATTGTCAAAGCAGTAATTTAATTTACTTGATTACCTGTATGTGCCGTGATATCCAATATGTAGGCCAGACCAAAAATCGTTTACTCACACGATTTCACGGACATTTTAACGACATAAAACATCAAAACGACACTACTGTCCCTGTCCAAATGTTCAACTTTCAACTTGTCAAATCCAGCTTATTATCCGCTGAAAATCTCGATCCTAACTTTTGTCAAAGAACACCCTGATTTTCAATGTTCTCAGACCACTAGAGACAGAGAAGAAAAGAGATGGATGCGCCAGTTGGGTACCATCCTACCACAAGGTTTAAACCTTCTAGACTAATCTACGGAAGACATCCCATGCTCTCTAAATCCGTCTTAAAAATATTTGTGAAATAATAAATCATGATTTCAAATAAAGCCAGGCTATATCATAAATACAAGTATTCTCCAAACACTATGATTATTAAAACCATGTTATTATGTATGGTGATGGATAAACAACATATAACACATTATGTTTAGTTAAAGAAGCTCATAATGGTTTAAAAGCAAGTTCATACAGTTTCCTTCTCACAGGTGGCCTCTACAAACCATTTCCATTTTCAATGTTTATTTTACAAAATTAATATCAAGCATGTAATATTGACATTTAGCTATTCAGAAACCACATGCAATTTCTGCTGTCACTCTTGCAAAGCAATTTTTTTTTTTTTTCATTCTTGTCCGGTATGAAGATTCTGGTTTATATTGATGAACATGAGAATCACAGTTGCCTATCGCCAATCACCCCTTCTAATCTGAAAAGGCATCTACTGTTACATGTCAGTACTAGTTAAGGGATCATAACTTCTTCCTCATTGGAGGGTTAACTAGAGTATAGCAGATTATAACCAACCCTGCCAAACATTAAATTACAGCTTAATGCTTTGAATTTATTTGGTAGCAATTTCTTGGAGCTGTCACATGGAGCCTCTTGTACCCATGTTTTCAGCCATGGCTTGTTTCATGTCAAATGTTATAGCATGTTGCAGTATCACACAAGAAAACCATCTGAATAATAATCACAAGGTCAGCAGGTTGGGGGTACCTGTTTGTCTTGGGGCATACCTCATATTGATGCTGAGTTCCCAACCACACATATTACCCTATACCCAATATCAAGTTTCTTGCCTTATTGTATATGCTTAGCAATGTAAATGCCAACATGTGACATGTTTTAGGGAAATGAGTCAGATGTTGCAAAAAGAGGAACTGAGATATTGGCCTCAAAGGTCAGAAAAAATCTCCTATTCAAATCTCCTATATTTGAATTACCTATAAACAAAATTGGACCCTAAAGCCATCTCCAAGTGCCTCTAATCTAGCCCTAAAGTTGCGCAACACTTCAGTGTCTGAAACAAAAGACCCTCACCTCATTCCACTTTTCCCTAAGTTTGGAGCTCGCCTGCTGGTCCACATCCCTTCTCAGCCCATGTTTCAAGTATCTGCTGAAAGGGCGCGAACTGAAATGGCCAATGAGAGCCTTCGATTTTTAATTTACAGTCCCTTACACTAACCAGACTGCGTTTTCGGGATCATCATCCACTAAACAATAATTTTAAAACAATTCTAACCACGACTAATGGTGCTGCAACTTTACTGACCACTGAAAGAACAACAACTTTACCATTGAAACAGCAACTTTATCTACCATTGAGGTAATATCAACTTTACCCTTCACTATTACTGACGGTCCTTCAACTTTAACTACCATTGAGAGGCCTTCAACTTTACCAATCACTGAGGCACCTTCAACTTTACTCAGTACTCAGGAAACAACAACTTTATCTACCACTGAGGCAACATCAACTTTACACACCACGAAGATAACTACAACTGACAGTCCTACAACTTTAAAGAGATTTGTGAATGAACACACCAGCACCACACACATTTTGACTTGATAATGAAATATTCAAAGGAGTTTTATTTACAAAGGAATATACAGGAATTACCAAATTGTTCTGTTTCTAAGGGTTGTAGCTCTTTTATCACAACTGTGACTCCCACTTTTTATTTGCTGAAAAATGTTGGTACTTGTCCATAGATGATATTAAATTATGTTTGATTGAAACTAGCAGATTAAATTTGTCAGGAGGTAAAACATAATTTTCCCATAAAAGCTTATAGTAAAACCTAATTTGCACATCCATATATATGTATTCATTTTCAAGATATATCTTGAAAATGAATGCATAGACATATGTTGTTTTTTTCATATATATTTACACTCTTGGTATTGGTCTCACCTCCCATTTTGTGTCAAAGCTACATGCTGGTTCATTCAGAAACCTGTCATACAGTCTGTAATCCTTTTAACCACCACTGAGGAAAACAACTTTACCCACCAGTGAAAGACCAACAATGCTATCTACCACTGAAGGAACAACAACTTTATCTATCTCTGAGTTAACTACAACTTGACCCAACCCTATCACTTTGCCTACCTCTGAGGGGCCAACAACTTTACCCAGCACTGAGGCAAAAACAACTTTCTCTACCACTGAGGGAACAACAACCTCATCTAGCACTGATAGAACAACAATTTTATCTACCACTGAAATAAAACCAACATTTAATTTAGTCATCACTCAATGTTAGTACTGATGGCCATACAACTTTTTAACTACCACGGATGGGCTTTACCAACCACTGAATGACCTACAAATTTACTCACCACTGAGGGAACAACATCTTTATCTACCACTGAGAAAACAACGTTCTCTACTATAGAGGAAACAACAACTTTATCTTCCACAGAGGAACCAATAGATTTGTCCACCACTGACGGAACAACAAGTGTATCTCCCACTGACTCTGTGACTGAGAGAACGATAACTTTACCAAAAACTGACGGTTCTACAGCTTTGACTACCACTGAAGGAACAACATTAGGGAGTGACGTCAAAATTCAGGGGCTGTGAACCTGAGATGCTGCGGCAGGCTGCAGCAAGATGTTAGTTATAACCTCCATGTGCCACTGAGTGGCTGCAGCATCCTGCAACCTATTGCTATCTCATTAAGAATGCCAGACATCAACTTTTATCAATATCTTATTGGGGGGGAAAGATAAGATGAAACGTCGCTTTCATGATTGTATACATTACACATATATATACTAATCACCTAATTAAGTTTAATTAACTAATTAATTAATAAGTTAATGAGGTCTTCCCTTGGATATACTACAGAAGTCATCTCAAATGAGTCAAATTCCCTTGGATGTACTACAGAAGTACTTGGACCTACCATAGGAATCATGGGTTAACTTGTTTTGGTATTTCATTGGCAGGAGTCAATAACTAACCCCTGCATAATGCTAGATGAAAACTTAATGCTTTGATATGATCGGGTAACAACCTCTTGGAGCTGTCACATAGGAGAGTATCACACGAGAAAACCATCTAAATACTGATGACATAGCTGGCTGTTATGCCCTTCTCTTCTTCCCCCTGTGCGATTGACAGGGTTAGAAAAGGCTTAAGGGCCATACCCACTAAGCGACTTTGGCGGCGACGGGCGACGGACGACTAGGAGAATCGTCGTCATCATCGCCGAGCGACTGAAATATCACGCAAGTTTGATAATTTCTCAGCGATTTTCCTGACGATTTTCTCGGCGATCCTGTTGGCCGTTGCCAGTCGCCAAGAATGCATACCATACCCCTGGAGAATCTCCCCGCGATTATTAACGCCTGAGGATTGTGCTGGGAATTTCATGCCTGTGCCGACGCCGTGCAACGGTAAGATCGTTTAGTGGGTATGAAGTTCCACTGACTGTCTATGGGACCATGCACATTAAAGAACACCTGCCTTGGCAAATGTGTAGGAGTATGGTCTCTATCTTCTCATAGATTTGATCATCATCACCACCCTTAATATGACCTAGGTAGTTAATTATTGCATAAAGCTACCAATGACCAACCAACCAACTACTCACATTGTCAGCAGCTTGGGGGTACCCGTTTGTTTTCACACATACCTCTCACAATGCCGAGTTCTGAATCACACCTTTAACTGGGTTTTTTTGTATGTGTGTTCACATTTTATTCCTGAAGAAAAGATCATGCAAACAGGACACGGTTTTCACCTTGGTCCAGCACTAAATATGATATACAAATACACTGTGTTATCGCCAGACAGGTTTCCTGGTCCAGTGGGATCTTTGGTTTATATTGCTTGGAAACTAAATACTAGTCATGAGATTGAGGTCATAGTTTAATTTCATTAGACACAATATCTAGATGTACATGAAGTTTGTATAAGGTGCATACATGTGTTTACTAACAGCTCATGAGGATGTTATTTTTCAGATGTCAACGATTGCAGCCAAGAGCCATCCCCTTGCAGTCAAAATGCTCTTTGTATCAATGACCTCGACGGTGGTTCATATACATGTTCCTGCAACAGCGGTTTTATGGGTAACGGAGTAACTTGTGCAGGTAAACTTGAACATTAATGACTGTAATAAAACTTTAATCTTAAAGTACAAATCCAATTTAGAGACTACATGCTCTTTGATAATTTACTAGAAAAACAAGAATTTGAATGGCCTAGAGATATTATTTGAATTTTAACCTCCTAATGATGTTAAAGTGATGTTATTATGGTGATATTCTCTTTCTCTATGATAATTATCTAGAGCTACAACAATCTATTTTGATGGTTTGCAGTATGCTTTATGAATTAACATTGATTTGAATATCAATTTCCATTCTGAGCTAAAACAATAGTCCTATAGTTTCTCAGAAATAAGATCATTGAAAACATCTTCAAAGTTGTTACTGCAAGTAAAGTTTTTGTAGTTAAAAAATATTTTCCATTTTTTCAGATGTTAATGAATGTCTGCCCTATTCTCCTTGCAATCAGAATGCCAGGTGCAATAATAACATTGGATCATACACCTGTACCTGTAACACTGGTTTCCAAGGGAATGGATTCACATGTTCAGGTCCCTTTTTTCATTCTAAAAGAATATGAAGAAGATAATGCAGAGAAATTTGACACCACATTTTGAGTGATATACTTCTAAATTGCTTAATGAATACATATTCAGTACATTAATCTATAGTGTTTACAAATCAAATCAATAAAAGTACAAATTCACTGTTTTACAAATATTTGACATAATATTTGTGAGTTATTTTCATTTCAAAAGCAAAAGAATTGATAGTGGAATATAGACAATTCAGTAATATCACTTGCTTATTTAACATATTTTGCTTACCAAAGTGATCCATGTCTATCTACAATCCTGTTGGATGTTATTTCTGACCGACACATTATTGATTTGAAAGTAAAATTATCTCGACAAATACATTTTACCCATCCACCAAAGAACCGGTGTTGGGTTTGATATAATTCTTAACCGGTTATGTTTTATATGTATTATATTTTGTATTTCTTTTCTGTTTATAGACATAAATGAATGTGCTTTGGGAAGGTCAAATTGTGATGTAAACGCCCTGTGTCGAAATAACATAGGGTCTTTTACCTGCACCTGTAACAATGGTTTTATGGGCAATGGTGTCACCTGTTCAGGTATGAATTATTATATAAACAACCACCGGGATCATCCCTGCTGGAGTACCGGGGTGGGGCTTTTGCTTGTGGTAAGAATATAAGCTGCCAGTAGCCCCCGCTGATCAAAAAAGGCAATGATAGGGAGGACCCAGCATTGAACAAGTTCTTCATTTGGTTTGGTGTCTGGGTTCACTAAGGGATGATGTACAGCCAAAATAATTTCCAGATTTTGATCCCCTGCTGTTTGCCTGCCCTGTCACCCTCATCTCATACATAATCATGAAAGACTGACCAAGTCAAAACACGTGTCTGAAAATCCAGAGTTTGTCCTAACTTGTTTTCACCATGAGAATTACCCTGGCTGTCAGTACAGTTTAAAACATCCATCAATGATAAATCGTTTAAGACAACTTACAATCCTATGATTAAGAAACAGAATATGTTTCCTTTATTCAAAGCTAAACAATAAAATGTTCATGTTGGTCAAATTAAACACCGCTTTGCTGTGTATAAGTATGTTTCTGCTGTTAGTGTACATCAATACATTTGGATTTATTAATTATTCAAGATAATTTTCATTTTCATTTTTGTGTAAAATATAATCTTTTTACTGGGGCTATGATGCAAGAAAACAAATTGATGAGACACTCATTTTTCTTTGTTAGATTGCCCTTGGTCATGACTGCTTAAGTTTGGGTAAACACTGTAGTTCAATGTTCATTTCAAATGTGTCAACTATTAATACTTAAATATGTTTGTTTTGTAGCTGAGCTGATGTTTGCTTTTGGAGCGGAGACATCAGATCGAGTGGTGTCTAGCACGTGGGACACGGCTTCCCTATCCCCCAGCATCTATGTCCCTTATGATGGGGTCTATGTGTTTGGGCGCCGCTTTAGGCGAATATGGGTAAGTGTGCCATGTTACATTAGACTGCATGGTGTCTAGTACATGAGACAAGCAATCTCAAGCACTCCATCTCCCTTTTGATGGGGTTCATGTGTTTTGCATGCCTATGGTATGTATGGGTAAGTATACAAAGTAATATTGTACCACATGGTGTCTAGCACATACGGCAGGGCCTCCTAATCTCCCACCATCTAAGTCCCCTATGATGAGGTCTACATGTTTTGGCAGCGCTTTAGGTAAAAATGTTTAAGTTTACTATGTGTGATATTCTTTGGGGAGTCGGGGTTTCCATTCTCCTCGACGAAGGGGAGTTTGGGTTTTTTGGTCTCGGTCAGATCGAAGTTTTGGGGTGGGAGACCAGTGTTTAGGGATTGAGAGTCATGCTTCATGCACCAGGGTGAAGGGGGTCAGTGAGGTTCATTATGCAAGGGTGGAGAGCGGGGATCATTAGGCGAAGATGTTTTTGTTGGGGGACTGGGTCTGGGTTTTCGTCCTCGTCTGGATTGTTTCTTGCCTGGTAGGTCACATATGTTCACTAGGCTGATTGTTAGTCAGCTGCTGACCAATCTTTACATCCAGTGGGAGTCAGCAAACTGAAAAGTTCAGAGGTTCTCTGTATATCAGTATGCCTCACTCATTGACATCCATATACTGTTCTTTTTATTTTTTGTTTTTATTTTGGCATAGGTGTCACGGAATGGGTACATCTCTTTTTGCCGTCCGTTACGAATCAACTATCCAACCGTCAACTACTTTGACCGGTTTTACTACTATCGTTTCTACAACCCCTACCTCTACTATAGTACCAGATACTACTACTTTTACTACTATAACTATTACTGCTATGGCAACGTCCTAGCTGTCCATCTGTCCAGCAACCACCGTTTTTATGGGAATGTGTATTACCAGGTAAGGTTTACATTTTACATCTAAAATTGTAGAAAATAGATATGAACAATAATTTGGGAAAGTGTAAACACTATATTCTCAGTATTTAACAGAATGTGTTAAATACTGATTATGAAAGACTACAAAACCTACATGGGTGGATTAAAAAAAAACAAGAAATATCACATAAAAACTACTCTACTTATTTTAAAGGAGAGTTCATTAGATCTAAGACAACAAGAATTATATCAATGGATGGTGTCACCATGATGGAAAAGAAGGGAATACATAATAAAATCATGTTTCTTTAAACACACAACTAAGTGCTCATTCTTTCTGGATAGATAATTAATACCTTAATAATACGTGCCTAGACATTAGTTGACAAGATATATTGTTGTTTAGCTTTTAAAAATGAAGAGCACAGCACAAGAAGCGACACGTTTGATATGAAATATGATAATAAATGATTTTCCGGACCACGCCACCTAGTGTAGAACACAACCAAAGAAGTGCTACCCAGACAAGCTTGGGGTTTTTCTCTCTTTGAGCATGTGTAAATTGGCTATATCAAACTACCTATAACTTTTTACCTGCAAAAGTTTGAAGAATCTTGTATCAATGGCTATATGGTTCAGAATCTGATGTTTTTATTGATATATAGAATATTGTTGTGAATGGTTGTCTTGTATTGGAAAAACATTTTTCATTATTAAAAGTATTGATTTCATTCTAGCCAATGGGAGCCACCCCAGAGGTCTTATCATTATTATGTAATCCCCTCCCACCAATCAGGTGTCGCACTACCCCCACCATGTGGGTTTGTTTGTCCAGCCTTCACTGGACCGTGACGGCCGCGAGAGGGGTGGATAAGACTCTATTAGAGCATGCGTTATTGAGAAACATGTCACCAGAAGTTACCATATCAAGGTCAATTAGACCATGTGATCTTAACTGACCAGTGGGGTCTGAGTCATAGTGATATGTAGCAGAGAAACGCATGAGAATATACAGTCCCTTTAAGGTGCTCAACATGTTAACGCCTGTTCCTTTCCTTAATAGACCTGTCCACTTTGTGATGTATTGCTGGCATGATACAGAGGTCGGACATAATTGCAGTTTTTGCAAAGTCAGACACTGACACAAATCTGAGTGAATGAGTTAGTACTTGTATTTTCTAAGTCAATAAGGTGTTGATAATTGAGGATGAATTATTATTTTCTCTCAATTAGGTAATTACCTCCATTAGATGAACCAAATTAAGGTATGCTTTTGTGATTTTAGGTTTGGACATTGTGAGCAAAGCTGAAAGGCTTTAACACTGTTCCCGATCGGAAAATGACATGTTTGCTTTCCAGTCCTACAGCTACATATTTAACATCATATTAAAAAGAAAAGCTTATAAAGTTTAGTTTTGGGTAATATTACTAGGAAAATTACTGTGAGTCAAGTATAATGAACATTTTCTAAAAATGTTGATATAATAGAAATAAGGGGTGGGCTAGCTGGCAAAGTGGACAGGTCTATTTCCTTGGTCGGAACCATCTCAGAATAACAATAGAGACAATGTGGAATGAATGGAAATAAGCCTAGTTTGGGGTTGGAACATGACAACTGGACTTCCTTGACCACCCCTTACGTTTTATTGGTGACAACCTGAAGACCATTTCCCAGCTAGGGGATAGAGTAGAACAGTAGAAAGCCCAAACAAAGACTAAAGTAACCATGGGCATGTGACTGCCTTCAGTGAATGTAGAGCAAGAAAATTTGATCTACACCTTAAGAATAATGGCTCTCATCATACACTAGGTGAGCCACATCTAGGTCCATGCTGTAATGTTCAGTTGTAAACAGTTGAAGATCCGTGAACATACTGATTGACTTACAGCATTTCACTTTTTGTCTTGTTTAAACCAAAGGAAGCCTCAGGATCTGCTAGTTCCCTCCCTTCCTTCTGAATCATATATTTTGACATGTCATTAATGGATATTTGCCTTTTTTACAGTACTATGAGCAGATCTGTAACATATATGACTCGCGGTACCAAAGGAGCCAGCGGGTGATGGACCTGGCCACAAGAATGGTGCATAACTCAGGACCACTTGCCTCATTCTCAGCTACCCATGTCCTTGTGGTCACCTGGGAGAATATGAGGCCTGATAGCATCTATGGGTAAGTGCAAAGGAGGTTAATCCTGTGGCCTGTGGCCCGTTGCACAATGGGTTTCGTAACAACGAAAATAATTTTATTAACAAAATTAATATTTTCGTAACAACAATGGTTTTGACAAAAGAAATTCTATATTTAGAATGCCCCCCAGACAGCTGTAAATTTTACTGAAATTTTTATAATTGTTTTCCTTTTTACATCAATTTACAGAATTCAATTTCATTCATTAGAACCAGAGATTTTACTATTTTTGTAAAACCTAAACAATGAAACCTTTGTTAAAGATATCTTTGTTTGATCCTCACAACGAAAATCCATTGTGCAATGGGCCACTCTTGTACAAATACTTATCATAACCATGAAAACTTTAAGCACTTGTCCTTAACAGATGCATCTTTGTTATGAATCATTTGTTGCAGGACTTCCATGATATCTTTCCTAGTGGATCAAATTTAATTCCATATATTGGGATGGAACGGTGCATACGCTTTTGTTGTTGACCTACCTCTTTTGTTGTCACCATTGAATTGTGAAACAGGCCACTAGGAGAACATTAAATCTATCAGATATTATAGGTAGAATCTAGTCAGGACTGTGAATGAAGGCCCATAGAACTGTGGGGACAAAGTAGTAGACCTTACTGCTACTATGATTAAGTGGAAAGGATTTGCCTGGAAATTTTGTTGGTGAATTCAAAGAACATATTTTAAACATAGTCATTAAGAACGATTCTCCCTTTATGACTTCCAGTTTCCTAGTTTTTGGAGGTAAAATGAGGCTCTGCATCATTAATTTGTGTGTATTAAATTGCATATAATGTGTATCCAAACAAGAAGAGTCACCCAACTGGGAGGTCACAAACTCCTTCTCATTACTAGTTCTTTCCAAAGGCACAAACTATAAGATAAATGTAAAATTTCAAACAACAGGTGGATTATTCTCTAATATATATGTTTAAACGAAGTGTCAGATTTGGAAAACTCCATTGAATTTTCACAGAGTTACAAATATTCTTCTCAAAAATTATTCAAAAGGTACCTTTTCACATCAAACGTAATTCCATTTTAATTCTATTAAAATGATACTGCTTTTGTTTTGCAGATATGCGTCAGAGAGAGTGACCTACCAGCTGGCCCTTGTGACAGATGGTTTGAGTGAGAGGACCTTCGCCTTGTACCAGTACCTTCCTTCCAGTTGGTTCATACCACGTTCCATCTTAGTAGGGTATGCCTTTGGGTCTGCCTTCTACCTGAGTCCCTATTCTTATGGCTGGGGTGCTGCAGTCTCCTTGACCACAGCCATTGGCAACACAGGTAAGTAAGGGGTCAATCAACTTATAAACTGATGAAATTAGGTAAAATTGCGACACCCAACTCAATATCAGAAGTATGGACTTTTAGCTTTATTCAAAAGACAAGATAAGTTAGTGAATTGAGTAGTTTTGGCTTTTAAAGACCTTCATCAGATAAACTGTTTGGAAATTGCTTTAGATATCGCAACCACTTGATTCTAAACCCAACTAAACTGATTCTGGAGCCCCAGCAGGACGCACTTAGTTGGTTGAAGTATCCATCATCAGTTGATACTGTAAATGCCTGTTACATAGTCTTTGTTTAGCCATGTGTAAAATACTCCAAATTATCAGTTCTGAACAGCTATATTATTCATATGTGAGACTAATTGTAATATTATCATAATTTCCTGATATCGCAGCACAGTCTTGTAGTGTAAATGGACCTCTAGGGTATCCAGAAGTTGGCAGTTACAAGAAGGGTTTTTTTGACGGCTTCATTGAGTAGGGAGGTGGTATAGTATTGTAGGTGGTATTTAAGAACCTATAGTGTTTAAGTCTAGCCATCTTTGTTAGCTTTGGACCTGCTTTAGGGCCTGTCTCAGTTTTCTCCTTTTGTGTTTGTTCCCAAAGAAATTGAAACAAAGAACAGGTGTTAACAGGAGAGCATCGGATCAGACCTTGACTTCATTCAGATGAATATCACCTCTTAAAGGCCCCAAAGAGTTACAGGCTTCTGATTGGTCAATGTCAATGACTGTCTAAGCAAGATGTTGCTCATGTTGCACATATGTAAATTCCCCTTAATTGTTTCAGGTACGCGCGGTCAGTGGATACAGCAGATGTACAGCGGGTTTTCTATTCCATTCAGCAGTGCCCAGGCCTGCTTTAACTGGTATGCCAAGGAGGTCTGTAGGCCCAGACTATCCTATACAGCTGGATGGCGCTGCCCCTTTAACCTCCAATTCGTAAGTTGTCTACTTTAAAGGAGTTTGACAGTCTGCCAAATGTTGTTTCTCTGCAACATGGCAATGTTGCAGTGAATTTGTACACTGGAGATGAAATTCTTGGTTATAACCCAGCTAACAATTTTACGTTGCTACAACATACCAGTTTGGTTGTAACAACGTTGCAAATTGACGTTACAACATAAATTTGTGGACTCCCAGAAAGGTTGCAGCAACGTTGTACCCAACGTTGTACTGTAACCATTTCACAACCTTTTTACAACTTTTTTCATTATATTCTTTTTTACATGGTATTCATGGTATGACTGTTATATTATAGATTGTGCACTGACAGATTTCTGTTCCCTAGTGATGACACGGTTTTATGAAGTCCATTATAGATTATACAAAAAGATGAAAAAAAATATTTAGGCAATCTTTACTAATTATTATTCCATGATTTTTATTTCATAGTGCATTTTGCAGCTACAAATCGACATCATTGATCATGTATGTTAGATCTTGTCAGGTTAATGACAAGTTGCATTTACAATTTGAAACTCTCAAGGCTGAAAAACGTCTATCATGTTCACATGCTACAAAAGGGTGTTTTTTCTTTCAGTTCCCCTCCTTATATTATTATGTATTATATCACCAAGACTTAATGATTATAAATAATGTTCTTTTATTCAGTGTACCCTATTTATCCATTTTATTTGGAAATAAATATCAATTTCTTGTCCAAATTGGCATAAAATAAAAAACGTTTTTCCAAATTTGTGCTTTACAGACACCAGTGCCACCTTTATGTTGATTTTATGTTTTCCTACAAAGTAATGTTGTCACAGCATTGTGTAAAAGACGTTGTGACAACGTCATTTTGAAATGTTGCAAGTATGTTTCCATAAAACATTGTGAAGTATGTTGTGGCAACATTGCTACCACGTTTTCTATTTGACGTTGTTCAAAGGTAATTTTGCAATGTGCAGACGTTATTTCAACATGTTATTAGCACGTTGTGATATAACATTGTCCTTTGAGGTTGAAGCAACGTTGCTGGGAGATACTCTCACTACATTACCAAAATACAAACTAAACACAACATTGCATTTACGTTGTGTGTTTGCTGGGAAGTGTGTGAAGTACCCAAAATAGCTCATTTCAAACAATTATATCTTACCAATGTATGAATTTTCTGTGATATACTCATTTCACGCAGATATTGCACCTCAAGTTGCATAAATGTAAAACTCCCTGTAACCTCTACCGACAAGGCCAAAAATCCAAAGGGCTCCATGCAAATTTACCTGTAAGGGGTGAAAATAACAAGCCTTGCATACTTTGATTGCTATGTTTTAACTCATGTAATAATCTTAGGTTGTTTTGAGACGTGGTCTGGTGGTTTGATGTGGCAATGTCACCTTAACAGTTATATATATGAAGATCTTTCAGCGGCAATGATATTTAGGAAAATACTCTCTAAATTGATATTGCATAACTGTATGTTTCTTATCAAACTCAAGGCTTTATCACATATTATGTTATCTATTATATATATTATGTTATCTATTATTTGTTTCTATATTTCACCAGGCTTTTCTTGACCGCCGCTGGAGGTTTTGGTCTTATACTAGTTTCAGCATCTGCTTCACTGAAACATTCTTCAACTTCAGGAGGGAACAAGTGGTAGGATGATGTACTGTATTTCACATTTATAATTCCATGAAATATTTCAAGAGAGGGGCAAGTGAAAAATGTTATGAGCTCTATATCACTGTTAAACAATATGTTGACTGCCATTGTAACAGTGCCTAAAATTTTAGGCTTTGAAATTAGCTCCTTATAATTTGAAATCTTATACGCAAAAGAGAAACGCCATGATTCTGCTGCTCAATGGCAGAAGATGTATGACAGTTAAATTCAAATTTCAAAATTTATATGGTGCAAGGGAGCCTTTAATAATCCAAAACGTTTATAAAGTTGTGTTGTTTGTCAGATCTCACACTGTAAGTTTTTTTTCAAAGGATTGGGAAAATTATATTTGGATATCTCTTTATTTTTCTAATTTTCCTTTTTCAATCTATGACATCACAAACAGACACATGCGCTCTGCAAGCTGCACCAGGTGCAGGGAGGAGACTGTAGGGGGATAAATTAATTTTGTCTGCAATTTCTTTGTGATTTGGACATAGTCAGCACCCTTTTATTACTTGGTAACCTGGTCTGGAAATATAATTATAAGCAAGTTGGAAGGGGTAGTAGATGCCCAAGGTATGTCAGGGCTATCAGCCTGAGAGCAGGGTTTACAGGGCCATCCAAAGACTGGTATCGATGACAAACCATTGGTTGATAATCAATCAAGGACCTCCCCCCCCCCCTTAGTTGAGGCCATATTCCACTATGCGAAAGCATCATTTGCATAGGCTTTGATCTACCAACGCAAGGAGTTTGCATTTCAGATATAAACACATTGGTATCTGAACACAAGTGAGCACAATTACTCTATTGAAACACATACATAAATATGATTGCATTCATACTTATGTTGTCGCAAGGCAAGATTGAAAACATGTTTGACTATATGTTCTTCAAAATTGCTTGCATTTCCTTGTGTTTCCTTGCATTGCCTTCAGTTGATACAGGTGAAATGCCCAAAACAAGTGAAATGGTGCTTGGTGGAATATGGGCTTAAGTTAAAGGATCTTATACCCTGGTTTTTACATTGATTATCATCTTATTCATCACCCTGACCATATCAATGATCCACTTAACTTAACTTAACTTAACTATAAGACCTTGTCAATACACCTTGTTTTGCATTTCCATTCCAGGTGTGTTGCTATAGCTTCTGGTGGTTTTGGGGGCCCCTGTGGAGATATGGCTACTACTCAGGCAATGTCCTGCCTGCAACTTCTAGCCCCTATTTCCAGTACAACTCCGAGTTGGCCATCAAGGCCCACTGCTGTCTGTACTCCAGTTACTGCTACCTGTTTTATTACCTGAGGCCTTACACCACATCCTGGTTCTATAACCCTCCATTCTGGGGTAAGTTTCTTGATTTATAGGTAATAATGTTATAGGTATTTTATGCTTCCTTTTCTGTTTTATACCGTGATATTATCAAAAAGATAATGAAAAGATTAAAAAGAAAAAAAGAAAGAAAAGATTCTTTTGATCTTTTTATTTACCTTGCTTACCTTACCTTACTGACTGCCAGTATCTCATAAAATCATCCACAAATATAATAGGCATTTACTTCAAAGAAAGTTTATTTTGTATAAAACTAAAATGTATCAATGTATGTTTATGTATCACAATTAAAGGTTTATAAAACACATTTACTAATGGGTGTTTCATTTAGGTTGTAGGGAGAACACCAAATCATTACACTCTTTTAGTTAGTTTATAAAACACCTTCAATTTCCCCTGTTCCAGCCTGGCTCTGGGGTGACTGCCTTAGTTGTCTTATAGTAAAACTTTATTAATATTCAATCTGTTTATTACACACAAACAACTTTGAATTTTTACCCTTTTTCTGGGTAAATCCCGACTTCCTAGCTTAGACAGCTTACAGTAAACCTTAATTAATTTCTCAAGTTGTTCTTAACACATGTACAACCTTCATTGTTTCAGGCTGGTTCTGGGGTGACCCCCACATCACTACCTTAGATGGCCTAGCATACACCTATAACGGACATAGTGAATACTGGATGATACAAACACAGAATTTGCTCTTCAGCTTACAAGGTCGGACTGTACCAGTTCGGGTTAATGGCACTAAAAACACTGATGCCACTGTATGGGGCGGGTTTGCCATGAAAGCAGATGATTCAGACCAGGTTCAGGTCATCATGAACAGAAACAGAGATGGTAAGCACATAAGTATTGTCTAGAAGGTTACCTGCCCAAGAAAGAATATGATGTTGTCATAACGTTGCAGCAAATGTTATGTTTAGTTCTGCTTTGGATCTTGCTATGTTATTTTGATCACACCCAAAAATACCTTTAAAACCTAACGCTGCGAGGTCGCACTGTAACATTCTTGTGACATTCTTGTTGTGTTCTTACATGTTATATTAATGTTATGATAACGTTCTTTATTAGTAGGTTTCATCTTCACTAGAATGTAATGTTATTATAAGATTCCTATTAAAGGTAAATATGGGTATTCAACATGGTTTCTTGATAACCATAATAGAATTATGAAACTCACACAGCTGTTAGATGAATGCATAGGGACTGTAATAAAACTTTAAAAACCACATGTCACCATATCCATTTAAGAGATATTAGCATTTGAAAAAATGACAGTTTATCATTGGCTTCAATGGGAAAAATCATTTTTTTCCCCATCAAAAAATAAATATCCATAATTTTGACATCAAAAGCTCCAAACTTTTAGACAGGAACAGGATACACATTTTAAGATTAAAAAAACATGGGGTCACCATCAAAAATCAAAGTTTATTCCTGAAAATACCAAACATTGACCCCCGAAACCCACAAAAATAGCCTATACTTGTTCAAGAAATGAACAACAATATATCTTTTGGGCAAATTATTGTAAATATTTTGAGTTTATGATGATAAGATCACATTTTGGTAACATTTTAAAAAGTTTTGAGAAATGTAAAACTATTAACACCAGGTGGCGCTGCAGTGAATTCCCATATTTACCTTTAAATTTTAGTAAGTCTCAACTGTATCTAAAATAACTTAACTATTAGATGAAAATTGGGCAGGTTGCAGACTAACCAAAAAAGTTACTGCTTGCCTGGGAGTAGACATAATAGGGCCTGTTGCATAATGAAAGTCTCGTGAATCCAACCAAAACTCTTATAATCCAGCCAAACTCTTGTAAATCCAGTTCAAACTCTCATCTATCTGCCCACACTCTTGTAAATCCAGCCTAACCTTTTGTTAATTATCCCCAAACTCACATAAGCAAATCCAAACTAACTTAGCTACGATGAAGGTAACACGTAATTGTAAGTTCTGAAATGCAAGTGTGGCAAATCGGATACCACTCCATAATCTGAGGCACGAGTTTTCAACGCATGAAAGTTAGTCATAATTATTAATAAAATATGTGGAATAACTGCCTGGAATCAGATTTTCAAGATATTTTCTTGTTAAGCTTTTAGGAACGAAATGTGCAAAGTGGCATGGGAAGTAACATGTTGGCAGAAATTGGTTGATTAGAGCATGTACAATTCAGCAAGCATGTAATTGGAAGTGACCTCTGTAAGGGACACTAAGACCATGCGATCTGAACTGACCAATGGGGTGCCAGTTTTGGTGATATAAAGGGGAGAGCTGCACAAGAATAAGCAGTCCCTTGAAGGTACTCAATGTGTTCACACCTCTTTCTTCTATGGTTGGAACCATCTCAGGAATATTAATTTTAGAGAAGACAGGGAACAAAGCATGAGAAGACAAATAACGGCCATGTTTTGGGTGAACACAGGATGCTGAACTTAGAGAATATAGGCAAACAGGGGCACAAGAAAGAGAACCATGATGCATGAAAATGGTTGTATGATACAGGCAAGTATGGGGAACGGCCAAAAGGCTACCGTCCCTTTATTTTAGGTGATGGATCAGTCCCCAGCTAGAGGTGCAAGCCTGCGAGTAGAGTAGCCACACAAAAACGGAACGACCTTGGGCTTATAATGCCCTGTAAGCTAAAGAAGCATTAAAACTCTTTGCCCTTATATCTCAAATTCACCAGAGTCCATTTAACTACCTTCGATGAAGACACGTCATTCTGACCACCCTTGTGCCCAAGGCATGACTCAGAAACACATGACCTCCCTCAACATTTCCGCCAGGCCTGCAACCCCACACCCAAGCCCCCGTCCCAAGCGAGTGTCAATTCCTGAAGTCCCCTGTTGTTTCATTTGCAGCCCTTACAGAGATTGATTATGAAACAGGCCTCTGTAACCCTTGCCATCACCACCTGTTTATTAATGTTTAGGTTTTGATGTTGTATGCTAGTCAGTCAACCCATTTCCCAACACCCTTAAGGGCCATACCCACTAGGTGATTATGCCTGAATCGGCCAACAAATCGGCCGATTCTGCCCTTAGAATCGGCCGATTTCAGTGCCGACTCAGATTAAACATCCACATTTTAATGTACCATACTAACTGGTGATCATAAAAGTTGGCCGATTCTGCCCATTTCCCATCGTCCGTCGCCGCTGAAGTCGCCTAGTGGGTATGGGGCTTTACAAATCCAAAAGTGTCTTTGGCTCCTTTGTGAATACTGATAAACCCACATGACTCATACAGACCAATAAGATGAGCAGCACTTGGTAGAGTGCTGTTTTGGAAAGTGGAATACCCCCAATTCATGGTTGTCTTCTGAGGAGGAAGGACCTTACATTATCAACATCATTTCTTGAGCCTGCAATCCATCCTGCTGTATCACTACTGCATGATAACTGTATAAATATATCAATCAGATTTAAGTGCATACTGTTAGATAGCCATCAATTTAATTAAATATGCCCAACTACTACACATTAGTACAATGTTAATCTAGGAATAAAGACATCTAATACATTTGAAATTTGTATTTCAGGTATATTGCTGTCCGTTTCTGGTGAAGATTTGAGTTCTGAGTTTCTAATTTGGCCAATAAATACAACAACTCCAAGAATTAATGTTACCCTCATAAAAACTGGAGAATTATCCCTGGATGCTGTTTTCAGTAATGGTAAGTAGGCACCCAAACGTAAATATCTAAATATATGCAATCGGCATTAGTTTTATATCAAAACGTAAAACCTAGAATCAGTTAGGCAACCATTTAGAAGATATGGCCCTATGGAATTTGCCCTTAAACAATTGTTATGCTATCTTTGTAGACACTTAATTGGATTATCTTGCATCATGTTGTGAGCTTGAATTCATTATGTAGACTGTATAAAGCATCCAAAAGCACCCAAAATCAAGTATTTTGCTTACGTATAATGCAAACACTTGAATTGGTTTGCCCTACGGCAGCACCATTGATTAAAGGGTATGATGAACAGTTCATGTCTTTATACTGAATATTTTGACCAAAATCAATTTCTGAATATTCATGGGGTATATTACAAATGCGATAAAAACTTGTCCTGAAAATGTCCATGACATATGCGAGGGCCTTCCATTTAGTATGTATGCAAATTTTATCAAATATTGGACCCTTCTCCCTCCCTTGATGCACATATTCTTAATGAAAGGCTCCAAGGAAGATAAATTACCACAAAAGTCACTTCCAATCAGGTACAAGCACGTGAAATCACATTAATTACATGAATTACATACAACAATGAAAAACCACCGGAACAACAAAATAGGTTTTTTTTAAAGATCCATCCCTAATCCAAGAATCCAAATTTTGGAATCGTGACTGGTATACATATGGAGATCCTCAGGTTTTTGATCGCCAACCAAAACTATTTTTTCAATCTTTTTTTCAGGTATGTCAGTGTCCACGTCTTTGGGTCTTGGCCAGCTGAGTGCTACAATAGGAGCTGTCCAGGAACTGGTTGGATTGACCAAAGGCCTGCTGGGGACCCTTAACGGTGACCAGTCGGATGACTTGACCACTCCCACAGGGATGGTACTGCCCATGAACAGCTCGGAGAGGGAGATCTTCTTCGACTTTGGAGAGAAGTGTGAGTTCTGTAAAACAGCTGAGTTTATACACACAGGCTAAGTTATTTAAAAACTGTATTTACCTTGGGTGCTATGCCCCTTAGAATTAATATTATATGTTTTAACGATTTTTTTCAAGTGAATAATGATCACCAATAAAGTGACAATTCCCTTTTTGAGTACTGTTATGTCAGCAGTACAATATCTATATAGAGATATTCTGCCTTCCATTAAGTACTTATGCCCATTAACAAAAATGTCAGAGCACCCATCCCCCCCTTTGTGTGTACGCACTTCATTGACATTCCCTTTGGCAAGTATTTCTATATTTCTCTTATGGTTCACTATTAACACTATTTGTCTGTAGATGTTGTGCAGATCACATCATACTTGCCAAAATGGGATTGCTGCCATATTTGTGCCCAATTTATGTTATTAAGGATTACTAAGAATCTAGATGACATATCTATGTCACATTCATCTAACACTAATGTAAGAAAGCGTGGTGAAAATGGTACATCAATGTAGAGAAAAATGTATTTAATAGTACATTGAAAAAGAGAATGGCTATAAATGCAGACTGAAAATGCATTTATTAAAAAATCTGTGTAGAAAAAGCGTCATAATTGCACATTGACATTTCTCTGACCTAATCACTAGTTAACAACTAAAATATGTTATAACTTTCTATCTGTAGGGAAGACTACCAGTGAAGACAGTATCTTCACCTACCCAGCTAACACCAGCCATGCTACTTTCAACCCTGTGGGGGTTGTACCCCTGTTTGAGCCCCAGTTCTCCAGCCCAGAGCAGAGAGAAGCAGCCGAGGATGTGTGCCAAGGGAACGTAATGTGTCTTTACGATGTGGCTGCAACGGGCGATCTAGATGTGGGAGCTCAGACACTTGGTGTTGACATGCAGAATACAGAGACAGCTGTAGTTACATGTGAGTTAAAGTTAGTTCTTATTTATTGTGTGTCAGTGCATTAGATTTATCCACAGGCTGTACTAAGTATTCATTATACCTCAGGCATATTCTACAATTGTTAAGTATATCTAGATGGAACAGTGCCTGTTTCGGCCTATGCAATCATGTACCTGGTGGCTGGGCAATCAAATCAGTCATAATTAGTTTATTTTTGGACTGCTGCCAACACAACTGGCACCAAAGAAATAAATCAGGTTAGTCTACCATCCCATGTATGCAAAACTACAATAAGGTGCCTTTCCATACATGTGTTGTGTATGCGTTTTTCCCATAAAAGGTATGCGGAGGCTATGCATTTTTCATATTTGGAATTCCAGATGGCCTCTGCATACCCTATATGGGAAAAACGCATCTGCAATGCATGTATGGAAAAGCACCTTTAAGGCTATATTCAACCTTGCGTTAGGGTGCATTTGCAGCTGCTATTTAAGGCAGCCGCAAGCAGTTTGCGGCTCTGATACCAACATGTTGGTATCCCTGAGCAGGTGACGCACACAGGTGACGCAAACACCTATAGTCCACCTTGCAGGATCCTACCACGAACTTGTTTGCGGCTGCTGCGAACTCATTTGTGACCGTTTGCTTGCGCCTGGTGGTCTCAAGCAAGTGGAATATACCCTATATAGCAGGTGCTGCAAGAAGGTGCCGCAAACATAATAATTATGACTATGGATATAACGAATCCTTTAGCAATAATATCTTAGCTACACATGGTGTCTTATTTCTAATAAATCAGAAAAGGAAGTGGCCATATTCTACCTCTGAATGCCTTTTGCTTTTTAGTACTACTATGACAAAAGGATATATCTATCATGCAGTGTCTTATAGTCACATAAACACTTATTATAACTGATGACATTTTTACACTGTAAATAAGTGTTTCAGGGGTGGATCTAGGGGGTGCCAAGGTGGTCCTGAGCCCCCGCCCCTTTTGATGGAAACTTGCCAAAAGGAATAAAATGCTTTATGCATGTGCAAGAATGCACACCATTTTTGTACTTAGCCTCTATGTAGACCGCCCTTTCTGAATTCCAGAGAATTCAAAGAAGAATGATTAAGTAATGTAGATATTTCCACCTTTTAGCCAACAGCCCCCCTATGCTGACCGGGGACCCTGTCTTTAACGTCACAGTGGGTCAGTATAACGAGTATGTCCTGACCGCCACTGACCCTGACGAACAAGAGCTCACCATCTCATTCGTGGGAGATCCACCAGAGGGCTCCAGCCTGCAGATGTCATCAAATAACAACACCGCCATCTTTGTTTGGGAGCCAGTATCTCTGGACCCTGTCAACCTCACGTGAGATTCTGACATCTTTATCTATCATAAATTCTATTTATTTGTATGTTTTAAGCTACACAGATAAGAGTTCACGTTACGTAATATTATATATATTAATATACTATATTAATTCTGTGTTTAATATTTATGAAGAGAAGGAGATTTCTTTTGAATTCAGATAAATGAAACTTTGAGTGAGGCCCTAAGTTATAGTGAGGTCCTAGAACCCTTAATCCCTGTATACTGAATGCTAAACTGGGATAAACTTATTTAACAATGTTCATCCAACTATTAGTTTCACAGCAGAGGACAGTGATGGAGCTCAGGGACCAATCCTGGAGGTCACAGTACAAATATGTAACTGTTCATCCGGGGAGTGTTTGTTTGATACTCCCCAAGACAGCAATGAAACTACCAACCTGTTCTCTATTGCATCCTGCAACTGCTCATTTGGATATACAGGTGAGAAATCTTTCACTTCGTCAGTGACCCATCACTTAAAGGCATTGTTCTTTTAGAATATCAAATAAAGTGTCACTAGACCGTCAAGTGGCAGATTCAGCAGTAGTTGCGCCTACTCAATATGTATGTTTCTACCCAAGCATCCCACACCAGTAAGACAACCCATTGTTTTCTTCACACCATCTAATTTTTTTTGGTTGGTTGGTCATTGGGGTTTAACGCCCTAGCAACATCTAAGGTTAGATCACGGAGAGAACAGAGTTTGACAATCTGTCTGGGATGATTGTATCTATGAAAGGATCGATTCCATGAGAAAAGAGACACCATGCTCGCACAACAGGCAGACACGCTAACCACTACACCACCCCTCATGCCTCTAATATCTTTTGTGTATGCCACATTTCTCCACTAGTTGTTCAAAACATATAGTTCAAATCGGTTTATTTCTACCAAAGGCCTGTTTGTGACTAGTAGTCCAGTAGTTTCACAGCTAACCATTGTTTCCTAGGCATCAACTTTTTTCTGTCAAGCATTCATCCGCTGCAGACAATATATTACTTTGTGCTTCTACCCTAAGGCCTTTTCTGTAACCAGCTGTCAAACCACTATGCAGACTACATAATGTTTCCTTGGGATAGACTAACTTGTCTTATGTATGGTACATTTTGCCACTAGCTATTCAATAAGTATGTTTCTACCTCAGGTTTATTTTGCGATCAGCAGATAGCTGGTCATGCGGGGGACCCCTGTTTCCCAGGCACAAACTTTTCCTGCCAAATATGTGTGTTTCTACCTAAGGCCTCTTGATCAGTAGTCAGACTGCTGGACAGACACCCCATTTTTTTATAGGCACCAACACTTTGGTCATGTATGCCACATTCCTCTGTAGTTACTGAATATGTACGTTTCTATCCTAGGCCTCTTTCCTAGGCATCAACTATATTTTTGCTAAGAAAAATGATTTTATCAATTGCATAGATCTACACAATATGTGTGTTTCTACCCAAGGCATGGTCTGTGACTAGCAGTTCCACAGCTGTTAAGACAACTAGTTGTTTCCTCAGCACCAGCTAATTTCTGTCATGTATACTGCATTTCTCTACAAGCTACTCATTATGTATGTTTATATCCTAGGCCTGTTCTGTGACGAGCAGATGGATGGCTGTGCAGATGATCCCTGTTTCCCGGGTACAAACTGCACTGATGTCCTTCCAGATGAAGAAATGGCCTCTGGGCAGAGCTTCACCTGCTCAGGGTGTCCTACTGGGTACACCCTGGATGGGGTGGTCTGCTCCGGTAAGATATAAAGATTAAGTTTATAGTAATCGGAAAAATCTAATATGACTCAAGAGTGTTGTGTTTCCTGTAAACAAGATGGACTGGAACATTAATGGTGCAGCTGCAGACCAGAACCAATCTCAAAAAAGTCTAATAAATGAACATATATTTTAAAATGAAATTGGATGAAACATATTTTATGTTATGTGAGTATGTTTGTAAAGAAGATGGAGGAAAAAGTGGTAGAAATCACCAAAACCACAATTAAGCAGTATTTGACTTACATTGTTTAGAGGCAAAGAAAAGAGAAGAGAAAAAAGACTGAATAGTAAGTTTAGGTTATTTCAAAAGTATATTCTTTTGCTTTTTCAGATATAGACGAGTGTGCTAATGAGACTGACAACACATGTGACCAGATATGTGAGAACACAGATGGCAGTTTTACCTGTACCTGTAACACAGGGTACATGATGTCTGACAACCAGTGTGAGGGTGCGTACAGTATTAATAGTGAGATATTAGGGAGCTAAAGCAACCCCAATAATTATTGACCAAGATTTGCTTTTTGTGTGATGTACCAATTGCTCATGTTTCAGTTAATAGACCTCGATTATCTATACATGTAGGTATTTGTTTATAGACCTAGATCATCTATACATGTAAGTATTCGTAATTAACTTTCAATGACCACATAAACACCCATTTGGATAAATTCAATATTTGTGACTGGCAAGGCTTCAAATCCCCTATTTTTGTGACACCATGTAGGAAAGCTGTTTACAGACCTGGAATAGTGTTTGTAATTTTAGGTTGCTCTTTTTTTCTACTTATAGACATGGGTAAGAGTTTGTAATTTTGAGTCAATAATTGTTTCAATCTATAAACATAGATAAGTGTTTGTAATGTTAAGTTGCTCATTGTTCCTTTTTATAGACCTTGATGTATATTCGTAATGTTGAGTAGTTTATTGTTTCTTTTCATAGACTTGGGCAGGTGTTATTAGTTTTAGGTTACTAACTTTCCAATTAATTTTTTTTGCAATTTGCAGTTGCTTATTGTTCCTATTAATACACCTAAGCAACTTATTGTAATGTATAAATAGCGTTGCTCAATGTTTCTATTTATAGACCTTGACGAGTGTGAGCTTATGACATCTGGCTGTGAGCAGGTTTGTCGGAACGAGCCAGGGACATATAGCTGTGTCTGTAACTATGGGTACCAGCTAGAGGCAGATGATATGAGTTGCAGACAGGGTAAATACAGAGCAGCATTCCTATTGTAACATGACAGTATCATATTTATAGGACAACTAACTAACATAACTATATAGAAACCAATGATTTCTTTGCCATTTTGTTACAAATTGAAAAAGGTATAATTATTCAAGTTAAGATGCTGAATGAAAATGTTTTTGAATGTTAAACACACTTTTGATACAATCTCAATTTAATAAAAACGAAGTATTCTTCTTTTGTATAATCTCAATTTAATAAAAGCAAAGTATTCTTCTCTTTTTATTAAAGATTCTTCTTTCAGTTGCACTCATAGATTGAATTTTCTAAGACCTGTTCCTGGCATCTATTCAATCCTAGGAAATATAGACAGAGTACTGATTATAGTTGCTTAATGACATAACTCTCTGTTCTTAAAGCTATATTGATATGATATTTTGTTTAGATACCTTTCATTGCATCTCATTTACATTTTCATTTTGATGTACAAACTCCCAAAATGCATATAATTACAATCAGTTGTTAGTTCTTTGAAAACTCACCAGTGTCCCATTGCACAATACTGAACAGAAACAACAATCGGTTGCAAAACAACGAAACCTTTCCTTGTCCACTTTGATTGTTGTTAGCCACACTCAAAAAAGTATTAGAATGCTTTAATTGCACTGTAATATTTACAGTATACAGTCCTATAGTGTTCTGATATATATCAATATACAAAATTGTATTTGATCTAGTAGAAAAAAAAGTTATAGAGGTTTTGTAACATTAACATCTTAACAATATCGTCATGAACCTCATTTGCTTAAAGTGTTCTTAAAGTTTTCTTTGTTATGATAAATCATTGTGCAAGCGGCCACAGTGGCTCATTGCACAATGAATTTTATATCAACGAAAACCAATTAACCTACAAAACCTTTCATCAAAACAGCAATCATTTTGCCAATTAAATATAAGTTATTTAGAATGTGCTCAATGAGTTGTAACTTTTACTGATTTTTTTCAATTTTTTTCTCGTCATATATCAATTTACAGAATTTAATTTCATCCATTAGAATCAGAAATATAAAAGTGTTGTTGTTAGGCCTATATTAAAAGTTATTGTTGTTACGAAAATTCATTGTGCAAAGGGCCACAGGTTGTATCCAGATGATCAGGATCTAGTAACTTTAAATGCTTAACTGGGAACAATGTTGTTTTCTCATTTTCGCTTGAACAATGAATCATTGTGACATCGTTATATTCTATTTTCAGTTCTAGACGTGTGTGCTTTGTTTAACCTGACATGTTCTTATGGCTGCCTGGACGTGGGGGGTAATGGGACATGTTTCTGTCCTATGGGGGCTGAACTGGACAGTGATGGGGTCAACTGTCTAGGTAAGACTCAGGGTCAAGGTGTTAAATTATTATGCTTCCATGAAGAAAAATTTACATTTCAAGTGCAGGAGTGATTTGAAGTTAGAAGTACTGTAAAGATATATATTTTGGGACTGTTAAATTTTCAAATATCTGGCATTAAATTATGCTTTTGCAATTTAAAATTTTCAGGCAGATTCTGGATATTTTTTTATTTTGCACTCACATAAATGAATAAAATATTTCAAGCACAAAATGTTCAGTGAATAAACTTGCTTAGTAAATTGCACTTTCAACCAGCACAGGCAATGTTTTTTTTCGCTATATGTGTTCCTTACAAGTAGAAACACAAAAGTTACATTGAAAATCCCTAACTTTCTTAACAAAGACTGTGCAGACTATTCCAGTGTCACTAATTATAGAGTACTGTCTGTTTCAACATTATATTTAAGGTAATTTTTACTTTTACTAGACATTGATGAGTGTGAGAATGGAGCCAATGAGTGTGGAAACAATACAAACTGTACCAACACGGATGGGGGATACACGTGTGACTGTGTGGACGGATACACCTCTAATGGGGACGGCAGGACCTGCTCAGGTAAGGACAAATGCCTTCAATTAAGAGCAGCATTAATTATCTGCTCAAAATTGTTGTTCTTTAAAAACACAAACTTACCCATATTTTAGGTGAAGGTAAAGCTCCACCCCCGCTTGGCCAACAAAGGGTTTGGCATAGTGTTAGCCCTTTCCAACCATGGCAATTAGAGCTGCTAGCATACACTAGTTCTGCCAATGGAAAGGGTTGACTTTAGTCATCTGACATTATAATTCTTCATCGTCCAAGTGGTGATATGATGCTAAGAATCTAACTAGACTTTGTAAGTGGTCAACATACCTTTGTAGTACTTGCAAACTCTTTTTAACACAAGTAGTTATGAAAGAGCTCCCTCAACATGTTCTACAAAATTAATATTTTCATTTTGAAGAAAAAGGTTAACAGACTTCTTCATAAGACTATCTGATTGTAAAACCCTTCAAGGTCATGTCTTTGAATAATTTTCTTTGTTTTCTTTTTGACATTCTCTCTTCATTTCAATCAAAGTCTGTCCATTAATGACTTGGGGCCCGGCATGCAGTAGGGTGTGTAACTGTCTGAATGGTACGACACCATGTCACCCGACCACAGGGTAGGTACTATGAGGGACTTTATTATATTACAAGTAAATATATCATTGTCTGTCAATTATAGCAGGTCCATCGTGCAATTATGTGTCAGTATCAAATCAAACACTATCATTTTATTTCTTTGTCTTACTTATAATATATATAATATACATACACTGTACAAATATACACTTGTAATTTTTTTTACTGCTGGAACTACTTTACTGTATCACCCTACAGGCCTAGGGTGATAACACTTTGGTTATCACCCTGCCTGTATCAGTAATGAATGAAACTGTTAGCTACTGAACCTGTATCGCCGTAGGGTATGATGAAAGTGTATATATACATGAGCGTAGTCTTAGCAAAGGCTCAGTCTACGCTGTTGGCAGGAAGCAGGTGCTGTTGTTAGATTGTGATGTTACTATCATTAAACATCTACCATGCTATTCTGGGTAAGTGAATGCTGGACCTTTTCAGAGAGCGTGTGTTGATCAATACAACTAGATTTTGCATGTAAAAGAAAGGACTTGGTGTACTTTGTGAATCTTGCATGGGCAGAAGACGATGGATTGTTGTACAGAGTAATTGTATGAAGACACCATTTTCATTAATATCGAGTGAAGCGTAAAACATTGTGTTTTGATCACTCATATGATATTATGACAAAGACCTTGTATCTAACAATATCAAATCATCCTATTAGTGTGTTGCTGTCATTTCTCTCAGCAGAACTACTTGGGGGAATAAATTATGGGATGGAGATGTGAAAAAAGCACAAATGCAATCCAATTGTAATATGAATGAGATACAGAATAAGTTTCTAGAAATTATCACGTTAGGTGACTATTGGATAAAACTTCATAAAAAATTGTCAGCGAAATCTCTTGAGATAAAATATACTTTATTCTTTTTTACTTCAGGTGCACAGAGTGTGTATCGGGTATGACAGGCGGGGACTGTCAGGAGGATCTGGACGAATGTGCTGACGTATCATATTGTGGGTCGAATGGTGCATGTAGGAATACATATGGCAACTTTCAGTGTCTCTGTGATGCTGGTTTCAACCTGGGCTCAGCAATACTCTGTGCAGGTAAGAATCAATGGGCAAGTTGATAAAAATGTTTACTAAGTAAAGAAATATGATATAACAATTTTGGTTATATCAGGTGTGTTAGGGATCAGCCTGAGGGCAGAACCCATGGTGTTGCCAATATCCCTGGTACACCAAAGGATTGATAACACCAAATAGGACTCCAAAACCCCGTAGTCATACATTTATCATACCCTTGCATATTATCTAAGAAAGGTTTCATAGCCTAGCCTTATTAAACTAACCTATTGATTAATTTATCAACTTAACTTATTAATTTGTTTGCTTATGCCTTTTCCTAATGCAAAATGTAGCACTACTTTCGATTTCAACAAAATGCTGCCAAAACTATGTTGCTTATGCAGACTCATTATCCAAGTACAACGACACCCTCTTTTGTCATCTTTTCATAGATTATTTCTGAGAGCATGATTCAATGCAGATATAAAATGCGAGTTAGTCTTTTTTTAGAATTACATGCATGAAAATTTCACTGTACTAAAGCATGACTGACAGGTTACAAATTACTTGAGCCAAATCAACATCCTATTATTTTCCTGATCTCTAATATCTCGGTTAACACCTCCTCTTTTCTGAAAGAAAATATTCCAGTCACATAACTTTGACAAGCAGACCCTTGCAAATGACTTTAATATTGGTAAAGGACTGAACAACATGCAATTCCCTTCACTGACAGTTCATTAAGTACATTGGGAATGAAGGGAGACGATTGACAAGCAACTTCAGGTAGGCCACTCTAATGAACTGCATGAGAAAGTCTTATATCGTTGGCTGAGTAATAAAAGGTCGTATCTCAAAAAAATCAATTTTATTTTTATTTTTGAATATGTTTCCCTTCCCCTTAAGGAATCTAGAAAATTTGGAATTTTTGACATTTTCCAAATCTTTGTAATGTTATAACCCAGTAAACAAAGGTCGTATCTGTAGAATTTCTCTTTTGGGTGAGTAATAAAAGGTCGTATCTGAAAATGGTCATTTGATTTTCTTAGTAAAAATTGATAATTAATGCAAAATGTACACATCTTATGATTTCGATTTTTTTTATAACTATCACATGATCCTTATTGTAAAATACTGTGGATAAATTTTAGAAAAATAACAGCAGACAAGGGAATATAAGTGCAAAATGTTGGATAAGACCTTTGTTTACTGAAATTCTGGTGTGTGTGTTGAGTAATAAAAGGTCGTATCTGGCCTGCAATTGTATCTGATAGTTTAAATATCACATAAATCTTTACTTTTGTAGAGTAATTGAATGAATTTAATACTAGCACATTGGATCAAGTTCAGGAACAGTATTTTGTGTAATTTGTATTAGTTAAACCACTTTAATTAGTATTTATCTAATATTTAGATATCTCCTTGAAAATGAGTAATAAAAGGTCGTATCTGGAAATAAATATGTATATGTTACCATAGTAACATCCAAATAACCCTTATATGTTCATAATTGTGTCTAAAATATTTGTAGCATATCATTCTTCCTAGTATTGAAATATTATGATGTTTGAGCAGATATTTACAATCATATAGAGCTTTAAGATATGTAAAATTTCTTAAATGGGCAATTTCTCAAAATGAGCATTTGTCAGATACGACCTTTTATTACTCAGCCAACGATATTTGACATGAGAATTCTACTGTACATACATTACATCAAATTATGTTTAGCCTAGGAGGTTGATCTGCAAAATAAGCAAGTATTGTACTGCCATCTGGTCAAGAGGATGAAGATGGCATTCCAATTTGCCCATTGCAACACATGCAATTTTAACAGCAAAGGCTTTTAACCAGAAATGTTTTAACAGCTTCAAAAACAAATTAATATCTTCAATGCACATTTGTGATAAACCATTCAAGAAACCATTTTCCCTTTATCTCAATGACCAAAATATCATTAGACACACAGAGCAAACTCTAACTACAATGATTTGCACTAAATTATACTAAAGGCTAAATTATACTAAAGGCTAGTCTTCAGTAATCCCTTTTCGCCATGAAGAAAGTCTGTATTGTGAAATAGAAATTGGAACAAAACTGCTGGTGATATGTAATGCATCCTGGTGGGTATATAAAAGTTGTCTATTGAAAAATCATTATTTTGGTGTAAGACCTGTTAATCATCTTCTTCCTCAGATGTTGATGAATGTACAACCATGGCCCACAACTGCCATGATGACGCTACATGTATAAACTCAGAAGGTGGATTTACATGCATGTGTAATGTAGGCTACACAGGCAATGGTACTGAATGCACAGGCAAGTAAATTTAAACTACATGTAAGAATTTGTAACTTCCTATCAGCATAAATATTTGTGACTGGCAAGGTTTCAACAGCCTTGATTTTTGTGACAACTTGTAGGAACTGAAATAATTTGTTTGCACTGTCATAATTAACAAATATCTTGCTTTGATAATCTTCTTTCCAAAACTTGATGTTTGTCATCACAAAAATTCGTAGCTTCCCCTTTATTCTAACCCCAACAATGATCATAGAATCAGTTTGATACCTCCAAAATAGATTAGCAAAAAGCTTATGGATGCATAGATATCATGTACATATGTATAAGGATGCCTATTATATAACCACAGATAGGGAAAACCCTAGCACAAGTGTATACTTATCTTTTAGTATTTTGGTCTACCTTTAGACTAAAACAACATGCATTCTGGGAAATATGTTGACGAGTCAATTTCCTCTTTAAAGCATTTAGTATTTTATAATTAGTCATTCATGATATTATCTTTCATTTAAGATTTTTTCTTTTTGTTGCTGTACATACTTCATATATCTAAAGTAAATTTAAACATATTTACATAAAATATTTTAATTTGCCATGTGATGCATTATTTCTATTGGTGTTTTTTTTTTTTTAAATGTGCCAAAATTAGCCTGCAGGTGCATACAATACAGGAAAACATGGAACTTCATCTCGTGAATTGTAGAAATTTGTTGTATATTATGACTACACAAGCATGTATCTTAATGCACAATAAAACTATGGTTTTTATTTAGATGACGATGAGTGTTCTCGTGACCATGGCTGTTCAGTTGACTCCACATGTGTGAATGTGGTTGGAACCTTCGGCTGTGTGTGTAATGATGGCTATATTCGTTCAGGCGGGACCTGCTCTGGTAAGTACAAAAGACGTTTTCATATATATATATATATATATATATATATATATATATGCATAGATAGATATGTATATATACGTACATAATATGACAGCAAATAAATCTGTCCCCATTAATTTTGAATCTCATTTCTATTCATTACTTATAACATGGTTCATTTGATGCATTGTCAGAGGGTCAGGTTAGTCAGAGAGTTAGGAAATAAGTATATTATTAGAGAACAAGACATGATTCAGTACAATATTTTCAGAGAAAACAAATACAAAGTTTTCAAACTTGTTATTTGGAATGACTATAATTATAAGAACCTCTGGGGGCATCCAAGGGTGCTTCTGCAACCTTAAGGGTTCATCACAACCCGTAGGACATACAATTTCCATGGGTCAATGTATGAACCACCCAAGTACAACCCCCAAGCCTCTTCCATAGTTTATCACTCAAAAATTCAAGAGCTGTTGAAACTACTTAAAATAAGGAGCAGTATATACACTCTGTCACACACACATCCCCTAATATGCATGGCTATTTGGCAGTGTGGTGATAAAGGGCTCGTTCTTGTTACATTCTGATGTTGATGTAATTAAGTCCTTATTCTTCTTATATTCAGATCTTGATGTAATAAAGTCCTTATTCTTCTTATATTCAGATGTTGACGAGTGCACAGATGGCAGCTCCCCCTGCCATGCTGAGGCCAGCTGCCGCAATATGCCTGGTGGGTACGTGTGTACCTGTAGAGAAGGGTACACAGGCAACGGAGAGGTCTGCTCAGGTAAGAACCATAGAAGAGGCATTTACAATAAATCATATATTTTAAGTTTTCCGTCAGCATTGAATATCTTCTGGACTTCTTATCAGACCCTGATGGACAGTTGGAGTACCAAAGTGAAGGGGACATCCCAACATCTGGGTAACATGTTTTTAGGATTTATTTAAGTAAATAGGCTAAACATGTGAATGTCAATTAGTGCACGTGTCTAATTCATAATATTGTTGTATGTCAATCAAAATAACTACCCCTTACAATCCCTTTTCAGTGTTATTTTGAAACGATATCCCTCTTTTTGGCAGCAGACAGAATCAGGCTTTTTGGAATGGTAATCAAATTTCAGCTGCTTAACCTAAATCCCAAAATAAAGAAGATTGTGAAGATTATGGGCCCTTTATCTTTTTCAATGACACCATTGCATGTATTTTAAGCACCCTAAGGGTCTATTGCATTATGCATTCATAAGCAATCGCTGTTTACTCCTAACAGTTTACCAATAACATGCTTTTAGAGATGTATTGCACAAAAACCACACAGTCCTAACCGTTTAGTATTCATCACCTTAGAATCATCTCATGGAAATAAAGTAAAGTGTAAATAAATCAGTTATGAAAATTTGGTTCATTGTTGTAATACACCAACACTGTGAAGCTTGGACATGTAAGATAATGATGATTAATTTCAATCATAATGAATGTTTTTTCTGAAACTTGGTTCTTACTTACATTATAATGTGATGATTATTATAAAATGAGTGTTTATATATCAACAGTCTGAGCAAACACCAAAGTGATGCTGTATGATGAAAGAAATCACTTTAATGATTGTGCGATATTATCTTCTCTATTGCCTAGAACTAAACCTTTGTGAGGAAAACATGGATGACTGCCACAGTGATGCTACCTGCAGTCAAACTGAAAGCTCTTTTAATTGTACATGCAATTCAGGATTTGAAGGCAACGGTACATCCTGTGAAGGTAAGGAAAACATTATAAATGGAAGTATGCTTTCTCAGGATGTCCTAATTCTTTTTATTTCTTGTATTGTGCTTCAAGCATACATTCTTTAATTATATGTGTGCTACCTAAAGCATGTGAGTTACCATTCAATTAGCAAATTTGGTTTTGATAATGTAGATATCCATCCGTACAAGTAGCCAATACTTAGTGTGAGAAAGGCAATAAAAATTGAACAATCGACAACATTAAAGTGAAATATAGAGGTATGCCATTGAGATAAGTATATATTGTAACCTAAAATTTAAGGATCAGTATTTTTGCAACTTAATTAATGTTTTCAACCTAAATAATGTGATAGAATTATGCTACCATGATGATGTTACCATTTTTCTGTCTCCCCATAGACATCAATGAGTGTGATACAGGATCAGATACATGCGACATGAACGCCTCTTGTACAAACACCCCTGGCTCCTTCAGCTGCCAATGTAACCCTGGATATACAGGCAATGGTACCTACTGTACAGGTAGGTCATTGAAATAGATCATAGAGGTTATCAACATTTTAGTTACTTCCAGTCTGGAGTACCAGCCTGTTTCCTAAATATTTCCTTAGTTACAGAGCTTTCACATGTCAGATTGAATTCCAATAACCATAATTGCCACGTGGCAGCAAACCATTCTTTATAACTTCTTTAACTGTTAATTTAATCCTGTACGAAAATATGACAATGTTACTATGAAAAACCTATAGATAGATAAATAGCTAGGTGTTGATACTCTTGATGAAAACCAATACTGTTATGTATAATTATTATCCATAAAGGGTTTTAATCTATCAACAGTCTTAATGGAAAGCAAAGCAATGTTGCCTAATGATATTGACTACTTTAAATACAATTATGATATAAAATTATCTTCTCAATTGCCTAGATGTGAACGAATGTGAGGAAAACATGGATGACTGTCACAACGATGCTACTTGTGACAACATTGAAGGCTCCTTTACTTGTATGTGCATGTCAGGATTTGAAGGCAATGGTATCATCTGCGAAGGTAAGAAAAAACTTTATATAATTAAAAAGTGTTGGTAATATTTCTCATATTATGCAAAACCTATATATAAAAGGACTAACTTTCTAAATGGAAATTTTATAATAAAACATATTATTATATTTATCTAATTGTTACTGTTATGAGATATCACATTCTCCACATCTTAACTTGAGATAAAATATGAGACAACAGACACATCGGGCACTTGGAAATAATTAATGATGATTATAAAACCGGCATGTATAAATGCTAACGTTGTATAAACCATAACACAAGCCATAACAACAGAAACTATATAAACTATGTAAGTTACCAAATTTCAAAGTAATCATATAATTATTCTGAAGCTAACTATGATGGATTTATATCCTACCTTAATGATATTGACCTTTTCCTCCATCCACATAGACATCAACGAGTGTGATGTAGGATCTGATACATGTCATGCTAATGCCTCCTGTACCAACACTCCTGGGTCCTTCACCTGCCAGTGTAACCCTGGATACGCAGGTGATGGTACCTCCTGTATAGGTAAGTTATTCTACAAGTTACAAATGGTTATGACTCAAGACAGGGAAAGAATGCTCCAGGAGGGAATTTAACATTTGAGATGTCTTAAGCATTCAAATAATACCAAAAACTGTATAAAGTGAAAACAAAGATGTAGGTCCAGGAACATAAGAAGGTTGGTGTTCCTGAAAATGGCAACAATCTAGATTATTCAATATCTACTGAGGTATTTGATAACAAAAATAATTCTAGAGAAAATACACTGCTATTTATAAAATACTATTGTGCTCATAACATTTAATCTAAAAACGATATTCTTTATCTGTTTAAAGTACGAACATCTTTGAACATCATTTTAAAATGTAATGACACAATATTTTTGAATGAACTAAAAATAGTATTGTCTCCATGGCAACCAAATGACTATTGTATGGTAAGTTATTGGAATGAAATCTTCCATTGACATTCCAAATAAGAATGTTCTCGAACGGATTAGAATATTTGGGAGAGGTTAGCTGAATTGTATTCAAAAAGTTAGTCCAATGAAGTTTGACTTCTTTTTTGTTATAAAATTACTCATACCTTCATAAATATTGATCAGGGCATAGGGCATATAATATGGAGATTTTACCGCAAAGCTTCCATGTGCAATTGAAGCCCATGACTAGAGTGCTTCTTGGCAGCCAACAAGTGTTAATCCTGTCAGCCACCTAACTAGATAACAGTTGTGGCACAAAATAAGTTGTTATTTTAGCAAGGGTGAGCAGTTGTCAGCCATCTAGTGCAACAGTTAAGTGTTGTGTGGTACATAATTAAAATATCCCTAATTTTCCTACTTACAAGCTCGGCTATGGAAGAACTTAAATGATCAAAGAAAATCAATAAATATTATCAGTTTCAATATAATATTATCACTATCCTCTTAAATTTGTGCCATGTCAAAGATTTAAATGTTTGTTGCTTTTCAGAACTCGAGCGGTGTACTGTTGGAGGAAGTGAGTGCCATCCAATGGCCAACTGTACAGACATGGGGAGATCACTGTTCTGTCTTTGTCAGGAGGGCTATACTGGTGATGGTGAGAACTGCCAGGGTAAGTGACAACAATAAGTAATGGCATTTTCCTAGATTTAAATTCTATATCCTCATATCCTTTAAAGTATTGTAGATGATCCACTACGCAAGTGTATGATAAGAAGTATCTAAAGAGAAGGAAATAATGAGCGCATCAATGAACACAATGCTACAAAATTAAACAGTTGTAAAAATGTGCAAGTACACTACTACTTCAATCTTTTGACTGTATTTTTAATTTGTCCAGATGTGTGATATACTTTCTGATTAGAGTGTACTGAAAATGATAGAACAAACTGCAAGCATCGAATGTGCCTCATAAACAATGAACATCCTTTTATAGACGTTGATGAATGTGCGATGAGTCCTTCACCATGTGCAAGTCAGGGTGCAGTGTGCATGAATACGGAAGGATCCTATACCTGTACGTGTGTCTCCGGGTATACAGGAGATGGGAGAACTTGTACAGGTAAAATATTACATATTGTGATGTGCCTGTGAATGTCAAGACTATGAAGCCGGTGATCCACGATAGGACATATTTCAAACTGACAAAAAAAAAGAAAGGCAAACCTATCTCAGGACCTACCAATGTTTGGCGGTCCTGAATTGGTTTGGCAATTAAACCTGTTGGTCCTAAAATCTAATCTTTCGATTAATAAAAAATATAAATGATGAAATATTTGTCAAAAAGCATTAAAAAATATATATCCCGTGAAAGAGAATTCATTTTGATATAATATTATTTTGGGAACATTTTTGTTCTATCATTCCCAAAAATGAATGAAATAACATTAAAAATGCATGGACATAATAAGATTTGTCCAGAATCAGTAACCCAGATTGAACGAAAGTGGTTTTCAGTGTTTTTTGACCTCTGAGAAATGACCTGGGCTATCCAAAACTGAAAGAATTTTCTCAATATTCCAATTAGAGCATGACTTATGTCAACTTTTGCACATTGTTATGAAAGGAAATTTGGAAACCATGGAAATGGAAAAACACATTATTTAAAAAGTTATGACGTCATAAATATGACCTCCCAACATTCAAACTGCTTCCATATGTCAGTTAGGAAATTGATATATCTCAATTTCTAATTGATCAAATTGGATGAAATAAACTTTATCTGATAAATATGTTTTATGCATATTATGCTTTTTTCATTTCACCATTTTGCAAAAAAGTTCTTTTTCTGTTGCCATGGCAACGAAAATCAACAAATTTGTTTATTTTTTGAAATTCCATTGCCATGGAAACAGCCATTTCCATATAAATTGCCTCAAATATCACTTTTTTTGTTTGAACCATCTTTCTTAGCATGAAAAAAATCATAAATGCTTTTTTTCTTAAAAAAATGGTATTATCTTGTATTTTTGGCTATTTTTAGCCATAGATATAGGACTTAATGGGCCTAAACTTTAATCAAATATTTTTCATTTTGATAAGCCCCCCATTTATAGGAAGGATAGGCCAAAAGAAAAATAATCTGATGTTCCTTTTCCAGGGCTATCAGAGATCAACTTTTGAAAAAATCAACCATTTCCCTCAAAAATTGAATAAATGACAATGGAATTAAGACACTATGAAAAATGTCTTACCAGTAGGACCTCAGTATAATCTGGGTTAAATATGCTGAATACTTTGTTGCTTCAAAATCAGTTCACAAGACCAGCTCTCTTTTGGTCAAAAAATTTCCAGAATCGGTTTAGATCTATATTGGTTGATATGATCCACAGACCGTTTATGACCCACAGTGGAACAATTTTGAACCAATTTTTACCCATTTTTTGAGATCGGTCAACCGTTGGTCCATTTTTGTCGTCTTGAGGATTACTGTCTTGAGTGGATCTGAAGTTATTCACTGAACCTTCAGAGCTCTAGTCCCGTTTGTTAATTTTTGTGTTGCAAGAGTTGAAAACACTTATGAGATTCTATAGGCTTCTATAAGTGATTGTTCAATGTTTGTTTTTATATTAATCATACCCATAGATATTTGTGTGCTTGAAAAAAGTTTTGAATAAATTTGAAACAATAGTTTTACAATACTTATGGAGCATATACAACTCCATAATAAGTGCATCTCTTTGTTAACTTGAAAAGTTCAAAAAGTAGTATGTACTTCTTGAAAACGTATATCATATTTTACAATTCATATCCATCTTTCATCTTTACTTTGCCAAAGAGTTTTGATCAACTTCCTCTTGAAAATAATAAAAAATACAACAAAATGCAAGTATTGAATGTGCCTAAATAAACAATGAACACCTTTTTTATAGATATTGATGAGTGTGCAATGAGTCCTTCTCCATGTGCAAGTGAAGGTGGAGTGTGCATGAATACGGAGGGATCCTATACCTGCAACTGTGCCACTGGATATGCAGGGGATGGAAGGACATGCACAGGTAAGACATAGCCTGTTATTTTCTGCCGATGTTAATTAAGTCTAATCACAGTTCTGAACATGTTGGACTAGTTAATTAACCTTCAAAACTCTGTTAAGTCATTAACTGCTACTAACTCTCATTTTCCTGTTCACATTGTGTATTGCAAGGATTAGAAACATTTTTAAGAATATTAGGTTCTTTAGGTCTAAGAGGTGATCCTATGTTTGTTTTTATATTATTCATACTCGTATACCTTTTTATGCTTGAATACAGATAATATTTTACATATTTGAAAATCTATAATTATCATGTTTTATAGATGGCACATGGTACTGGACAATATTGTTTGAGGAAGTCCTTTGGGTCATTATTAATTTTGTACATATATAATTCATCTAACTTCGTATTTTATCTATCCCCTTTACCTCATCTTAGCTAAATTAATCTTATTACTTTTTTGACAGATATTGATGAATGCACAACCGGTTCAGCTGGCTGTCATGTGAATGCTACATGTACTAATACAGGGGGATCGTTTTCATGCTCCTGCATAGCAGGCCATGAAGGAGATGGGGTGATATGTATTGGTAAGTTGCCAACAATCTCACCAATGTGTACTTCAATTACTTCACCAACAATGAATTTTCACATGGACAGTTTCTTCATGATATTCAGTGTGTCATTGTTTTCCACTCATTTTTGACCTGTATAAATGTTTCACTGTCCATGTCAACTGATGTCTTGAATTATAATTCTGTATACAGTGATATACTGCATAACAACAATCTACTTATCAAATGCTTAAATTAGGATAAAATAACGTTTCTTAAATTCTTTCAAGGACCAATCATGACTTCAAACAATGACTCTGTCATCTACAACATTCGGGTCAGAATAACACAACCCTTCTTTGATTCCGATCTGCTGAATACCAATTCTGCTCTCTTCAGGAGATATTTGATGGACCTGAGGGAGGTAGGTTTTTGAATATTGTATATACGTATAAAAGATTAAGTTACGATGCATTAATGAAGAATGATAAACATAATATAATACAGTCATAATGCAGTAGTTCCTATTAGAATTGTTGGTCATAGTCTCAATTTGGTGCTAAGTAGTGGCCCAGAAGTACAAATCAACAAAATCATAATAGTAGACCTAAATACAAAGTCAGGTCTACTATTATGAATTTGTCGGTTTGTACCTTTGGTCTACCATAGATTCCTATACATTTTGTCAAAGGATCCTCCTGCTAAACATTTTTCATCTCATTGGTTGTGTGCCTAATTCTTAGTATTACCCATAAGTGTTACCCTATGCTTTTTAGAGCTGTTGAATTACCTCAACTAAGCACACATTCTTTTCAGATTGACCCTTCCTTCAGTTCAAGATTTGGGTCACCACCGTTTCAAAGCTCAGAGCTTCTAAGGGCTTGGTAAGTGTTAAGGACCACCACATACATCCTTCTCATAGTCCTGCACAGTATACTTCTACCAGCAAACCAGGTAGCAGGAGGGTCCAAGCTGTGCAATCTATATAGGCTAACAACGGGACCATATTGAACATTTTGTATATATCTCATCAATACACTATCAAGAAAGCATAGTTACCACTTTATCACTCATATAGGCATGTTGAAATATTTGTTCTTTGCTACACATAACCTAATTTCATGATAAAAGATGGATTTTAGATACATGAAGGAATCTTCCACTCTAGCTTGAATCTTGATTGGAAGGAGGTCAACTCTAACAACAAGTTAATTGCAAGTGCTTGATCTCTCCAAAAAGAATTGTTTTGGACTTCAGTCACCACAACCACAATTACTCTTTCCGCCCTCCCCTCCTACATACACATTTCACACACTGCTAATAAGTACAGAGCCTTGACCACTGCTGTGAAATTGTACAGCAACATTAATGCAACATTTTGATTACATTCTTCAACCAAGACTGAACTGTGTCAAAACAGTCTATTTGATTTGGTCTTAAAATCACAAAAGAAAATATTAACATGAAAATGCTCTGATTTGGTGAGGTCTCAAACTAACCATCAAATAGCATAACTTTAGTAACAAACTGTCCAAAGTTATGGCTGCAGAAAAGGACTGTTGCTTTGCAATTTGACATGCAATAGCATTTCCAATAAGCTATCAGACAAGTTGCAATACAAGGTGCAGATTTAGTAATTACCATTTCCATTAAAAGGTATTGATCTCTGACAGAATGAAAATCTGGCATCTGCAAATACTAAAAATATGGTTTGATATCATTTAATAAATGATTGTAAATACCTTATTTATTTTGAAAGAACAATAACTTTAAGGTTTACAATCGTGTCTTAATTACCTGTGCCCATTACTTTTAGGCCTGGTCCTGAAAACAGTACCTACTTGGATATCCAGTTATTCTTTGCTTCACCTGGAGGTCTCACATTACAAAATGTTATGGCTGCCTTCCTCTCAGCATTTGCAGCTGGGGTGCTGCAAGCAGACAGTGGGACGTCCTATATTAGTAAGCATTAGTTTTCTTTATCAGGTTCCTAATTATCATTCCCTTTATTCATAATCCAATGGGGGATACAGGATTTCTGAAAGGAAAGAGTCAGCTTATAGACTATGCACAAACCTGTTCACCTGACCAAATTTTGGCGATCACAATGTGGTTCTCAATATCACATGACTATAATACAAAAAAGAATAGAAATTTATCAAATCTAAGTGATCAAAATTGATCATTATGATTCAGTGAGTTGTTAAAACGTGAATCTTTCCTCAAATTTCGTCAAAGTAATTAAGAATGGTACATACTTACAATTTTAGATCAATCACCAATATGGTGCATTGCTCATTTTGAAGGATATTATGTCACCTGCTCAACATCTATCGCTTAAGTATTATACAGTGTTCATCTACATGCACTGCCAAGCATTTCCCCCTCAGTTTGTAATTTAGGGGTACAACAAAAATGGGGGATCAGGACCCCCTGAACACCCCCCCCCCCCCCCACACACACACACCAATGGATCCGCTCCAGAAATCTGTTTGAAAAGACAACAAAATCAATAGCTGTTCAAGGGAGTTCCTCAAGGAGGTTTCATCCATAGTAAAGCATAATGTTTGTTTTCAAATGAACCAAGAATTTGCTATTGAAAAAGAAATGACCATTTGCTCTTTAGGATTGTCATCTATTATTTGATTTTCTCAGAAGGAATCCAGATGATACAAAAAGTAGAATTAAAAACAGGTTACATCTTTACTCTATACCAAGGACCTTAACCTCTTGATTTCTTGTTCTATTGGGTTTCTTAATGACAATCTATAATACAGCTCCATCTTTTTACTATATATCATCATATGATGTCATCTTTAACCTATACCAAGGACCTCAACCTCCCTTTCTTTTTTAAAACCAATTAGATGTCTTCCTAATAATACAGATTTGTCTCTTCACTATTTCTTATCATTACCAAACTAGTTTCAATAAAATTAGCGTAATGTCTAATAATATCTACACTCTTTCCACAGTTGACCCTGCCAGTGTCCAAGTGACTGAAGTCAGTTCAGGTGATGGTTCCCTGAGTAACGGGCTGATCCTGGCCCTTGCCAGTGTGTCTGTGATCATTCTGCTGGCGGCTGTCCTACTACCCGCAGTTGGGGTGGTCATTCACCGATTCCGCAGGACTGCTGACCTGAGAGCTGTCAATGAGCAACAACAGAACACCATTATAAGGTTAACCTTTTATAACTTGGTTTTATATTACTTATAACACCTACATTAATGTTCTAAAATACCTATGAAAATAGGTATTATATTACCTATAATACCTATAATAATGTTCTATGATACCTATGACAATAGAACAGTGTGTGTTTGTCACAAGTTGACCGCAATGCACTTTTGATAATGTAAACAATCCTTTTATTGACCATTGAGAATCATGGGTTAACACATAAGCCAGTTACATTAAAGAGATGACATAAACAATATACAGACAAAAAGCATACTAAGAGGATACACTGGTTTGCTCCATACAGCAGATGCATAATGACCTTTAGAACAGACCTATATCACATAAACTAGATGATGATGAAAATAATACTTTTATCATAAAATACTAAAAAATAATTTGAGTGTGAAAAAAACATGCATATACAAGAGATGGCTAGACATACAAAATGACAAGGCTCCCACTTTAGTTATTTATTATGTCTTTTCAATATGAAACCCTCTATATTACATTAATTTTGACTACCTCTGCCTACTCAACCTACCGTTGACCATAGTGACCTGTATGAAATAACATAATAATACCATTATAGTTAAGAAACAAGGGTCCCTTCAAAAGTCTTAAGATCGAAAATACTCTTGCAGACAATGGGGCCGTGCAGGTGTCCGGTACAACCAGATGTCTACCCGAGCTGGTATGTGGCCCCGCGGGGTCCAGCCCTTACCTCCAGGTGTGAGGCCTCCTGTACGCCTACAGGCCCTCAGGTCACCACTCCGGGGCCCACCTGGATGGCCTTCCCCAGGAGGCTTCGTCCCGATCCGGGTGAGTTTATTTTGATTTGTTTCTTCACTTTTGATTTTTTTCCCTTTATTTACAATTTTCTTTCTGTTTTAGTTATCTTTTTTTTGTTTTACTTTTTTCTATTTATCTTTTTTTTTCAATACTTGTTATCCTTCTTTTTTGTGTGCATCACCTTCAGGTTACCCTGTTCTTTCAGATGTTGTAACAACGTATATTAAGTAGTATAACTGTATATACATACATCTGATGTCAGAGTATAATAATGCATTTACAGAAGTTTTTTAGGCCTATAAGTATAATTTTCACTTTTTTTTACATAAAGTATCCTACAGTCACAGTGTTGTATGTAAGCCGAGATTAAATTGTTCCTACATAACAATAAAAAGTTTCCCCAGATCAAGGTAGATGGACATCTTGTCCCAAACATAAAAAAAAAGTTGGCTAAGAGCATAAAGAGATATATCTAAACTGGTGTCAGCTGTGCTAAAATTTAAAACACTGCCGGTACCTCTAGAGGAACCTTATTTAATTAAGTTTCTATAGAGGTACCTGCAGAGACAATTTCTATTTGCTTATCAGACAAACCATAATTTTACCAAAATGTTTTAAGGTAATCATTCTCTGAAAGATGTCTTTTGCATTAGAAGATCAATTGTAACATATATCAATGTACTTTTTTTTTTTTTTTACAGACTTCCCAACCACCAAGGATATACCGCTTCATCTGATACCAGTACCTTTGATCTATTCCATTGTGATATTTCTGAAACAATTAGAAATGATATCATCTACAAAATCAACCTTCTGTTAACACATTCCTTGGAGATCCTGAAAACAGTATTTTGGAACACTGTTTGAAATCGGCCTATCATATATTAGATTGTCACTGCTCTTGAAACATATGTGACACAACACACAGAAAGGATGCTCCAATGGGGTTATATCTTAAACTCTAAGGCTGATATTTAAAGAAGACATGGGTAGATTTGTGAAAAATGTCTTGCAACAACTTTTTGTGTAGGATTCAGTTAACCCACTCTAAATATTCCTTATAGTTTCAAAATCATTCTACTTGGAATGGAAAGTTTGTTCCCATATATTACCTAACATTAGATGTTTAGTTACCATGGAAATGACCCATCGTTACCCATTTGGAAAAACATGACCTGATTATATTATTATCAGTCCAAACTAAAATTGATCATCTTTTCTAGATCAAAAGTTATACACATAATACCTTTTAGGACTGTTTTTGTTTAATCTATGGAGAAATCATTTTTTATAATCATTCAATACCCTGGCTTTCCGCCACTTTTAAGAAGACTGACGGTGTTAAACAGCCCGTAACTTCCTTTAAAATTATTCAATTTTGGCGTGCTTGATATCACTTAAAAGCTAAAAACATCCTAATTAATACTTCCTGGATGGAGGATCCTTTCTGTATGGGGAGACACATGTATACTTTAATATTGTTCAGAATGTGACATTATTCAGCAAAAGTGAATGATGCTGGTCTAATTTTAAATTGAGTAATTCAGTTAGGTCTTATAAGAAAAGAAATATATATAAGATAATACAACTATGATTCTATGGATTATAATATATGATAACATAGACCTATCAACGGTAATATATATGATTATATGCATATATTATACTAATACATTATCAAACTGACCAATACTCAAGAACAACTCTTTTATCTATTTTGTTACTATATCCTTGATCTTATTTCCTGTTTTTCTTTAAGTGTCACTGTGCTTCAAAGAAATAGTTTAATATTGCTAAGATCTTTTTAATCTAGTAATCTAAAACTAACCATGCACTTGTTTTCTGTTGTTGTCTTTTAGAAAGAATTTATGAGTGTTACACTCCTGCATCATATAGAATGTGATATTATTCAACAAAAATGAATGATGCTTATCTAATTTTGAAAAGAGTAAGTCCTTTAGGTCCTTTAAGAAAAGAAATATATAAGGTAATACATTTATGATTCTATATATTGTAATATGTGATAACATAGACCTATAAACAGGAATATACATGATTATATGTGTACCTATGCATCATCAACTTGACCAATACTCAAGGACAATTTCTTTTTTTATATTTTGTTAATGTACTGTGGATTTCTGGGTTTTTTTTATATACTTTTATCCAAGTATGACATGTTTTATCATATTTAAGGGGATGTGTTACTAACGGCAACAACACATAAGTAATGTTAGAATAATTGAATTGTATAATGGTATGAGAAAACCATGAAGACCCTAGGTCTGATATACTCGATATCACTTTAAGCTTAATAAAATAACTATGACAATATGAATTCTAGTTTGAGGCTTTTCATTCATATACTGTTCATACAGTCTTCAGCAAATTAAATAGTTTTTTCTGGATTCATGGGAAACTCATGCAGATAAAGCAGAACTTTATTCCTGCGACAAGTATCAATAACAGTGGCAGATTAAGGTGAGGTGCAGGGGGTGACCCACCTCCCCACTTTTTTTGGTGATATATTACTTTTATTTTATTAATGTAAAGTGCTCAGTCCTGGAGGGTCTTGAGAAATTGTTGTCATAGGAACCTCACCGCGCCCCCCTTTCAAAAAAAATTTGGATCTGCCACTGAATAACGTATCATATTGACACACTTTGTATCCTCTTTGTTGTTTAAGGCCCATACCCACTAGGCGATTTTAGCATCGCTCGGCGACTGCACAGCCGTCAATTCCCTGCACAATCATTGTCAGACACCAGCGACGGATGGCAAGATTGCCGAGAAAATCGTTGGGAAAATCGCCGGGAGATAATCACACTTGTCTGATATTCCAGTTGCTCGGCAACGACGACGAAGATTCTTCCAGTCGCCCGTCGCCCAGTGACGGTAAAATCACTCAGTGGGTATTGGGCTTAAGTACAACGTCCTGTGATAACTTGAGTATGGGTATGGGACTTTAGTGTTCCACTTCATAGTTCTAGGAGCAGTGGCAGATTTGTAGGGGGCGGGGCGCCCCTAGCTTTTTGGGGCTAATTTAATTTTTTTTAATGTAAACATTCTGGCAGAAGGAGGGGGCGCCCCACTTTCTATAAGCACGTCCCCAACCTTTTCAGGGGTGGATCCTGGGAGAGGGGGATCCAGGAGGTCCTTACCCCTCCCCTCGTTTTGGTGGACCCCTAATCTACAAAAGATGGGAAAATAGTATGTGCATACACTTGAATGCATGCAATATTATTACTTAGCCTTTATTTTGACCCCCCTCCTCCTTTCAGAAATCCTGTATGATATATCCGCGACTGAGGAAAGATTCGCTGAGCTTATTTGAATTAAATGTTCATGTTGGTGATTTGAGTATCCTGTTAGTATCTATATGAAACAATTTATTTTACCAAGGAATTTTTCTGTTTTACTCTGGGACAAACAAATAAGTATAAACTAATTTAAATTTAGTCTAATTTATAGGCCTACAATTCATATAGGTATAGGCCTATGTTACAATTTCCACTTATCAATATCAAGTCGCACATTAGAGGTAGTCAGTATATAAAAAGATGTATATCTGAAACCTCTTATGATAGTATTAGCATTAAATGTTAATTTTGGTTCCTTAAAGACATGCATTGCTATGGCCTCAGATATCGAGTTGCAACCAATGAGGAGAATCTATTTGATACTTTCACAATGAAATTTAGAATATGGACTGCACCTGTGGTATATTTTTGAGTCGGTCTGTGAAAAAACATTTCATTAAAAACTGTTCCAAGGAATGTTGAAGATTGTGTTAGGGACAACATTCAATGTCCTCTTTGTTTAAGAGTCGTCCAATGATTATGTATTCCCAAATGGCTTTGGGGTCAAGGGCTCGAGTGCATTTCTTATGAATAAATTTATTACATGCTAAAAGGGAGTGGGAAGGTCTAGAAATCATGATAAATACGTATACAACTAATAGTAAACCAATAATTGTACCCTTTAAAACCTCATGAACAAATTACTACTCTACAATGACATATTAAACCAATTCACTCTACCACGGATAGCTGATTTACAGTATTTGTAAGCACCTGCAGGCTAATTTCGACTAATTTTCTCGACAAAAACCCTAGAAAACCTATAGAAAATAAATAATATGTGTTATATATCAATCTATAATGAGTGAATTCTTAAACAACTTAGAAATATAAAATGTATAGATACAAATTCAAAAATAATGAGGACTAATTTTTCAGCATGTTAAACCACAGATTATCCCATGATTACTATAAATTTCTATACTTTAGCCTTGAGACTTGTCAACATAATATTACCCAGCATGCATCCTGATCTAGGCTAACCTACAGGTACACCTCAGGAAACTTTTTTATTTATTCATTTATTTTTCTTTTTATTCCAACTATCTCTTTTATACAAAAAGCTCTTCCGATAGTATACGGACAATATAATAGATCAATACAACATTTCATATAATAATACATACATAATATACATCAAGTTACATCCATAATGTTCACTACTATCAATTGTATGACGAAAGTTCCCATATCAATTGTCTTCAACAATTTTATAAATTCAGTCATATTTGGCTGTTTTTGTACTTGTTCATCCAGAGAGTCCCATAATTTACAGCCAATATAAAAAGGACTTTTTAACCGTGGTTGGGATAATTAAATGTCTTCTTTTTGATGTTTCACGGAACTAAATGTGGCGCCCTCTGTAGTGTCATATGATAAGTTTGACCAAGTGGAAGAGGATGGCTGGTTGACATTGGTGAATATTCTTAGGGTTACTTGGGAAAAACAATAAATGAAAAGTTATACTCTTTTGTGAATGGACTCAATTATTAAAATGGATGCACGATATTCAGTACAAGATTGATTGACAATATAAAGAAGGGTACACTCCATTGGGGGAGCACGGGGGGGGGGCTGGGGAGCCTGCCCCCCCCCTTTAGGTGGACCCCTTAACTGCTAAAAAAAAAAAAAAAAAAAAAAAAGGGGGGGGGGTGGGGAATGTTATGCATACTTGTGCAAAAATACGCACTTTAGTACTCTTGTCCTATATGCTGACCCCTGCCCTTCTGGAAATCATGTATCCACGCCTGACCTTGCTTGCAATTTACTGCCACATAGATAAATAAATTAGGGTGGGTGGATATCTAATGGTTATTTGTGTTCGTTTAAAACACATCAAAGAAATTTAACGTATGAAATATAAAATGGGGAACATGGACTTTTTCTGTTTCACTCCATTTCAATGCAATTTCTGACGTTTTAAGGTTAAAAAGGGCGAAATGATTATGTCATTGTTTTGCTGTCAAGGGCTCTCAGAGGTGGCGCCACTAAAATCAATGTTAAAAATTCCATGTAAGGGGCAGCAGGAGACACCTAGGCATCTTAAAGCGGGTGTTAGTTTTACCCAGTAATGCTGGGGGTATAGATGGGGCAGTTCCATGTCGCATGCGCACAGGAAGTTATAGTGTTCTAAGTAAATGGCCTCGACAGGTACTTCTTTCATGAACTGTGGAGTAGAGACGAGTTAGTAGAATAAGTAGAATGGTGTGAGGGATACCTATTATATTTAGTTTGGAATTAATTGCCAACACATGTCGTGAGGCTAGATCTATGCCCTTGCGCATGCCCAGATGAGGGGTGTAGATGGGGGGTCCCTGTCGAATTTAAGAAATCCTGATGTCGCATGTCAATAGGGCAAAAAAAAGCTGTGTCGCCCTGTCGATTTTAGGGGTCTACACCCATCATATACTATACTATGCATCGGCAACTTCTCACATGTGGCAACTTTCCAGACGTGACAATGCCATTCGAGTGCCATCTCAAGAAAGGTAGAGGGGGTCCAGGTTGTCAGGAACACCATTATATTTCGGAAATATTTTGTAAAAATATAAGCAAAAGCATAAGCATAAGCAAAAGCAAGTAGGGACCCACCCACCTTACCTGTATACAGACTTAAGTTTGTATAAATACCCTATCCGTATTCGCACATTCGTACTATTATAATTCATCTCCCAATGGACTTTGGCGATGGAAAAAGCACAATTTCTTTTCAACACAATCTGTTTCAATACATACAAAATAATATAAAAGCATAAACAATATATACCTATATGGTGGCAACTCTCCACAACAAGACACTACAGGGTTTTTACTTTTACCATACTGGATCCCCACTAATCTTAGCTATAAATAAAGGACTGCAAAAAAAAAACGTTTGCTGACTCGTTTGATGAGATCTGTTCCCGTTGTTTGAATACGTCTTATAAACTTAATATTGTAAAATCAAATTATAATCATTATACATGGCCCATTTCTACAAATAGAAGATATTTTTTTCAGTTTGTTGTATTAGAGTTAGGGGGTTAACATTTTGTGCAAAATTGGCTGTATGAAATAGTGGAAAACCTTTACTCCATTGTTCAGTCGTGTGCATTATTCTTTTATAGATGTTAAGTGTTGGATAAGGGACGATTAGTAGTGCATTATTTCACCCCATGCACTACTACTCGTCCATTATCTGACATAAACCACGAGAGAAAAGAGTCAATCTCTTGCCACTTGGTAGTTTAAGAATACACATCAGAGAGCACTGTAGAACAAAGGAAATCTGAGTGAGAGTGGTTTATTTGTTCATCTTTACTTGTTATTAATTATACACAACGCATATATAATCGTGACATCTCATCAAGCTTTAATTTGTTAAAATCATTTGGAAATTGTTAGTTGGATATATTCTCTAAACTACTTATTTGTCTAGTAAGATTTTGGGCTGTTCAACATCAAAAAAGTAGCTGAAATATCAATTGGACCATCCCAGACAAGTGCGATTTTATCCCTCCAAGAGAAGGTTGTACGACTTTTTCAGTTTCATAGTTGGTGATCAGGGACAGATTTAAGGGGCGGGGGGTTCTCTTTTTTTTCAGGGTGGGAGGGGGTCAAAAAGAATAATTATTTTCTAATGTTAAACTGGCCCATTAGAGGCTTTTTGTGCGCGCCCCCTCTCCCCTTTTGTTTCTAGGATTGCTAGATCCGTCCCTGATCTTTTTTTCTTTTTATTGGATTTTTATACAGGCTGAGTTCACTTTATTAAATGTTCTTCCACTGCAGTCCTGTGGACCATTCGGGCACAATTCAGTGCAGGGGTCACCCAAATGTCCTTTTTCCATTCTGCACCCCATGGGACTCGAACCCATGAAGTGGCAATGCCAACAAGGTTGGCCACCCCGACCCCCTTCTTTAAATCTTCTTTAAATCTTTACTACATTTTGCCCATCTTTGGCATTATCAATATCAGTTATTCGAGAGTTGAAACTTGTGGACAAGCTGGTAGTTGAATAACCATTCATTTGTATTAAACTAGACTTACCAACTGTGCCCAGGGAAGGTTTTTATTTCCCAGAACACTCTGATAATGTTGCAAAATATCAAATAACATTATTAGAACGTAGGAGAACATGACGGTAATATATTTTCCTATGCTAAGCGTAGACATCTCAATATCATCCTCCACTGGGCAAACATATGGCAGTTGATGGATATACTTATTATTTGCAGACCACGACTTCAGCAAATTGACGGTAAAGCCCAGTTTACACAGCACGACAGCTACCCTAACGTGAATGATTTCTTAGCGATTGGTGAGAGCCGGGACAGAACTTTAGAAGATATAGGGGCCAAATGTAAACTCTACATAAAAACCATTACTGCTTGAAACTTTGTTGGGGCTGTCTTAAGGTTGTTGAGACCCTAAGGTCAATTGCTGAGATTATCTTAAAGCTGACAATGTCTGTTAGCATAACGATTTTGACGGCCTGTGTAAACCCCGCTTTAAGTAAGAATAATACAGAAACCAGAAGAGAGGGTAGTAGTAGATGGTGATAGCCAGGTAGTGTGTTGGCAGAGGGATTAAAGGATTAAGGAAAACTGGGTCAGTAAACAGTCAACGAGTACAGCAAATAAAGATTGTTTGTTTAGGGATTAAGGTCAGTAAACAATTAATCTATGACATAATAGACACGGATTGGTTTGGGGATTAATCGATTAAGGAACTAGGTTATTGGGTGGTATCAAATTGATCCGGCAGTAAACATTTAATCAACGACATAATAGTCACGGTTTGATTTGAGGATTACCGGATTGAGGAACTAGGGTATTGGGTGGTATTAGATTGATCTATCCAAGGTTAGGTAATCAAGGATTCATTCATTTTATATCTAGAGGATAAATACCGATTAGGGGAAGAGGGGTAGGGAGGACAACCAAACAATAACAAGGGTGTGTGTATGTAGACGCATACCTCTACCAAGAAGGAAGGTAATCCTTGATCAACAAAGTAACGGGTCAGTGTAGACAGATTTGGACACTAAAGAACCGCTTCAGTCTAGACAAACATTGGATGAGCAAACATTTCAGCGGAGTAGGAGATTCTGTGTACGGGGCTAGTAACCAAGAAGTAAGGTAATCTTTGGTCAACAAAGTAACGGTCAGTGTAGGTAGCTTTGGACACTATGGAAACGATACAGGCTGGACAAACATTGGATCAGCAAACATTTCAGCGGAGTAGACCCCTCTGGGTGCGGGGCGTTATAACCCACACGTTCAGTTTGAATCAGTTGATTCCCATTAACTCTTTCCTGACTGTGTTATTTTGTCACATATCAATTTTTGAACTAGAGAATTCAGTGAGACAACTTTTTAAAAAATAAAGGTTGTCATAGCAACAGTCAACCTGTTAGGTCACATGACACATTTGATGAAAAACAGACAATTTTGACTCTTAAAACTAGGAAAGTAGCTAAAATGCAAGAAATTATGTCGTTCGAGTTTAGTTTTGCATTGTGAATTTGTTCTCTACTTAATTCCACACATAGTTGATACCAACTATGTGTACCCAGGTAGAATTTGGAATGGATTGAACACGCAAAAATAGGACAATTTTGTCTCGGATCCTGTTCTATTATCACAAAATGCAATATTTTGTAGGTATATCTATGTATGTCATCGTTTATAGCTTATATTTACCTAAATTCTGGCTATTTTTCTTGATTTGAGATCACATTTGCGACATTCTAACAAAGAAATACTTTAAGAACTTTACCCCTTACACCCGTTTAACCATACACTGGATCAGAAAACATTACAGCGGAGTCGGAGCCTCTGTGTGCGAGGTGTTATAACCCACACGTTCAGTTTGAATCGTTTGATTCCCATTAACTCTTTCCTGACCGTGTTATTTTGTCACATATCAATTTTTTGAACTAGAGAATTCAGTGAGACAACTTTTTAAAAATAAAGGTGTCATAGCAACCTACCTGTTAGGTCACATGACACATTTGATGAAAAACAGACAATTTTGACTCTTAAAAGTAGGAAAAGTAGCTAAAATGCAAGAAATAATGTCGTTCGAGTTTAGTTTTGCATTGTGAATTTGTTCTCCATTTCATTCCACGCATTTGATACCAACTATGCGAACCTAGGTAGAATTTGGAATGGATTGAACACGCAAAAATAGGACAACTTCGTCTCGGATCCTGTTCTATTATCACAAAATGTCATATTTTGTAGGTATATCTATGTATGTCATCGTTTATAGCTTATATTTACCTAAATTCTGGCTATTTTTCTTGATTTGAGATCACATTTGCGACATTCTAACAAAGAAATACTTTAAGAACTTTACCCCTTATACCCGTTTAACCATACACTGGATCAGAAAACATTACAGCGGAGTAGGAGCCTCTGTGTGCGAGGTGTTATAACCCACACGTTCAGTTTGAATCGTTTGATTCCCATTAACTCTTTCCTGACCGTGTTATTTTGTCACATATCAATTTTTTGAACTAGAGAATTCAGTGAGACAACTTTTTAAAAATAAAGGTGTCATAGCAACCTACCTATTAGGTTACATGACACATTTGATGAAAAACAGAATATTTTGACTCTTAAAAGTAGGAAAAGTAGCTAAAACGCAAGAAATAATGTCGTTCGAGTTTAGTTTTGCATTGTGAATTTGTTTTCCATTTCATTCCACGCATTTGATACCAACTATGCGAATCTAGGTAGAATTTGGAATGGGTTGAACACGCAAAATAGGACAACTTCGTCTCGGATCCTGTTCTATTATCACAAAATGTCATATTTTGTAGGCGTATCTATGTATGGCGCTATTTATAGCTTATATTTACCTAAATTCTGGCTATTTTTCTTGATTTGAGATCACATGTACAACATTATAACAAAGAACTTTACACCCGTTTAACCATTTTTCGTCTACAGAATGTATATATGTAGTAAAAAGAAAGTCAATTCAATAAAATCTGAAGAATTATGATTGGTTTACAGGATTTTACGACATCAACAAAGGTTTTAAATGCAAACTACATGATCAATATACATTCTGGAACACACTTTCCCATGCAATAATATAAATACATATTTATCTGTGGTTAAAAAATTCGAAAAGCTGGAATTTAGACAGACTAAAGAATGTTACCTTAGAGTTGTGTTGTGCATTTAGTTGTTACATAGCAGATTTTGTGCATTTTATCACAACAATGTTTAAGAGAATCTAAAAATTGTGAGACTTTTGATTGGAGACTTGAAGGCAGGAGGTTTGTAGTTGATGTTAAATATATTTTCTACAGTGTCAGGAGTGTTAGCCTAAATACCTATTGCTGCTTAGTTTCTATGGTGTGTTGTCTTCAGCTGCTGGATCCAGAGTGGTCTTCCAGCAGACTTCAGTAGTCTAAATACAACTAACAAATCATAAAACTGACTTAAATTGTACTCATTCTTAACCTGAACTCGGAGTAAAAGCTTGTCGTTGACTGGTGTCCCTTCGCTCAAAATGTTCTGCTACTATGATTCAGTTTCTGGTCAGAAACATGGGAATACTTTGCGAATTGGTAGCTTGTTGTCGACTCGAAAAGGTCTAACACGTACTTCACATAAACAAACTGTTCACTTCCGGGTCACGCCGACAAGATGGCGCCCGACCTGACCTAATTCTCGGTAGCCTCGAAACCATCGAGTATGTAAACTGTCGCTCTGCGAAAGGTGTGACTTTTTAGCTCATCCTGAAACATCACTAAACTCAAAATTTAATATACCAATCAAATTTAAGATGAATCATCCTTTTCCTAACGAAGCAATACCAATTTAACCACCCTAGCCTCGACAGTCGCTTTGTGCGCGCAACTGCGAACCCCAAAGTAGGTCAGCAGAACAGACGCGGTGAATTTGGATAAATCTAAACATCTGGTTGTGGTCGTTTTTGTAAATTTCTGTGGTCTGACTGGGCGTCATGGCTATCATACATTTGTTCACTGATGAACGAGCGACGGAACTACAGACCCTGATCGAGAGACTAAATAGGACTGAGTCGGAAATAGCTGTCACAACACTTTCGGATGCTACCATTCACAATCTCCTCTCGCTCGCTTGGGTGCATGCCGAGAATCATCCACACGACCTACTAGTTGTGATGGGAGGCCCATTCGATTTTTTAGTGTGGGACAATTTAAACAAAGTTTACCGATTCCCTTACACCAATCCCGACGAAGCTGTGGAGCGAATACTTGGTAGTCTGAACGAAGCTGATATTTCGTTCAATAGAAGATTCCCGATCACAAACTTAATCATCGCAGAATTCACTGGATTCAACTTACGACGTTGTCCCTTCCTGCGGGATGGTAACCAGCACCATCAAAGGACGCTGAACTCTGCTGTCACTACCCTCAACAAGGAGATTACCTCGATAAACAAGAGGAACTGGGTTCCCTCTATCAACTTCGGAAAGTGGGTGCATAAGCAGAGAAGATACAAACGTGGGAGGGCTCGTTTTTGGGCCCACAGATACCACCTCTTACAGGACGGATTCAGACCCGGACCCGTTCTGCTCCAAAAATGGGCTCAACAAATGATTCATCTGGGGCATCAGTGCTCGTAAGAACATATAACCAAAGTTACCTCTCCTATTAATGACCTAGGTTATGCTCGAGGGATACGTTGGCTGCTGAGCCTAGTCCCTCCTTGACTGTTTGTAAACTAATAATACCCAAGAAGAAACTGTGATCAGTCTACTTATCATGTGACACTTGATCTTACAACTTCCGAGAAGAAAATGTGATCATCCCACTTATTTTGTGGTACTTGATTTAAAAATTCCAAGAAGAAACTGTGATCGTTCTACTTATCTTTTGATACCTGTTTTTCCTATCACCTGAGTTCGCTAATCTACAAAAGATAGGAGAAATAACATCTACAGTATATTTTTTCATCAGCGGACTTAGCATAGCAGACTGCCCTGATGTGTAACAGGAGATCCCTCTCCGATAATGACTAAATATTTACCTACATACATTCTGATTGTGATAACTGCTTGCTGTATCCCTGATGGTTTTTTCTCTGTTAGTTACCAACTACTAGAATCTAGTATTTGATTATGTCTATGATCCTTTCAATTGTCTAGTATTAATGGTTCTTATTATCATCTAAATCAGCGATACTTAGGTAATATATGGAACTATGTGCTTCCATAGGTTGCGCGAAAATTCTACCACTTCACGGTCATAGAGAGGTGTGACCAATACTTCAGAAAGTTGTGAAATTCATCCTGTTTTAAATAACCAAGTTTATCAACTTGTATGTGCGACAAAACAATGAAACTTTCAGTATTTGTGCTGTTTGATCTGGTGTTTATAATGGTCTTTTATTTGTCACCATAGTATAATTATATTGCTCAAACGTTTATTTTGAAGTCATCTATACGCTTTGAACAACAAAATACTATATAAAGGAAGCCTTGTACCTCTTAGTTATGTGTCTGTCCCGCTTTTTAAGACAAATCTACATCTAAAAACATGATTGAATTTCATGTACAACCCTTTGTATTTGATCCCCCCTAAATTTTACAACAATTCTCCTTAGCCCCCTCGTCCTGTACTGGGGTGCAGGTCGACGCTTTTCAGAGTCTATACACGATCTGATAATACCCTGGATTTGACACACAAAATATAACAAATGTTAATAAATTCGGTATGTTCCAATAGCTAGTTATCGATCAATACAAATTTTCATCTCGCGGTTATATCTGAAAAGATTTTGGGGTTATACAATTTTAAGATTTATTTATTTCAAACCCTTGGAGGTTGGGTAGAGGGTAACAGTTTGGTCGCGCTTCACTATAGGGAAGTGGTGGAATTTTCATTCAATTTTTGAGGTATATAATCTGCAATAAGATATGGACATATAGTTTTCAGATTTAGAATCCTTATGTCGTTGCGCTTCAAATCATGTCTGTTTTATATTGAAATGAAAATTTTAGATTTTTATGGTAGTGTCTAATGGAACGGTGCTGGAATCGAGCTTTCTAAGCTTTCTGACTGAGTCAGCTATTTCAGCAGGAGTTCCTTTTTGTTATCGGTAATAAGGGTAATCTAAATAATGTTATTTTATGTTCATAACCTTTTTACAAGAAAGGTGCGCGCATTCTGCTTGTGATAACTACTTGTTGCATCCCTGATAGTTTTTCTCTATACTTTTATGCAGAAAGTCGCTCACTGTTAGTTACCAACTACTAGAATCTAGTATGTGATTATGACTATGATCGTTTTAATTGTTTAGTATTAATGGTTCTCACTACCATCTAAATCAACGGTGCTTAGGTAATATAAAGAACGGTACTGGAGTCGCACTCTCTAAACTTTCTGACAGAACCAGTAGGAGTTCGCTTTTTTGTTATCAGTAATAAGGGTGATCTAAATAATATTATTTTATGCTCATAATGTTTTACAAGAAAGGAACCTGTTGCATCCCTAACGGTTTTTGCACTACTTGAACTGAAAATAATTTTAGATTTCTCAGATTATGCTTGATTTGGGTATACATCAAAAATTGTAATATAACTTGACATAGATCCTATAACCTACCCTGTTAGTAGTTATATACAAATGTATATGCCTTAAATGTTTGAGATCAAATACAGACCTGTTTCTTATCGTGTCTTATGATATATGCTCTTTATAGTGTCTTCTTTTTCCCTCATTGGTCATTACTCTTGACATAAATATATGTATATATTCTTACACATGTTAGTCCCTCTATTAAAATGGGGATGGGGCATCTTTCATCGCTTCATATCACTTATCACAACCTTATGGTAATCACCTTATGCAGCTAAAGGATCTAAGAATAGGGTATTGGAATGCGAGGAGCGCGCGGGAAAAGCTAGATACCATTAAACATAATCTTTTAAAAGATAGTCCCGATATAATTTCGATAAATGAAACATGGTTAAAAGAAAGTATCGAGTCCAATAAATATAGATGGTTACAATACTATTAGACAGGATAGAATTACTTTAAATCAGCAAACTAAGACCAAATCAAAGAATCAACAAGGAGGTGGGTTAAATTCCATAACCAGTGAACCTAACATTGAGATTAATAACAATTACCCAAGTATCCTGTCCACTTCGCGTTCCCAGTAACAACAATGAGGTTATCAAAGGATTCTAGTAGGCTACCGGTTGATGCGTGTCAGACCCTGTCTACGGAGTGAAGCGTATTGAAGATCAACTACCTCTTTAAAAGCGAAGGGGTTTGGTTTCTACCTCCTCATAGATACATTCATTGTACAGATACGATTATAAGAAAAGAACACGATCTTGCCGCAATATAACCATAGCCTTTGATACAATATAAACCACCAACATCCCGTCTCAGGTTCCCTTACCAGTCAGGATACTTGAGCTGCATATACATGGATGCCCGCTCACGTTCCCTGATCGGTCAGGGTACTTTGGTGAGAAGATAGTAGTCACAGTTTTACCAACAGTTCAAGTCAAAGAGTACTTGTACACTATCTGGTCAAGTTCACTGATTGCAGCAAACTCAGGATCCCATATTAACAACACATATACTAAACCTCATTAACTAATATTTTATTGTAGACTTCTTCAAAAACTCACGGATCTTGTAATAAAGTGTTTTATTTTCCAACAAATGATTTACAAAACTACTCGAGAGAATTCTCAGAATATATTTTATCTACAGAGACGAAACCACAACATTCAAAATCAATATCGCTCTCGGTTAATTTTCATTCACACTGAAAGATGCGAATACCAATACTTCATTCCTTAATATAATGTAGCTTTTTTTCCCCTACAGTGATGACAGTTTCAAATTTAACTGATTTTCAAAAGATGAAAGAAGATTTACTCAATTTTGATCTTGGTTTATACTTCAAACAACTGAAACCTTATACTAAATGGAGACTCTCTTTTGTTACAGATATAGTTTAGTTTGTAACATCAACAGGATATATATTAGGAAAGGAATTACTTCCAAATTATGTCAAATCAAGACGATGCATAGAGGGTTTGGAACACCCACCTAACAACAGGAAACACTATTACAATGATGCATTATGCGCATTTTGTTGTCTAGCTTTGCATAACGGTCAAAGAAACATCATTGCTAAATCTGTATCTATTTATTATAACCAGTGGCGGTGTTCCATGGAAACAAACTATTCTATCTAACCAAAAGAAGTACGAAGGATTAGGAACGCGTCATCATCCCGATCTTGAACACTGTTTAAGTGTTTCTATAATTATATATATTTGCGCGAGTTATAAGAAGATGGAGAAGTAACTACACCGTATAATTCTACAATGTCCTGCTATTTATATGATTTTATCACACATTCATGATTCTGGGCAGTATGTTATGAAATATCTTTGGCCGCTTTGTAAAACATTTGAAATATAGTGGGAATTATAACTGTCATAGCAATAAAGCGTCTCTGTTGTGCTGCGCAGCAGATACCTACTAGGATAAGCGCACGTTTGGTTGATGTGAGACTCATCAGTAAAGTAATTTTGTAGGAAAACTATGGGGAGAAATTACTAAAAATCAGCTTGAAAGGTGCAGCAGTCGTCATATGGAAAGAAGCAATGTCCTAAACCTACTCGATATGCTCGTAAATAAGTAAATGATGTTAGAATTGTTTTCTTTTTTCTATAAATCTAGGCCTTTGAAAAACATATTCATTCTGTCTCAAGTATTCAAACATGTATTTGCCACTCCCCCTTTCCCCCACACGACACAGGAGAGTTTAAATTGAAGACAAATATTTTCCAGGAGAATACCAGATCATTCACCTTCCAAAGTCATAACACCACGAGATATCCCAAATTTACTGATGAAGAAGTACGACGACAAACCTTTGTGGGATGGTTGAATTTTTTTTTTTTTTTTTTTTTTTTTAAACAGTTTTATTATACTGAAAACATCTCAAACCTTAGTCTGTTCTCCCTCTGTTTCCAGTTATAATTGGGGTACAATGGTGGGGGATTACGCGAGCAATATTTATATCACAATTTAAAAGAGAAACATCTAATAATTCCGTAGTACAATTTCAGTAAGATTCAAGATTTAGATGGCGGGTAGTATTTTAGTGATTAGGCAAAAAAGGTTATAATGGGTGAGATGAAATGAGATGGGATGGATACAGAAACATGATACCTGATAACTGGTCCCACATAACAGCAGTACAATTGAGGGAATTTTACATCAAGTGACATTAGATGTTCTATGCGTTATCTACATATTGGCAATTAATTTTACAGATCCTAAAAACTATCAAAAGCTGAGTTATTCTTTCTCGGTGACGGAGATATGGTTCAGTGTTTTGAATGCGGTGTCATACTTCATAGTTGGAAGGGTAGCGATGTTCCGAAATTAGAACATGGGAAATATTCACCAAAATGCGATTATATAACAAACAAGTCTGAAAGATCCAGACCCAACGTTCACCCTAGGGACTGAGAATACTTATCAGAAAATCTCATAAGTCATTTTTCAGACAACCCAAAAATGATCTAAAACAGTTTCCCTCAACCTGTCACTGCACACTTCCTTAATGTCTCAACTTAGAAATCCGATGTGTTTTGTTAAATGTTCAGTTGTATTTTTTGAAGGATTGGCAATTGATCTAAGGTGTTGCACATGACTCTAAACTTCTGGCAGGTATCTTCCATGCTGGTTTTCCCGCTGCAAACTTATACCAACCAGCAACCAGCTAAGGAAGACCTCAATGATTTTGAAAATAACTTAACAAAAATGGTTGTATCAACTCAAAAAAGATCTGGTGTCGTTAACCACACAGGATTGAAGATATATTCATTCTTAAGAAACCCTGAAGATTTTGAGAAAAACTATGCACTAGTTTCAGAGAAAAGTCTATTGAACCAAAATGTTAGCTTTTCATCCTATCTGTAGTGGGAACACACAGGCAGGACCTCTCGGTCTAACAACAAACAAGATAAAACCAAAAAATTATTTCAACAGAGTTAGCATTCTCGAGTTGGGAAATGATTTAAGAATCACAATTGAAAGACATCAAATCGGGAATAGAAGGATAAAATCGAGAGAGTCAAAGGAGTTCTACTGGGCGCTGGTGAGAAGGAACTCACGGAGACCACTCGAGATGATTTTTGGGAGGTGTGAAGGTAACTTTAGAGCACCGCAGCTACAGGAGAACAGAACTAGCGAACAATCAGGCTCTGGAAACTGTTAAATAGGAAGCGAACCCAACTATGACAGATAACCCAACTGGAGAGAACACCTAACCGGTGAAGAAAAAACGATGGAGGATCTCGCTGAACCTGTTGAATCACAAATTGTCATCGAAGTTAATGGTTGATAGGCTCTAGCAAATTAGAAAACTTCCTGACAGGTGAGATGAGGCTAGCGAATTCTACTAATGACTCCTGTATGGTGTCTTATCTTTACGACACTTGGTTACCTCAAGTGTAGTTAACTTTGTGATGCTCTAACCCGAACACGTGTTGGATGTAAACATGACCTGATTTCCGGATCAAAATAACAAACATAGCGTGTAGCCTCGTTTTCGACATGACCGATTAATCTCGAACCCATCTGTGCTATCGACTGATCTACTACCAAGAGTTATATCTAACATTAAACGCGGTGAGAGTAGGTTTTCTTGTTCTCGACAGGAGATTGTCGATTGCTAAAATTAATGTCTGATCAAATTTGAACTGATGATTCTCAAAATAGTCTCGCCGGAAGTGCTGCCTGTGCACGCGTACTAGGTTGGAACTAGTCAACACGGAGAGCGTGCGTTTAAAAAATCTTAACAAAACAACTTTGTTTTGCTTCGTACTGAGATATTTGGTCTATCATTGACACACCCAACATGGCAGGCAGCAATATCAAGATCATTTCTGACGAGAGGATGGTAAGACTCCGATCATTTATTCACCAAACTAACGAATCATCCTCGTCGCTTGAAATCCTCACAAATGAAGGTTTCACCTTACACCAGCTAACTTCAGCGGCATGGAGTCATGCGGAGGTACACCCACACGATACACTAGTGATCGTTGGCGGTATTTATGATCTACTCCTGTGGGATCCTGTCCGCAAGCGATTTGACTTCACATTCACCGACGTGGAATCAGCCGTGAATCATGTGTTGGGGATACTGAACAAAGCGGATGTTCAGCTACACAGTCGCTTTCCCAGTACCCAGTTCATCTTTGCTGAGATGACCGGAATTAGCCTGAAAAGGTGCATGCTCACCGAGGACAATTCCCCGGACAGGCAGCGGACATTGGATCGAACCATCATCCAGATCAACCAAGAGATCGCCGGAATCAACTCCAGGAACTGGGTGCCCTCTGTCTGGCTTGGCAAGAAAGTTCACAAAAGAAGGCACAACCGACGACGTACCAACACCTATTGGACCCACCGGTATCACTACTTAGTGGACGGATTCCACCCAGGACCCAAACTACAGCGGTACTGGGCCATGAAGCTGTCACACCTTGGTTGGCAATGCTCCAAATCAGGGAAGTGACTAACCCTCATAAACTAAGTTGTTGGCTCAGGACAAGGCTGCTGGGCCTACCTTTGCCCCAGTTATTTTCTTCCTCTGTATACTAATAGCTTAACTATTTAAAATTTCTGTGATTGACGCTTATTGTTACTCAAGTCTGTACCTGGAGTAGAGGTATTATTCATAGTTTCTTATAAACTAGAACGAGCTACCAGAAGGGATGGATTAGATCTATCTTTATAACTACAGGACCACTAGGAGTTAATTTCTACATCAAGTGACATTTGTGTTCGTGTAATTAATCAACGATTTCACCATTAAGATCAATCCCAAGGACACATCTACTCAAGAAGCTACAGAACAACCCGGAGCCTAAAGACTGTTAGTTGTTCTAACTATTATTAGGGCTAAATCACTGAGTACCCCACTTTGATGTAATTAATTATTTATACACCTACTACATGCGCTAGAACTTGTGGAAAGACCAGGAAATTGTAACTAACTTGCCGATATAAGTTGACATTTACTCAGATAGCTACTCAACAGATCGATTATCTAATTTTTAATTTATCACTGACTTGCTTGGAAATAACTACTGTTATGAATACCTCAGGGTGAAACTATTGTTTACCTAATAATTTATCTTATTTATCCAAGAGGAGACCAGACTGTTGAAAAACCAAGACTGCTGTGGTTTTTAATTATCTTCATCGAGTGCTTTATTCTTTGTCCAAAATAAGTCACAATATACTTGAGGACAAATGCTACTAGTATCTGCAGCCATGATCTCAAGCACGGAGTTATTGTTATTATAGTCATACCAAATGTGAAATGCATGTGTATATGATCTTTTTCCTCTACACGTGATATGTAAAGTAACCTTATACCTTATACTTGACTACTATATGATCAATACATCTCTTAGGGTTTGGGTATCTACTTATGTCCTCCACTACACACCACTTAACCCAATCCCATTTAAACGAGTACAGGGTTTATCGTGTTTCATCTTCACTTCAACCATTTCGTCTATCATCACTTAACTCAGGAAGCGTAAAGGATTTAATCTAGTCTTTTGGAATATACGTACCTTATGGGTAAGATTGACTCTGTCAGACTTAAACTTAACTCGGAGGATCAAAGTATTGTATTGTTAAATGAAACTTGACTCAAAATTCTCTAACATTTGGTTCATAATCAAATTACCAAGTTTTTGACAGATGGTGTCTTTTATAACCCTTAACAGTTTGTTTTAGGAAAGAACTCTCAACAATTGATGCGCTATATTATTATACTATTGAAATATATGAAAGACTAAATGCTGCTCACTGCGCTGAAGCAGTATACCTCGTCTTTAAGAAAAGTTTTGTCAACGTTAACCATAAAATATTACTTAAAAAGCTATGAAGCTTTAACTATGGTGCAAAGACCGTTAGATGGGTGGTCAATTATCTAGCATATCATTATCAACGATCGTTTATGAACAGCGTTTTCCCTGAACTACTACCTGTTCCCTGAGAGCGTGCTATACCAACTGGTATTAAAAATTCCAGATGTACATGTACGCTGATGATCTTGTTTTGTTTAAACCCGTTGTGTGTGTGTGTGCTTGAAAATGATTTAAACAGCGTTTCTAACCGGAGTGATCGCAACAACTGTTCACAATATTAAGAAAACCAAGGATAGGCTTTCCAGTCGACTAATGTCAATAAGTATATTGCGGGACTAAACAGTATTACGCTATATATATATATAAGGCCTTCCATTATTGTTTGAAAAATCCTTTCGTTATCATGGTATAGAATTAGATAATTGTTTAAACATGAAAACTCATTTTAGCAATGTTTGAGAGCTTGGTAAGCATAAATATTCACTTTTGAAAATACTGAGACCGCAAATCACAACTAACACATCCACCTGTATCTTGAAAACTATGTTTACCAGTGAAATAGACTATTGGTTCAAATTTCATGGGTTTGTCTCTTCGCATTGTCTTGACCAGTTACAACCCCTTCAGAATAAAACCACCAGGTTGTACTTGGAAATTAATGAGTCTAGAGATGAATATGTGGATGTACTCCATAATCTTATTAACCTGAAACAGCTTCGGGATAAAAGAATGAGTATGCTTCTTGTACAAATATGGAAGAGTGTAATTACTAACAGAACACAACTTGTTGATCATGGAGAGTAACTAGACACAATGATGGTATGCGAATTCAGTTATCTGTACCTAAAACTCACACTATTCAGATGTCTTCGTTTTTCAAGGGGACCCAGATGTGGAATAGTCTACCGTATGTAAACGGGAACTAGAATCGAAAGATCTCTTTAAGGTTAGAGGGTTAAATTTGTTAAAAAAACAATCAATTACAGACAAACTTTGATATTGTATAATTCTTGTGCGAATTTGTTATGGTGCTTATTTGATACAAACCCATAACTATGTTGCTATATGCTTGTATTTGTTTTAGTAACGGAAAGTATACCTGATTTTTCATCACATTAATCCATTTCATTATACATTATTCATGAGTGTTTTATGACTTCAATTGTCATATCGTTGTTCTGTAAAACCAACTGACTGGGTGGGACCGGAAACTCTTCCAGCTAAATAAAACTGTGAAAAATAAAAAATGATTTGGTTCTTTTTTCAAACGAATCTGGTTCAAGAGGCAAACTTCGCTGTACTCTCCGCCACACATATTGTTCGCTACCGCGGTTACTCCGCTTGGAGAGCGAGCTTCCGCCGGATAACCGCGGCAGCAAACAAGGGTGGATAATTTTAGCACTCGACGTTCATCTAACCCGAATATAATACTTGTCATACCCATGCATGTGGATAACATTGGCCCATAGGATTAACACTCCAGAATGTAAACAAAAGTGCGCCAGAACCCCCACTTCGATTCGGGCTATAGTACTCATCCTTAATATACACCTATTTTTCATCCTCATTACCGATAACCGAGTTCTGTATCGTTGTCTTTGTCTATATCAATAAGTATTGAGGTTATCGGTATCTATATAAATGGCGTTGTTTAATTCATGATCCGCTGTTTTGCTACGTCTCCACCGAGGAAAGCGTGTCTATGGTTTGGGTGTTTCTGTTGTGTCTCTCGACAGTTTTTGCTCAGGACAGTATTTGTCAAATATGTTCGTGTATCGCGGAAACTTTAACCTGCCGGCACATGAACCCTCAAAAATTATATATTCCGCGGAACAAACGATACCGTGTTTTAGATTGGAGGATGTGTACTCTAACTAAATTTGATGAAACACTCATGTGGAAATTTGAAAGACTGCGAGTTTTGGATATTCGTGATCAGTGGGATAATTTTGATTGTACTTCTCTACCGGATTTATTGAATTACACGTTGTTGCATGACTGCGACACAACCACTCGTTCCTCTACACTTCACTTTATTTCTACTTCGAACGCCAACCCAACTGTAGAAAGGGAGTCAGAATCGCCTTCGGTATACACAAAAGACGGATTGACCGAGATTGCCCGCTCGACTTCTGAGTCTGCACAAACAACGCGGGTGGAATGGACAACAGGGACAGCTGGAAGTGATGATCTTTTGTCAACTATTCATCAGAATACGATACCTTCTTCTTCTGTTGACCCGTCACCCGAAGAAACCCGTACCCTTCTTTTACCTCTTGGCGCTTCTCTGGGAACTTTCTTGGTTATCGTGGTTATTATATTAATCATTTTTCTGAAGTTTAAGACACGATTCGAAAACCGGACTGAAAATATAAATTACTATGGATTTTACAATGACGTGTATGATAATATTGTGCTCGAAACAACAGTTTAGAGATATAAAGAACAAGTATTACACAATTTATTGGTAAATGTTCGATAAAACAAAAAAAGTCAACGAGTCTTTATGTACTGTGACGTGAATCATATTCTTTTATTGACGCGCAATATCATATATTCAACCATACAGCATTTTTCTTGATCGTTATGTTTAGTTTAGTTTACTCTAATGGGTCAGCCTACAAATTGTATATATATAACCGTACAGCGTTTTCATGATATTAATTCTAAGGTTAACCCTACGTATAACGCGAGTATAAGTATCGTTTGATATATATTTTTTCACGATCTACAGTAACATGTATATATATATGTTGTTTCTTCTTCTTGTCATACATAACTTGCGGGTGTTAAGGATATGATAGTAATTTAATAAATGATCATAAGTAACCTCTACATTATCTCTGTCATGCCTACGAACACAGTACGGAACTAGGTTTTCATTTCCAAACCGTTTCCCAATCTCAAGATTGTTACACGCAACCTACAAGCTTTGGCCATACCTGCTAACAAGCGGTTTTCTGTCCCCGAGTCAACTGTTAGAATGAGCATCCTGATCGAAAGACCCATAACTACATTACACCCAGTACTTCTTTACTCTTCCAATCGAAGTATATAATTGTACACTTGTGGTGAGTGCTTTCGCATTGAGCATCAAAATATCCGTTTCTCTCAAAAAGTTATAAGACTTTTCACGATCTCTCTCTCATGTCTACGAGATACATTTTAAAGATCGAGGATTTCTTGATTTTCAAATTCGAAATCTTGGTTTTTTTCCCCCATGAGTAACTTCTCAGGATCAGTTTCTACGATAACATCCGAGCAAACACAGCACGGAACTAAGTTTTCATTTCCAAACCGTTTCCCAATCTGAAGATTGTGACACGTGTCCTACAAGCTTTGACATACCTGTTAATAATCGTTAGAATGAACATCCTGATCAAAAGTCCCATAACTACATTACACCCAGTACTTCTTTACTCTTCCAATCTATAATAGTATATAATTGTACACTTGTGGCGAGAGCTTTCGCATCGGGCATCAAAATCTCCGTTTCTCTCAAAACATTATAAGACTTTTCACAATCATTATCTCATGACTACGAAACACATTTTAAAGATGGTTGATTTCTTGATATTCAAATTCGAAATCTGGGTTTTTTTCCCCATGAACAACTTCTCAGGATCAGTTTCTATGATAACATCCGAGCAAACACAGTACGGAACTAAGTTTTCATTTCCAAACCGTTTCCCAATTACGCGACAAGCCTCCATTAATCTCAAGATTGTGACACGCTCTCTGTCCCCGAAACAACCGCTAGAATAAACATCCTGAGCGAAAGACCCATAACTACATTACACTCAGTACTTCTTTACTCTTTCAGTTAGTTAGTTAGTTAGTTCCAATCGAAGTATATAATCTTACGCTTTGTGGCGAGAGCTTTCGCCTCAAACATCAAAATCTCCGTTTCTCTCAAAACGTTATAAACCTTTTTACAATCATTATCTCATGACTACGAAACACATTTTAAAGATCGTTGATTTCTTGATATTCAAATTCGAAATCTAGTTTTTCCTCCATGAGCAACTTCTCAGGATCAGTTTCTACGATAACATCCGAGCAAACACAGTACGGAACTAAGTTTTCATTTCCAAAACATTTCCCGATTACGCGACAAGCCTCCATCAATCTCAAGATAGTAACACGCGCCCTACAAGTTTTGGCGTACCTGCTAACGATCGGTTCTCTGTCCCCGAGACAACCGTTAGAATGAGCATCCTGATTGAAAGACCCATAACTACAGCCCGCGCAGAACTTCTTTACTCTTTCGGCTAGTTCCAAACGAAGTATATAATTATACGCTTTCGTGGCGAGTTCTTTCGCCTCGGGCATCAAAGTTTCCGTTTTGTGAACGGCTACTTCGTACTTTTGAGTATCCTCCTCCTCCTTTTCGAGAACCCCTTTCATCAAGTCGCACTGGTCTCTACAATTTTGCTCTACCAGAAACGCGGCCTCGCACGAACTTACTTTAACCCCCTTTACGTTGGAAATATCCCACCGCCATAAATTTACAGTCTGCCGAGCCTTCTTCTTTGCGGGAACTCCGAAGTCTTCTTGCTCTCCTCCCTGTAGCTCTACCAGTCTGTTGAATTCTCGTTGGTTTAGGTTGATGGATTCGGTCCTGAAAAATATAAAATTGGGAGACTTTGAACTTATGGAAAATAGAATCGTACTTAATAGCAATTTAACGCGCTGACTGACCAAACACCTCATATCATATACAAACTCGCTTTCCGGTTAGCGCTCTCTAGAAGAAGCGCGCTTAATATCGCTAGTAATCTAACCAGTCGAAGCGCGAGCGTCAATAACTCATATATAGATATATATTCGCTGTTCGACCAGCGAACTCTAAAAGAATTGCGATTACTGGATTTTTAAGTTTATATCAAAACATAACATATACCGCATCCTTATGAGATTTCAATATTCATATTTTGATCAATACGTATAACATTGTTATGTACTCACCAAATCTTTTTTCCTCCGAGGAATCTGCTGAATCCGATATAGAACTCCTTATTGTAGAGAGTCACCACGATCTTCCATGTTTTCAGCGTTGTCTCGAGAATGATGTCTTGAATAAGCGAAGGTTTCGCTTCTCGGATTGTTGCGTCGTTGTTGACAGCCCACTGAACTAACTCCATGGGAATTGTAACACTCCTCGTTTTCTCGAGTCCTTTTCTTATTATTTTCATGAAGTCTCCCGACTGTTCGGTAAAAACTTTTGCGCTTAGAATCTCCATTCTGGTGATTAGTTTATTGCTGCTAGTTCTCGGAATAACCACTCGGAATAAGTAACAAACTGTTTCGAGTTATCTTTTTAATACCCGCTGTCCTTCGTGTTGTAGATTTTCTATTGGATCCTCTTTAAATCATGAATATTCAAGTGCAACCAACACCACCACCGCCACCACCACCCAAGACGATTCTAAGGATTACTCTTGATACTCTCAATTCGGTCTGTACGTGTTTGAACAAGGAGGTTATGTCCTTGGTATCTATTCATACTTAAACTTATACCATCGTTTGCATTTACAGCATTTCCTGGCATATCTAGTTGTGTAAATCTTCTCATGTCCTACTGTGACATGAACGTGCTGTTCTTTTTTTGCATCTCTTGGCATTATTTTGTAACACCAATCACACATCACGTCTCGCGACCACCATAATTTTTTTAATGGCCACCGATAACCCAGACACTCACTGCATCTCCTCAAATATTTCAGTTCTCTCTCCATAACAAAATATCTCCAATCTAAATTCAATATTCCTTCAAATCTGCACAACATTATGATGTTTATAATCCGTAGCAAGTTTAATATGGAGCGTGTAGTCTGACTGTTGGATTAAACTGCAACCGACATCTTGTTCTATGAATAAATATAAAGGAATACAAAATCACTTTCCCACCATTCGCGACCAGGGTACTTCTCGGTTGAGCCGCCTCCCCTTATTTGTTAGTTGAGAGCAAACAAATCCAAGGAGAACTCCGGCACAAGCGGAGAATGACGGTGCTATCAGGAATATCCTCAATTTCGTGGAACTACAAGGGAAGCTAACATTCTCTAAGCTTTGTCAATTTTCTATCGATCTATATAAGCATGAAACGAAATACGCTGTCGGTTACCGGCCTTGACCTTAAATCAAGAATAATGTCTATGCTGTTCTCAATTCGAATAGGTTTGGAACGTACCGATCTTTCAAAGTCTCGAAGGGATTTTGTTTCGACAAAAACCTGCGAGTGCGTTTAAATGTAAAATAAGAATCAAGACCAGCTGTACTCACGAAACAGTAAGTATGTAAAGCTAAACTTTCCTCGCTTATGTTTGAATGGCATTGCTGGGCTAGTTGTTCTCCGCATTCGGCTTCCTTCTCTAATTCTGTTTTTTCAGCTAGCTTCTCAAACTCTCTCACAAGAAGACAGTGGTAGACCATTGAGAGCATTTCGGACTTTGAAGGAATTTTTTCGGGTGCTCTCTCTACCACGTAACGAGTTTTACTCTTCGATTTAAGTTTTTCAAATCGCCTTTTTGCGAAATTATGGCAAGTATCTGGGTTCCAATATCTGAGATCGCTTTCTTCTATAGTTTCGTGGTTTTTGTCGAGTATTCTCCGGGTGTATACTTCCAAATATTCACCATCGACAAGAACTTTACGTCCATATGATGTTCGTTTAGGAATTTCCATGTTGCGGTAGCGTTAATTAGTCCAATATTCACAAGTCTTTTTTTGAATATCGGAGTGTTATAGCATTCACCCTTCTGAATCTCTTTCTCCTTCTTCAAAAAACTCCTCTCAGTATTGATCCCTCTGAATGTAACCTTTAGCGTGTCTGTCTAAAACAGCTCTTCTGAGAAACTCTTTTCCACACGTGGAGCACTTGTATTTATTTCCCGAACCGTGGCTCACTTGTGACGACTTAGACTCGACCTATGACTGAAATCCTTACCATTTCAATTTATATAACAGCTCAATGGATTTGTATGCTTACTCGAACCAACCCCCTACCTACCGCTATTGTTGTAGGATTCACGTTATGGTTATAATATAGCTTTTACATACGCTGGTTTTCGAACTTGATTTTCTGAAATTAACAGGCGTATATATGCTGACGGTTAGACTACTTGCTTTAGTTTATTATTACATATACGATGACCGCGTTTGTTTCCTGGCTGGGTAGGAAACTCGGGGTAAAAAGTAAGAGTCGGTATATACGCTGGCCGCGTTAGTTAGAGTTAATGATTACATATACGCTGACCGCGTTAGTTCTCTGACCTCTGACCTCACCTCTTAGGTTTATATTGTGTAACACCAGTTATTATTTACTCAAACTCACCCAGTTCTTTTCACTTACCTCTCACCTAGTTCCTAGTTCCGCAATCCGTTAATCCTCAAATCAAACCGTGTCTATTATGACGTTGATTAAATGTTTACCGACGGATCAATTTGATACCACCCAATAACCTAGTTCCTTAATCGGTTAATCCCCAAACCAATCCGTGTCTATTATGTCATAGATTAATTGTTTACCGACCTTAATCCCTAAACAAACAATCTTTATTTACTGTACTCGTTGCCTGTTTACTGACCCAGTTTTCCTTAATCCTTTAATCCCTCTGCCAACACACTACCTGGCTATCACCATCTACTACTGAGGGTAACGTCCGATACTATTTAAACATTATATTGCATATCATGACCTGATACAAGTACAGGCGTAAAGGGTAACGCCTTTATGTATACTTATGTCAGGGAAAGTAAAGCAATTTGCCTAGTAAGAAAGGAGGGATATTTGTCAAGCTTAGTGGAATAAAGCCCAATTCAACGTGTTCCATGGTTCTGTCGCAGGCAGCTGCAAAAAGTCTATCATGCCTAAGAAATAATCTCAGGGGCAACAAAATGGGCACATGTAAACGGAATTGAACATGCAGCATTCACACTGAGAGAGAAGGCCCTCTGCGACTAGAGACGATAATTTTTACAAGCAATGTCACCCCGTATCCCAAGGAATTAACAAAATAATATGCGTCCAACACATTGGATATGTTTGCAACGGTTTTCTACAATCAGGACTATGACATTTCAATGTTTCTATATGCTGGAACTGATAATTTGGACCAGGGTAAAATTTGGAAATGAAACAAAAAAAGATCACAGGGACCCTTTATCCCCAGAGCAAACAGCATTTGGTCCAGAAACCAGTCCACAACCGATGACCCACGTTGAACATGAAAACCATGAAAATCAATCGCATTCTAGACTACAAATTGATAGTAAAACAATGAAAAGAATATTGGTTCTTTCATTTATCAGAATTCTACAAAGGTTTTAGCATGTCATGTCTAAAATATGTTCAACATAACCAGAAATATACAATATCTAATCTGTTTGATTAATGAAAAGTAAAATAGAAAAATACTTATGAAAAATATTTATCACAAAGTATTAAAAATCATATCATGTGATATTATTTTGACGAGATTTGTATTCTTATTTACCCCAAAATTAATTAAATAACTTTGAAAATACCTAGATAAAATAAGATAGATACCTAAATAAAATCTGTCAAGAATCATTCCAAAAACATGATTTATTATTCCATCGAACCAATGTCGATTTTAAATCAGTTAAAACAGATTTTTTCATTTATTTATTGCAAATACCTTACCGTGGGCCACATCATAAGTTCCGATGTTAATCCTAAGAATTGTGACACCAATGCTTTTAGACAGCTGCTGACTACTTTTCTTTAGCCAATCATGCTGCTGCCAACACATTTTTAAAATTGTAAAACAACGAAAATAGTAAATAAATCTGTCAGAAAAAACATTTTCATTGTTAACGTTCATTCATTGCTGCTGTTGTGGCTTTCATAAAATAAAGTAGTTGATTGGTGAGGTTTTAGAATTAAAACAATGTTGATTTATTTATAGGTGAGGTTGACAACTTTGTAATCATCGCCCCTTATTGATATGTACAAAAATGTAGGACTGTATCATCTACAAATATTTAATAAAACTAATAATATTGAATTTAATAATCACAGATTTGCAAAGTCTTCTGCTGTATAGTCAGCCATATTTTGCATTTACTAACACTCAACTGCTGGTGGATTTTACTTGTAAGAAGTGTTTTTCAATAGTATAATTAGTATAAATAAAAAGAATCCTCAAGTAACTCTTTTTGATTGGCTACTGACAGAAAATATACATTATTGCAGTTACTGGTTAAAAAATACCCACACTTTATCTTGTTGTGGAAACCTGCCTCTACTCTCATGTATCATTTTTTCCATGGGGTAACGACTTGACACTGCCTATGTCGACACAGATGGGTGTTTGCACACAGAGAACGTAAGTAGTGCAATGTGAGTTATAAGCCTCACCCTGAAGTTACCACAGAACCTGCAGGCAAAATAAGGACGGCCAGGTAAGATAACTTTGATATATAGTATTTATTACAATCTCATCAGGGATCATGGTGTGCAAATTTCAAATATTGAATTGTATAATTCCCAAAGCTTAGTAATATTTAAGGTGGATTTTTAATTGATTATGATACGATTTTAAGATCAAGTTTTTGTAAATTCCATTAGAATATATATGAATTTGAATTCAAAATTCTTCTAAGATATAGGTCGTTGGTTAGATAAGGAGAACAATAGAACTAGGTTGGATTATAAAAGTCAGCATGGTTTTCAACAAAATTGTAGCACTACTACAGGAATCATGAATTTAGTAAATAAACTATATACGGATATTAGAGAAAATATATTTTCGGAATGTTGTTTTGTAGACTACAGCAAAGCGTTTGACACTATTAATCATCAGATACTGTCAAAAAAACTACAATATTATGGTGTTACTAACCTAGAATTTAAATGGTTTGAATTGTATATATATCAAATAGATATCATAGTACTTGTGTTAGAGGATGTATATCAGACCAAACTCTAGTGACTACTGTTGTCCCGCATGGCTCCTCGTTGGGTCCTTTGCTCTTTATTGTCTATATTAACGATCTTTTATGTCATATGGCACAGCAAAAAACATTCATAAACGCTTATGCAGATGACACGGTCATAGTATCGTCAGATAACACTATTGATCTAGCTCGAACTGCTAATCATGCTGCAATCGATAAGTTAATTGAATGGTGTAACCTAAATCATATGTTTGTTAACTACAAAAAGACCAAATGTATGAAGATTGTCGGTAAAAAGGAAACTACTGATTTATCAGATAACAGTAACAAATGGGAAATATGCTATGTAAATCAGTATAATTATTTAGGTGTTATCCTAGACAATAAGCTCACTTATAACCAACATATTACTAAGCTAGTAAATAATGTAAACAGAAAATTGTTTATGTTAAGGCGAACGCGATGTTGCATGGATGAGAAGACAAGTAACCTGGTGTATAAGCAGAATATACTGCCGTGTCTGGAGTACTGTGGTGTATTAATTGATAGTGGTAAATCGTCAGAAATAAATCGGCTGCAACGGTTACAAGACTGGGCCATAATGACTATTACTGGCAGGAAGATGAAATTGAGTGAAGCGGAACTTTTACTCACTGAACGAAGGTTAGGTCTAGTGAAACTAGAAGAGCGCAGGAGAAGACAACTATTGGATATTATGTTTACTTATAAAATGAAAGGACAGTATTTGGACAATAACCAACCCCAACAGATACTGCGTAACAATGACAATATTAGGTTTAAACGAATAATAACACGAAAAGAAAAGGTTAAGATGAGTCCATATTATCGAGGCAGTATGCTATGGAGTGCCCTACCACTTGAAGCTCAACATGAAAATGATCGTATGACTTTTAAAGAAAAATTGAAACGCTTGTGTTTACAACAGTTGGTTTGGAGATAGTTTTGACTATATATGATTACAGGGAAGGATATCTCCTGACTTGTTCTCATGTATTAATCATGTGGTATATCTATACATAAGGCTATATCACATGGGGCGGACACCTCGTCGCCATGTGATTTCTTATGTTGGATAATATAATAAATAGGTATTAGGAACAATGTGTATTATAAGCTTGAACATACTTTAGGGAGAAACACTGCTAAATACCTTGATTTGTGATATTGGTAGGATATCTCCTTCCTTATCAAACCAAGGTTAAATATGAGTCTATCAAGGATGAATCAAAACATCACATGTTTGTACTATTGATTATTATCATAACACCACCACAACACTCTCATTATTTTTCATATCATTTTCCTTACAACTATTGGAAGAGCACACCTATGTATTGTGAAATAGTTATTGATCCAATAAAAAAAAAAAAAGAACACCTTTATAATCTGACAGCCCAAGAGCAGTTCACTGAATTCTGGCTGGGGATTGTACAATCACCAAGTGATCCAGAAATATTGATTAAAGGGAGGAGCCAGTGACTGCAAAACTATATATTTGCATGACCTATATTGTCCAGGGAGTGTGCATGCCGATTTTTATAGTCATACCTATAACAGTTTCTTCTTTATCGATAGTTTTCTAGATTTTACTGACTGATTGCTGCCTGCACCTGGAGCACAAACAAATCAAATAATTGTCTAGATATGCAGAAATAACACAATCTGATTATCCTAATGTTTTTTTTATCTAATCCAAGAATATTTTGAATCATAGAATAAACCAATTCATGGCAAAAATTCACAATTTTAATGTATTTTAAAGGACTTCAAAATTAGAAATTTAAAAAAAAACATCTTTTGTGTATGACATCACACACACATCTGTCTTTTCCTAAGGATCAGAGGAATATGAGGCTCCTTAAGTAAGAACCCATTTTTGACATGAATGATTCAATTAATACCATTAAGACTTGGTATACTTCTATATAAGCATTAAATTTAACGTAAAAAGTGCAAAATAACCAGAACAGAAATTTCACTGGCTCCTCTCTTTAGAATACAACATCAATCTTAGTTCTACTACTACAAAGTTTAATCTATATCATGGGTTATTAGTGGAAAGGAATTTATTTGTTAGATGTGATTGTTTAGTTTAGATATAAAGGATAGAAAAATAGGATCTTTAACTTTGTGCATATCAGGAGGTATTACTTTTATTTTTCATTGAATATTTAAACAATGAGATCTCAGGAAATCAAACATTTAACATATGGGTTATCTCTGCAATGTTTTCGGCTACGTTTTGATGGAGATTACAAAAGTTGTATACAAAAGTTTCTCCATGGTTTATGTTGGCTATAGCAGAATTTTTTTTATCTGTATTTGATATTTTGTCTCGATACCCTAGCCAATATGTTAAATATTAATATAGAATTAACCACAGAGGGTGGCCATACAACCCAGAGGGGTTCATCACAGCCTTAATGCGAAGCCCAAGGATCGTACAATGTCACTGGGTTGTTCAGCTGCCCGACAATGACCACAATGGTTCTTCTATATTTTATCACCCACATATTTTTCAAAAGTTGTTGAAAATGCTGATAAAAAGGGGTGTTATGTACAGCATGTCCATTCACACCTCAATCACTTGGTGGCTGTGCAGTTGATAAAGCCATCCAGTTAGATTAGATCTACCAAAAAATGATGGTTATATTCCCATTAGCATACATTAGCGAAAACAATTTACTACATTGTTCTGATGCCCTAGAAAATTGATGTGTTTTTCAATTACTGATTTGTATGCATGTGGATGGGAGAGGCATAGTAAGGCCATGCAATTTATTTCTAGACAACCCTATATACCCTTGGATGAGTTGGATTTCTCCACTCTTCCCTCAAATCCAGCCAAAATTAACTACATCTGTGATACCATCTCATCATATCTAAAAAATTATTGACAGTTGGCATACAGGGAGATGTTTGGCAATAACAAATAAAGAGCAGTCTTACAAAACTATAGCAAATACCTGCATTGTAAAAGTAGGACACTTCCCACTAAAAGTACCAGGTAGTTTACCTTGGAGTCCAAACCTTCAAAATCAACAAGATGACACCGGCAATTTTAGCCTAAATGATAATCCTATATAGGATTCTGGTAACTGTTGATCTATAATCTTTCACCCCAAATGCCTTGCAATAAAAGATAAAATAATTTCTTTGATAAACATGATTCTGGACCAACCCACCTAGTGTGAAACCAAGCCCCAAAGCAGGAGATCGGTTTTGTGAAGGTAAAGCCTATATTCTTCTTTGCAGTAGGTAGCATTTCTGGTCTCTTTATTCAACCACCGCACAGAGTTTACAGTTTTTACATGTTGGTATCCCCAGCTGCAAGCAACCAATTGAAAACCTATATCAAATCATTTGCGGTACCTGGAAGTACCACAACAATTGCAAGTGCCACACATACCTATATTCCACCTTGCAGCACCCTACTGGAAAGAAGTTTGCAGCAGTTTGCTTGCATCTTTTCATATGCATGGTACTGCAACCAAGTACTGTATAGTGGAATATAGCCCTAAACCTCTGCGGAGGAGGTTATACTATAGAACCTCAGAGGCCACAATCATAACCTCTGAGCCTGTAGGGCAAGTAGGTTATGTGGTCAATGACGTTTTATGAGCTTATACTACATCCCCACCACAATAAAACTATAATCACATATACCTATAAGTCTACTTCTATATTATGATATATAAGGTACTGATACCAGTTGTGTAGACAGAATTTAAGAGTAAGGTCATGTAACATCCATAGCCTAGTGGTTATGTGACTCCTATGCAATAGGTCCTGGGTTTGGAACCCGTATGCACCTGGTGAGGCGTAGCATTAAAATGATTATCAGAAATGCTCTGACATTTCTATTCATCTGAGACACATGATTACTGCACAACCTGATAACAAACAAATAGAGGCAGCAGGAAAAAATTTATATTAATTTCATTGATGATAAAATTAATAATAAGAGGTGATATATGTAAGATTGTAATAGGTGATAATATGTAGTAAGAGGGGAAGGTATAAAAATATTTTTTATTTCTATTTATTGATTTCTTTTAATGATGATGAAGTGTGGGGCGGGAGGGAAGAATTTGAGAAGAGGGGAGTGTGGACTCAATGGTGACGAGGTCAGGATTGAAGAGGACAGATGAGAGGTGGATTGTTGGTAGTGAGTGTGAATGCCCATTTACCATGGCAAACGCGGTGCAAACGATCTCATGCGACACTTATCGTTTGTAATTCTGGTGCAAACAATAAAGCAAACGACAGGTCTGCAAGCGATCAGATCTAACATGTTTGATTGAATCGTTTGAATTCCAGCCAACTGCAGGGTACCTGAAGTATTTGAAGTACTTAAGTACTTATAGTTTACAATCGTTTGGCACCTCTTTGGTCAGTTTGAATGCTATTTCGTCAATAGCGCTTGCATGCGATAATTTTATCGGCTGTGAAATGATCATCTTCTCCATACGATAATTCTGTTGGACCTGAAAGCGACACAATCATCAGCCACAGCGAATGGGGCTTGAGAGTGCGTAGGTGGAGTAAGGGAGAACTGCACCGGGTGGCAGCCATAATCCCCCTACAGTTACAAGGGTGTATGAGAAAACAATTACTCTATAATCTGGTAACAAACAAATACAGGCAGCAAATGGGGAAAATATATTATTTAATCTATTGATGACAACATTAACAATAAGAGGTGATATAAGTTACATTGAAATAGGTGATAATTATATAGGCAAAAGATTCTAAGATTTGAGGTGCAATTGAAGGGGAAGGGGGTAGGATGGAATGAAATGTAAAATGAAATAAGGATTAAGATGTCTATCTTAAAGTCTATTGGTTGTAGATGGCTGATCACATGAGGGCTGCTGTGACCTGATCAGTTGGGGTGTCTTTAATCTCTTGTAGGGGTGTAGGATGGTGTAGTGGATAAGGTCCTCGCTTGGCTTGTGGGAGACCCGGGTTTGAGTCTGGGCAGTGCCTGTTACACCACCTTACCTTGCCATTGTTTCCATCCCCGTAGATTTGGTCAGTCAACTGGTAAACACAAACGTGAGTGGTCCTGATATAGCTATAAAAACAAATGCTGAGCGGATGTGAAACTCCAACACATCATATCTCTTGTATGCTGGCGAGCGCCGACCCCGATGCCACGGGATCTCGACCTCTGTGCATCTGTATGCATGTATTTCTGTGGCTGCGTCCTTTCTGATAATGTGAAGGGAGCATGCACCCAGTGAGGCCCCTTGGCCCCTCGGCCCCTCGGCCCCTCGGCCCCTCGGCCCCTCGGCCCCTCGGCCCCTCGGCCCCTTGGATCCTTGGCCCCTTGGCCCAAGATGGCAGCATCCCAAAGATTATTGACCAGAATCACAGGCACCAGCTGCCAAGATGGTAGCATGAGCAGCGGGTCTGTGTCCCTCCATATTGGGACTACCATGATATGTGCCCTTAGGGCCATCACCAGGCACAACTTTGCGCTCCCTACCTCAGGGAGTGTTTTTGGCCCACTTGACCCTTGAACCCAATTCGCCCTGGCCAATTTTTCTCTACGGTCTTGAAATCGGAAGCGTGAAAAACTAGCCTTTTGACTAAATAATAGTATAACCTTACATATTGATGGCTCATCAGTAAACCACAAACATATTACCCAAAATAATGATTCTAGATAGAAGAAGATTGCAATTATATCTCAGGGCGCAATGTGAAAGTGCCCAGAGCGAATGGGGCTTAAGGTTATGTGGCATTAACATTATGGTTACGTTCTTGCACATAAAGATAATGTCATTATGATATTCTGTTTTGGTAAGGTCTCCATTTTACTAAAATGTTATGTTATTTGAACATTCTGTTTGGTGAGTCTCAACCTTACATAACATACTTTTATGTGAAAACTTAGGAAGTAGTAGATTGACTGAAAACTATGGTCACAAAACGTGCCAGTCATGTCGCTGTTTCCCTTGGTAGTTTCTTGTCTGATCCATGAGATGATGGGGGAAAGGGGGGAGATTGCTTAGAAGAATAGTGACATCAAATCACAGGCTAGGGGACCTTCTTCCATATTTTGAATGGTTTTGGTCTTTTTCTATGTTTATTTTCTTCCCTATGAGATTATTTTCCCTAGCTGAATTTACACAGCTCCCTGCCCTAGAAAATTCACAAAGGGTGAATGGAGCTTCAGTATTTTTCAGTGTTTGTAGTGTTTGTGACGGTTTCGTAAACGCCCTTCCTTCTTTCATCATGTATGTATCCCACCCAACTACTCATGACAAAGACCTTAAACAAACATGGTATGGGTTCCATCTTATTTCATACACCTGCTTGCTAAGTTTTCCAAAACGTACACACAATTTACATGACGTCGGGTGAATAGCATAAGATCATATCTGACAAAGGTTACGACCTTATGCTATTCACCCGAATTTATTCACATGTGCATCAATGGAGATGGAAATTAGAAAGAAGTGTATTGTTGACAATAATTATATTATACAGGATGTGCTGTTTATATACATTTTTTTATCATAATCTACTATATAGGCATAGTGAATGAATATGATAGAGTGATTCAGGAATAACAATGAATAGAGATTATTAGTTTGCACAATTATATTATTAGTTTGCACAATTATATAGATATACAATTTATCAAAATCCTTCCTCCTGTACATAGACTCTACAATTATTGCAAAGTGTTCACAGTAGTGGCAAAAAAACAATTGATCCAACAATTCCACCTTCAGATTTATATAGTGACACAACAATTATCTGCTGTAATTGTGGTAACAAAAGAGTTACACCACTGGCACTCCAGAAATATTACTTGATTATTTTTTTATGAAGTGTAAATATGTGTACATGTATATGTATGTATATAGTAATATTCTTCATTTGTGCCAGACCCACTTATTCCACTTTGCGTTAGGTCGCATTTGCGTTTTAGGTACTATGCAAATTTACAGTTTTGATACCACCACATTGGTATCCACGCCTGCCTGGAAACCATAGCACACCTATATGAAATAGCAGGTGCCACAAGCAGATGCCCAAAGAACCTTCATTCTATACCAACTTTGTGGCGCCTATACCTTCCTCATTGTCCACCTCCGTTATAAACTTGTGGGAAACAGTCATCGTTATTGCCCCTGGGGGCAATAATCACAAATTATTGCCCAGTAGAGCAAATACAGTGCAGGCCGGCATGGAAACTATGTAAACAACCATCAAACCATGCAAATAATGTCTTTTTGATCATAAAACAACAAGAAATCAAATCATTTACCAGCGCATTCTCCAAAATGGTAGCCTCAAATCCGTTTTACTTTTCTAAAGTGGCAATTCTAGAATAGAATCATCAAAATATAAAAAATAACATGAATTGCCGAAAATAAGCCGTTAAAACTCTATAAAAACAACATGGACCTCTGCACAGAGGTAAATAAAGAGATCCTCTTGCTTCTTCATATTTTCAACTGTTACAGGGTTATTGGTATAGAATAAAACAACAACGAACCTGGGGGGTACTCAACAACAGCCATTATCCCCTTGTGTGTACATTCCACCTTACAGCACCGTACCACAAGCTGGTTTGCAGCAGTTTTCTTACATTTTTTCATGGTGCCACAAGCTAATACTATATAGTGGAACATGGCCTTTACTCCATTCTATCTTTGAACCTTGCATAATCTCAGATCTGCAAAGTCTTCTGCTATATAATCAGACTTATTTTGTATTTACTAACACTCAACTGCTGATGAATCTTACTTGTAAGAAGTGTTTTCCAATAGTATAATTAGTCTAAATAAAAAGAATCCTCAAGTAACACTTTTTGATTGGCCACTGACCAATAATGTAGGTTATTGAAGTTAATGGTTGTGGTTGAATACTAAAAAGTACTCACTCTTTATCACCTTGTGGAAACCTGCCTACACTCTCATGTATCATTTTATCCATGGGGTAAGGACTTGCCTACGTTAGCACAGATGGGTGTTTGCACGTTGACAATGTAAGTAGTGCGATGTGAGTTATAAGCTTCACCCTGAAGTTACCACAGAATCTACAGGCAATACAAGGACGGCCAGGTAAGACTACTTTTGAAATATAGTATGTATTACACTCTCATCAGGGATCATGGGGTGCAAATTTCACATAATGAATTGTATAATTCCGAAAGCTTAGAAATATCTAAGGTGGATTTTTAATTGATTATAATACAATTTTAAGATTGAGTTTTTGTAAATGCTATTGAAATATATATGAATTTGAATTCAGAATTCTTATAAGATATCTGTGTTAGTTACTTTAAACCATGGTGGATGCGGTGATCAATAGAACTAGTATGTGTTACAATAGAACAACTTTTGATCTCACAGTCCAAGAAAAGTTCACTGAAGTCTGGCTGAGGAATGACAATCCCAAAGTAAAATCCAGAAATATTGATTAAAATATGTGATTAATCATAGTTCTACTACTACAAAATTTATTAATCTTTAACACAGGCTATTAATAGAAAGAAATTTAAATGTTAGACGTGATTATTTAGTTTAGATATAAAGGCTAGAAAAATAGGATCTTTAACAAGGTGCTTATCAGGAGGTATTACTTATATCTATCATTAAGATTAAGATCTTAAGGAAATCAAAAGCTGACAAAAAGGGGTGGTATGTACAGCTTTTCCTTTCACACTTCAATCAATATGCACTGCTTGTTGGCTGTGCAGTTGATAAAGTCATCAATTTAGATTATATCTACCAGAAAATGATGGTTACATTCCCATTAAAGTTGTTGCCTTATTGATTAACAGACATTCATTAGTAAAAACAGTTTCCTACATTGTTCTGTTGCCCTAAAAATTTGACATGTTTTCCAATTAATCATTTTATGCATGTAGATGGGTGGGGCAAAGTAAGGCCTTGCAATTTATTTCTAGACAATTTTATATACCCTGGGATGAGTTGGATTTCTTCACTCTTCCCTCAAATCCAGCCAAAATTAACTACATCTGTGATACCATCTCATCATATGTAAAAAAAAAGTATTGACAGTTGGCATACAGTGAGATGTTTGGCAAAAGCAAATAAAGAGCAGTCTTACAAAACTATAGCAAATACCTGCGTTGTTAAAGTAGGACGCTTCCCACTAAAAGTACCAGTGGCCCGTTGCACAATAGAATTTCGTTACTAAGATAAAACAACGAAAGCACAACGAACTTTTGCTTAGTAAGGAAAACTTTCGTTGTAACGAAAATACAATATCTCGGGATCTAATGAATGAAATTAAATTCTGTAAAGTGTTATGAACTAAGAAAAAATTATAAAAAAATTAGTAAAAGTTACAGCTCTTTGGGTACATTCTAAATATAGAAAAAGAATTGTGCAAAACCATTGTTGTTACGATAAAAGTAACAACGAAATGTTTCGTTGTTTACAATATTTTCGTTGTTACGAAGCCCATTGTGCAACGGGCCACTGGTAGTTTACCTTGGAGTCCAGACCCTCAAAATCAACAAGATGACACAGGAAATTTTAGCCTAAATGATATGCATAATGGATGTCTAAAAAGCAATGACTTGGGGCAGGGTAATTTCTTGAATAAAAAGATAATTGAGGGCCCTAAAATTTCTATATAGGATTTTGGTAATTGTTGATCTATAACCCACCACCCTAAATGCCTTGCAATAAAAGATTAAATTTTTTTTTTGATAAAGATGATTCCCAGACCAACCCACCCAGTGTGAAACCAAGCCTGAAGGCAGGAGATCTGTTTTGTGAAGGCAAAGGCTATATTCCACTTTGCAGTAGGTAGCATTTCTGGTCTCTTTATTCAACCACCGCAAGTTTACAGCTTTGCTACCAACATGATGGTAACCCCAATCGCAAGAAACCCATAGAAAACCTATATAAAATAATTTGCAGTACCTGCAAGTACCGAAAGCAAGTGCCACAAGTACCTATATTCCACCTTGTGGCACCCTACCAGAACAAGTTTGTGGCAGTTTGCTTGCATGTTTTCATGGTAGCGGAAGCAAGAACTGTATAGTGGAATATACAGGTTGGGGAAAAGGCGCCTTTTTCAATGTGTTGCCTGATTCTAATACGCAAGAGATGGCAGCATCAGGGGTGGCTTAGAATAGCAATATGGCAATGTATATGATAAACATGTTAATGAGACGTTATTTATTAAGGGTTTGCGAACCTTATGCAGTCACCCGATGCTATAAAAGCATGGTGAGGTTGATTATTGATGACTTGAGCTTGTTTCTACCACAGGGATAAGCTCTTAATGGTTCACAAGTGAATTACCATTATATAGATTCACAACTGGTCATGTACACACTGTCCTTGTTGTTGACTCAGGTGTCGCGTATCACTCTCCATATACAAGATATCTAGCTTGTTTACTCAGTTAATTATAGTAAACACCCGCATGGAGAGTGTACGGACGCAGAATAGCACCGTATTGCTATTCTAAGTCGGGTTTTTCTATCAATGCATTAGCAGTTTCCCTACCTTTCCCCAACCTGATATAGCCTTAAACCTCTGTGGAGAAGGAGGTTATACTATAGAATTTCCGAGGCCACATTCACATCCTCTGAGGACCACCAAGGAGGTTTATGAGCTTATGCTACATCCCCAGCACAGTAAAACTATAATGGCATATATTTGTAGTTCTACATCTATATAGAATATTAATATTATGATGATATAAGTTTCTTGTCTAGTCCATGAGATGATGGGGGAAAGGGGGGAGATTGCTTAGAAGAATAAACACATCAAATCACAGGCTAGGGGACCTTCTCCCATAATAGAATGATTTTTGTTCCTTTTCTATGTTTATTTTCTTCCCTATGAGATTATTTTCCCTAGCTGAATTTACACAGCTCCCTGCCCTAGAAAATTCACAAAGGGTGAATGGAGCTTCAGTATTTATCAGTGTTTGTAGTGTTTGTGACGGTTTCGTAAACGCCCTTCCTTCTTTCATCATGTATGTATCCCACCCAACTACTCATGACAAAGACCTTAAACAAACATGGTACCTGGTTCCATCTTATTTCATACACCTGCTGACTAATTTTTCCAAAACTTACACGCAATTTACATCACGTAGGGTGAATAGCACAAGATCATATCTGACATAAGTTAAGCTTTGTCGGATTCGACCTTATGCTATTCAACCGAATTTATTCACATGTGTATCAATGGAGATGGAAAATTAGAAAGAAGTGTATTGTTGACAGGACAATTATTATACAGGATGTGCTGTTTATATACATTTTGTTATCATAATCTACTATAGGCATAGTGAATGAATATGATAATGAGTGATTCAGGAATAACAATGAATAGAGATGATTAGTTTGCACAATTATATGATTAGTTTGCACAATTATATAAATATACAATTTATCAAAATCCTTCCTCCTGTACATAGACTCTACAATTATTGCAAAGTGTTCACAGTAGTGGCAAAAAACAATTGATCCAACAATTCCACCTTCAGATTTATATAGTGACACAACAATTATCTGCTGTAATTGTGGTAACAAAAGAGTTACATCACTGGCACTCCAGAAATATTACTTGATTATTTTTTTATGAAGTGTAAATATGTGTACATGTATATGTATGTATATAGTAATATTCTTCATTTGAGCCAGACCCACTTATTCCACTTTGCGCTAGGTCGCATTTGCGTTTTAGGTACTATGCAAATTTACAGTTTTGATACCACCACATTGGTATCCGCGCCTGCCTGGAAACCATAGCACACCTATATGAAATAGCAGGTGCCACAAGCAGATGCCCAAAGAACCTTCATTCTATACCAACTTCGTAGCGCCTATACCTTCCTCATTGTCCACCTCCGTTATAAACTGGTGGGAAACAGTCATCGTTATTGCCCCTGAGGGCAATAATCACAAATTATTGCCCAGTAGGGCAATTACAGTGCTGGCCAGCATGGAAACCATGTAAACAACCATCAAACCATGCAAATACTGTCTTTTTGATCAAAAAACAACAAGAAATCAATTCATTTACCAGCGCATTCTCCAAAATCTTGTTTTCGTCGGCATGTTGTCTTATTCTACACCTAACTGTAGGCGGCAACAGCAGTGGTAGCCTCAAATCCGTTTTGCTTCTCTAAATTTGCAATTCTAGAATAGAATCATCAAAATATGAAAAATAACATGAATTGCCCAAAATAGGCCGTTAAAACAAGAGTATGGATCTCTGCACAGAGGTAAATAAAGAGATCATCTTGCTTCTTCATATTTTTCAACTGTCACAAGGTTATTGGTATAGAATAAAACAAGAACGAACCTGGGGGGCACTCAGCAACAACCATTATAAACTCGGTTTGTTCTGTGTGTATATTCCTCCTTACAGCTAATACTATATAGTGGAATATGGCCTTTACTCCATCCTATCTTTGAACCTAGTTAGTTAACATGATGAGACTGTAATCATGTTTTTTAAATACATTCCATTACTTTGTTGACTTATGATGACTCAAAAACTATGCATTGTATGAACACTTGAATAAATATATGAAAATATTGTGCAAACTGTTTGTATGATGAGGAAAACTTTTACCAAAAGAAAGTGATATAAAAACATTGCCACTTTTTAAATTGTACATCATCCCAGATAGAAGGGACACTTAACATTACCGATATTATTAATGATACTACTGCCTTCTCTTGCAGGTGATATAAATGCCGAAATGTCAAACCTAAGATCAAGAGGGACGTATTTTCTGTTTTTATTTCTATGGAAAAGCACCATCCCATTCACTTCTGGAATTCTTGCACCTCCGGATCCACTAGTGGAACCTCCCGCTACAACTGTACAAACCACTGAAGGACCGACAACTATTCAGATAACTGCAGGACAAACAATTGTACTAACTAGTGATGTTCAAACAACTTTGCCCTCCACGGAGAGACCAACATCTGTAGAAACAACTGAAGGACAAACAAATCTACCCACTTCTGAGGAACAAACAACTCTACCCACTACTGAGGGACAAACAACTCTACCCACTACTGAGGGACAAACAACTCTACCCACTACTGAAAAACAAACGACTCTACCCACTACTGAGGGACAAACAACTCCTCTACACACTACTGATGGACAAACAACTCTACCCACTACTGAGGGACAAACAACTCTACACACTACTGAGGGACAAACAACTCCTCTACACACTACTGAGGGACAAACAAGTTTACCCACTACTGAGGGACAAACAACTCTACCCACTATTGAGGGACAAACAACTCTACCCACTACTGAGGTACAAACAACTCTACCCACTACTGAGGGACAAACAACTCTACCCACTACTGAGGGACAAACAACTCTACCCACTACTGAGGGACAAACAACTCTACCCACTACTGAGGGACAAACAACTCTACCCACTACTGAGGGACAAACAACTCTACCCACTACTGAGGGACAAACAACTCTACCCACTACTGAGGGACAAACAACTCTACCCACTACTGAAGGACAAACAACTCTACCCACTACTGAGGGACAAACAACTCTACCCACTACTGAGGGACAAACAACTCTACCCACTACTGAGGGACAAACAACTATACCAACGACTGAGGGACCAACAACTCTACCCACTACTGAGGGACAAACAACTCTACCATCCATAGAAGGACAGACAACTATCCTCACCACTGAGGGACAAACAACTGTACAAACTACTATCCTCATCACTGAGGGACAAACAACTGTACAAACTACTGACAGGCCAACAACTATATACACCACTCATGGGCCAACAACTGTACAAACCACTGAGGCACCAACAACTGTACACACCACTGAGGGAGAAACAACTTTTCCATCCACCGATGGGCTAACAACTGTACCCACCACTGAGAGACAAACAACTATACAGACCACTGATGGACCAACAGCTCTACAAACCACTGACGGGCCATCAACTATACCCACCACTGATAGACCAACAACTATACAAACCACCCAAGGACAAACAACTGTACCATACACTGAGGTACCATTTATTGAGGGGCCAACAACTGGCCAAACCACTGAGGTACCAACATCATTACCAGCCACTGATGAGCCAACCACTAGGCCTACCACTGAGGGACCAACAACTGTACAAACCACTGAAGGACCAACAACTATACAAACCACTGAAGGACCAACAACTATACATACTACTGAAGGACAAACAACAGAACATACAACTGAGGGACTAACAACTTTACGGACAACCAAAGGACCAACAACTATACAGACAACCGAGGGACTAACAACTGTACCCACCACTGAGGGACAAACAACTGTGTACACAACTGTGGGACCAACAACTGTTCACTCTACTGATGGGCCAACAACTGTACAAACCACTCATGTACAAACAACTCAACAGAGCACTGAGGCACCAACAAGTATACAAACCACTGAAGGAGCAACAACAATACATACTACTGAAGGAGAAACAACGCTACAGAGCACTGAAAGGATAACAACTAAACACACCACTGAGGGACAGACAACTGGACAAACCACTCATGGTCAAACAACTATATACACCTCTGATGGGCCAACAACTATAAAAACCACTGAAGGACCAACAACTATACAGACAACTGAGGCACCAACAACTGTACAAACCACTCAGAGAATATCAACTGTACCAACCACTGAGGGACCAACAACTATACAAACCACTATGGGACCAACAAGTGTACACTCCACTGAGGGGCCAACAACCATACAAACCACTCATGTACAAACAACTCTACAGACCACTGTGGGACCAACAACTGTACTAACCACTGAGGGGCCAACAACTAAACATACTACTGATCGACCAACAACTTCACAAACTACTCAGGGACAAACACCAATACAGACCACTGATGAACCAACAACTTTACCTACAAGTGAGGGACCAACAACTATACAGACCACTGAAAGGCAAACAAGTGTACCAACCACAGAGGGACCAACTACTGTACAAACCACTGAGAGGCCAACAACTGTGAAGACCACTGAGGTACAAACAACGATACAGACCACTGAGGGACAAACAACTGTACAAACCACTCAGGGACAAACAACTATAGGGACCACTGAGGGACCAACAACTGTGAAAACCACCGAGGGAATAACAACTGCACAAACCACTGAGGTACCAACAACTGTACCAACCACTGAGGTACCAACAACTGTACGAACCACTGAGGAACCAACAACTATACAAACCACTAGGTTACAGACAACTATACAAACAACTGAGGGACCAACGACTGTACAAACCACTGAGGTGCCATTTATTGGGCACATGACTGAGGGACCAACAACTATGAAAACTACAGAGGGGCCATCAACTATACACACTACTGATGGGCCAACATCTATAAAAACTACTGAGGGACCACCCACTGTACAAACCACAGAAAGACCAACAACTGAACAGATCACTGCCAGACAAACAACTGTGCCCACCACTGAGGAACAAACAACTGTACAAACCACTGAGGGAATAACAATTCTACAAACTACTGAGGGACCAACAGCTTTACAGACTACTGAGGAACCAACAACTATGAAAACCACTCAGGGACAAACAACAATACATACCACATATCAACCAACAACTATAGGGACCACTGAGGGACCAACAACTGTGCAAACCACTGAAGGAAAAACAACTGTACAAAGCACTGAGGAACCAACAACTCTACAGACAACTGAGGGACCAACAACTGTGCAAACCACTGAGGGACAAACAACTCTAGAGACCACCTTGGGACAAACAACAGCACAAACAACTGAAGAACAAACAACTATAGAGACCACTGATGGACCAACATCTATACCGACTACTGAGGGGAAAACATCTGAACAGACCACTGAGGGACAAACAACTGTACTGACCACTGAGGGACCAACAACTATACTCACCACTGAGGGACAAACAACTGAACAGACCACCGAGGAACAAACAATTGTACCGACCACTGAAGGACCAACAACTATACAGACCACTGTGCAACAAACAACAGCACAAACAACTGAAGGACAAACAAATATAGAGACCACTGATGGTCCAACATCTATACCGACCACTGAGGGACAAACGACTGTACTGACTGCTGAGGGAACAACAACTATACTCACCACTGATGGACCAACAACTGTACCCACCACCGTGGGACAAACAACAGCACAAACAACTGAAGAACAAACAACTATAGAGACCACTGATGGACCAACATCTATACCGACTACTGAGGGGAAAACAACTGAACAGACCACTGAGGGACAAACAACTGTACTGACCACTGAGGGACCAACAACTATACTCACCACTGAGGGACAAACAACTGAACAGACCACCGAGGAACAAACAATTGTACCGACCACTGAAGGACCAACAACTATACAGACCACTGTGCAACAAACAACAGCACAAACAACTGAAGGACAAACAAATATAGAGACCACTGATGGTCCAACATCTATACCGACCACTGATGGACCAACATCTATACCGACCACTGAGGGACCAACAACTGTACCAACCACTGAGGGACAAACGACTGTACTGACTGCTGAGGGAACAACAACTATACTCACCACTGATGGACCAACAACTGTACCCACCACCGTGGGACAAACAACAGCACAAACAACTGAAGGACAAACAAGTATAGAGACCACAGATGGTCCAACATCTATACCGACCACTGATGGACCAATATCTATACCAACCAGTGAGGGAAAAACAACTGAACAGACCACCGAGGGACAAACGACTGTACTGACCACTGAGGGACCAACAACTATACTCACCACTGAGGGACAAACAACTGTACTGACCACTCAGGAACAAACAGTTTTTCCTTCCACTGAGGTGCCATTTTTTGGCCCCTATACAACTATAGAGACCACTGAGAGGCCAACAACATTACCAACCACTGAAGGACCAACCACTGAAGGATCATCAACTGTAGAAAGCACTGATGGAACAACGACTATACAGACCACTGAGGGACAAACAACTATACAGACCACTGAGGGACAAACAACTGAGGGACAGACAACTTTACAGATCACTGAAGGACCAACAACTGTACAGACCACTGAGGAATCAACAAGTACACAAACCACTGAGGGACAGACAACTATAGAACCCACTGTGGGACCAACAACTGTACAGACCACTGGGGGAATTACAACTGTGCAAACCTCTGAGGAGCCTGTAACTTCACCCAGCACTGAGGGGCTAACAACAATACCCACCTCTGAGGGACCAACAACTTTACTTACCACTGAAGTAACAACAACAGTATCTGCAACTGAAGGAACATCAACTGTCCCAACCACTGATGGTCCTACAACTGTACACACTACTGAGGTAACAACCACTGTATCTACCACTGATGGTCCTACAACTGTACACACTACTGAGGTAACAACAATTGTATCTACCACTGAGGGAACAACACCTTACCCCACAACTGAGGGGTTAACAACTATACCCACCACAGAGGGGCCAACAACTTTGAGTACCCCTGAGGGAACAACAACCTTACCAACCACTGAGGAAACAACAACTTTACCAACCACTGATGGTCCTACAACTTTACACACTACTGAAGTAACAACCACTGTATCTACCATTGAGGAAACAACAGCTTTACCCACCACTGAGGGAACAACAATTGTATCTACCATTGAGGGAACAACAACTTCCCCAACAACTTTACTGACCACAAAAGGAACAACAATTTTAACTTCCACTGAGGGGCTTATAACTTTACCAATCACTGAGGAGCCAACAACTGAACCAACTACTAGAGTCAGCACTGATCAAACCACTACAAAAGTCACCACAATTGAACAAACATCTTTAGTCCCTATTACGGTCACCACTGACCAGACCACTCCCCTTGGATCTACTGCTGAAATCACCACAAATGCACCAACATCTCTGGAACCTACCACAGGTGTGACCACCGAGAAAACCACTTCAGCAGGTCCTACTACAGAAAGAATCAGCAGCGAACCTTCTTCCGTTGGATCTACTAATGAATTGACCACATCTAGAGCCTCCACTCATGTATCAGCATTCTTCACAAATGGTGAAACAAGTACAACAGACTTTCAGTCAACTTTAGTAACAGGTAATTCTATTTCTCTTTTAAGCATTTTAGTTTACTTAACAATTTGTCAACAGTTTAATCATTGTTACAATATATTTGAAAAAGGGAACTAATGCTGGAATGACACTCTTGCCAATTCAGGATAATATTTTGAATGAAGTCAGCCCTTTTATTATTAACCAATGAAAAGAAGAATGAATGATGATGAAAACTAATGAATATAAACAAAAAACAATCAGTGAGGAACATCCAATGCTGATGCCAGCCAGGATTCAAACTAATTTGTCAGTCTATCGGGTTACATGATGAAAGTGGGAGCTAATGAATATCAATTAGATAGCCTTGTGATGTTCCCATTTATGTATATCTATATAATGATAACAATAATAATAAATGCTGGAAAGACACTTCACGATAATATTTCAAATAAAGTCAGCCAAAACTGCCAAGAGCTAAAAACAACATTTAGACCTTCGTAATTCACCCTACCACAAATAGCAGATTTTCTGAGTTCAACCTGCAGACTATCCTAAATTATGGTGCACTCTGGGAAATGTGTCGATAAACCACAAGGCTTAAGCATAAGAATTTTCACTAATTATGTCATCATTTGTAAAAAAAAAAAAACATCATGGAAAACTTTTTTGAATAATTCTTATTTTGTATATGTATATAATCTATTATTTTTCAAGTTGGTTTAGAAATTTATTTATTGTCGTTATATATAAAGCAAATATTTGCATGTTTTCTATAGATTTCCCAGTGTTTTTGTCGACAAAATGAGGCAAAATTAACCTGCAGGCGCCTAAAATACTTCAAGTGGTAGTGAGAATTGTTTTGTTTGTATCTTAATTGAACTGACGAACACATACCCAGCAAACACACAACGTTCAGACAACGTTGTATAACATAACCTTTTTGCAACATTCTATGAAAAAGGTTGCCACAACGTTGCTGTAATGTTATATTACAACGTGATGTTGCAACATTTCCACAATGTTTTTATAAAACATTGTAGAAACGTTGTGTATGACAACGTAATTTTTACAATGTTGTAGCAACGTTGTGGGATAACCTAGAAACAACATACAGGTGGCAGCACTGTTTAGAAGGTTATATTCTTCCAAAACGTTTTTGATAAAATGTCATTAAACATTAACATCCATGCTTAATTTTCAGACCAAATGCATTAATAATGTATTTTGAAGCATGAAACATTTTTACTGTTCAGGATCTAGTAAAATATTAACTTAGGAGTGGAATCTAAACAAATGCTTTAGTTACAAACCTTTTTTGTAGCCCTGTAATGTGATAGACGTTCTCTGGGCTTGAGAGACTAATTGTAAATGCAACAGGTCATTAACCTGACATTATCTGACCTTAATGAAATTAAGGTTAGTTTCTGGGTACAAATGTACACTAGAATACAATGGAGTAAAATACATGAATAAAGCTTGTATTCAATGTTCTAGATTTATAAATGTTTGCAGAAGGTGTTAAAACGTATAAAACACCTTTAAGTATCAGGATGACATTCATATATCATGTAACTGTCTTTAATGAAAATATGATAAAGAATCAAGTGGCAAAAATATAGTTTTTAATCAATTTCAAGTGTATAGGAATTTATTTGTTAAGGTTGTGAGAAGGTTGTGAGAAGGTTACAGTACAACGTTGTGAACAACGTTGCTACAACCTTTCTGGGAGTCCACATTTTTATGTTGTCACAACGTAAATTTGCAACGTTGTTACAACCAAAGTGCAACGTTATAGCAACGTTGTAGCAACGTAAAATTGTTAGCTGGGTAAGACCTACTTATCCATTTTAATGTTAGACCAAGCAAGTATTTTGAATATAATAATAAAGCTAGAATTTCTGTAAATGAGTGGTTGTGCAAAAGACTGAGCCCACGGCTGTGCAAATGGAGAAATTAAGAATTATGTTCCCCAAATTTAATGGTTTGGGGACTTGTTAAGGTTAACAATATACCCTATTCAAGAAATTGTATAGGAGAAACTGCACCCAATACTGAGGGGCCAACAACTGTACTAGCCACTGAGCCAACAACTTTACCAACATCTGAGGGAACAACATCTTTATCCATCACTCAGGAAAGAACAGCTTTATCAACCACTGAAGGAAGCACAGCTGTATCCACCATGGAGGGACCAACAACTCTACCCACAACTGAGGGGCAAACAACTCTACCCACTACTGAGGGGCCAACAATTTTAAACACGACTGAGGGAACAACAACTTTATCCATCACTCAGGAAACATCAACTTTATCTGCCACTGAAGGAACCACAAATGTACCCTCCACCAAGGAGCCACCAACTGTACCCACCACTGATGAGCCATCAACTACACCCACAACTGAGGAGCCATCAACTGTATCCACCACTCAGGAAACAACAACTTTCTCTACCAATGAAGAAACCACAACTTTACCAACTACTGAGGGGCCAACAACTGTACCCACAACTGAGGGTCCTACAATTTTACCCGTGGCTGATGGGCAAACAACATTGCCCACCACTGAGGGTCTGACAACTCTACCCGCAACTGAGGAGCTAACAACTGAGAACACCACTGAGGCACCAACAACTTTACCCACAACTGAGGGTCCTACAATTTTACCCGTGGTTGATGGGAAAACAACATTGCCCACCACTGAGGGTCTGACAACTGTATCCACCACTCAGGAAACAGCGACTTTCTCTACCACTGAAGAAACCACAACTTCACCAACTACTGAGGGGCCAACAACTGTACCCACAACTGAGGGTCCTACAACTTTACCAACCTCTGAGGGAACAAAAACTTTATTAATCACTCAGGAAACAACAACTTTATCTACCACTGAAGGAACCACAACTGTACCCTCCACTGACGGGCCAACAACTGTACACACAACTGAGGGAACAAAAAATGTAAACACCACAGAGGAGCCAACAACTATATCCACAACTGAGGGGCCAACAGCTGTATATACCACTGAGGGAATTTTATCCATGACTGAGGGGCAAACAATGTTGCCCACCACTGTGGGCCCAACAACTGCACAAGCCACTGATGAACCAACAAATCTACCTACATCTCAGGGAACAACAACTTTATCCATCACTCAGGAAACAACAATATTATCTGCCACTGAAGGAACCACAAGTTTTATTACCACTGAGGAGCCTACAACTTTACCAACTACTGAGGGAATAATGATTCTAACCACCACTGAGCAAACAACATCTTTCCCCTCCACTGAGGGACCAACATCTTTACCCACTACTGAAGAAACAACAACTTTAACGACCACTGAGGGAACAATCATACCCACCACTAGAGTCAGCACTGACCAAACCACTTCCCTTGGATATACCGCAGAGGTCACCACAATTGAACAAACCTCACTAGTACCTACTACAGTCTCCACTGACCAACCCACTCCTATAGGATCTACTGCAGAGGTTACCACAAATGCACCAACTTCTCTGGGACCTACCACAGAGAAAGCCACTTCAGCAGGTCCTACTACAGAAAGTATCAGCAGTGAACCCTCTTCCCTTGGATCTACTAATGAGTTGACCACACCCAGAGGCTCCACTTATATGTCAGCATTGTTCACAATTGATGAAACAAGTACAACAGACTTTCAATCAACTTTAGTAACAGGTAAGATTTCTATTTCTCTATTAAGAACTTTAGTTCACTTAACTATTTGTCCACAATTATTTTTGCAATATATTCGAAGAAGAGAACTAAAACTGAGATGTTGCTCTTGGCAATTAAGGACAACATTTCAAATAAAGTCAGTCCTTTTGTTATTAATCAAAGTTAAGAAAAATGAAGAGGAATGAAAATTAATTTAAAAAAATATATAATCAGTGAGGAACATCCAAGGCTGATGGCAGCAAAATTTCAAACTAATTTGGCACCCTCTCTGGTCACATGACTAAGATGGGTGTTAATATAATATTAATTAGATAGTGTGGCACACTAAGGAGTACAAAGCTGATAGCTCTTTTATGGATTCTGATTTATTGTCTAGCATTGGATCAGAAACTCCACCCATACATTTTGGATCCAGAGTAAAACCACTATATCCCAAGGTTTCATTCTTTCTAAATATCTGAAACCTGGTAAAAAGCGCCACTCACCTTTGCTGCTCTGAGAAGTGCACTTGTAGTTCTCATTTGGCTGCCTTTTCTACATGGATTAATGTCTCCGGAATGCTGAATCACCTAACCTTTCTCAGCGAAGAGGCAGCAGCTGAGGTGTACTCCACAGAAGCCATCATCAACTACGACATTGACATTTTAGACATTTAATATCATGATTTTCAGGTTTGCAACTCGAATACAGAGCTGTGCATTTTTATTTATGTTATATCAATAGATTAAGTTATTTATTGGCTATCTAATGATGTTTTCTCCTTAATAATACTTTAAGAAACAAGATTATAGATAAAGACAGCCACGCCATTCACACTCCCGTCACTGGGGTCTATCCTTAATCCACAAACACCTGGGCATGGAGTTGACTGTTGGATCTAACAAACCAAACACAAGTCTAAAGCTTGGTCCCCTCTTGGACGATTCCATCACAAACCAAGGCTTACATCAGCATTTAAATCTGATTTGAAATTACGGTTGTCATTCGATACTGTATTTAATTGAGCTGGAAAAATCATTAGATTGTCTCCTATAAATGTGATATTTACAGATGCATCTGGCATCGCATTTGGTTGTTACAGAAACGATTATGTTGTTCCCAGAGTTTTGTGTACATAGAAACAGGGCTCTTTCTTTTTAAAACATTTCTGCCAATGAATTCTGGCCCTTACTTTATGCCATTTATTTGTGAGGGCCAATAATAATGGTGTCAACTGGTGGTAGTCGCAATTCTGCAACAATGGACATGTTTAGAGAATTTTATTTCTGTCCTTTGTTTATGAGTTTGTGATATCTATTGTACATGTTCCTGGTGAAAAAAAATGCTTCACACCTTTGAAGACCGGCAAACAAGGGCTAATTCTCTACAATCTATCACAATGGGGGGAAATACAGCAAGTGTAAATCACAATGGAAATTTTATTTTAATTTTTGTGATATTTATGGTTTACAGCCCCTGCCTGCCTCTATACAACAATTTTGTAATTATATAGCCTACATGATGACACTTTTGAGTTTTGTGTCCATTCCAAATTATCTCAGTGCTCTTCGGCTATTACATAAAATGCAAGGGATGGTACATGTATGTTACATGATATAGTCACTCATAAAATTTGGTTACAAACTGTGAAATTATAATTATGGTTGTTTATCACATCTCATAATGTACTCTTTGTACCACCAAAATGTTACACAACATAATCATCAAAAAGGTGGAAATTAGCATACACCTGTTCTGCATGCAATTGTTTGTTTAAATGTCACCCATTATTCTTGTATGAGTGGAGATGTTGTAAAACCACAATAAGCTGAGGTCTGAAAAGGCTTCAGGTAATAAACACATCAAAAGAAAAACAAAAGAAAACATTTCAATTTCGCAAACAATGTTGAGTTCTGAACCAAGCCTTTTTACCTGTATCAAGTTTCCTGATTCATTTTCTAAATGTAGATATCATATAATGTTCTTCAATGAATTATGCAGTTTCTAATCCAACTTTTGTGTCTTTCACAGTCCACTGGATTTCTTTTCATTGCTACAGAGATCATGGAAGCATAGATCTTATGTATCTCTATGATGGAAGCTACCTATATTATTTGTTATCTACCACTAATTCATGACAATTTACTTTTTCCCCAGTTTGTTATAACCAGAAGGTTATGTCTAATATGTATGATATACATTTTGACAAATATAATAATTGGTCACATATTTCTTATTACTTAAATACCAACCTCTTTGCCTTAATGGTATAGTTATACTTTTCAGATCTAGATGAATGCATTACTTTTCCAAATATCTGTGATGAGAATGCCACATGCAGCAACACAGATGGTTCATACATATGCACCTGCAATGAAGGATACTCTGGATCTGGGCAAAACTGCGCAGGTAAGTGTTTTTTTATGAGACAAGTTTTTCTAGACCTATTTGAGGGCCAGATGCAGGATAACAAAAAAGGAGGGTCTGCATAAGTATTAAAACATTGCACATTCACACATTCACACACAGTTTATTTCTCTAAGTGTAGATTAAATATTTGTCAGAAGAGAGGGGGGGGGGGGACAGGATCCCCAGGATACCCTGGATCTGGCCCTGTATTCCCTATAGAATTTTGAATCCCAGTGATAGTAAAGGGGGTGATCCACAATGAATTTTAAAATTTCTAAAATTTGTATTTGAAAAAACACTTCTGGATGTATTCTCATCAAATATCATAGAGTTTGAAAAAAAATTATATCACAGACAAAACCTTTGGACTAGTAAATGCAATTCCAAATATACAAAAATTGTTTGAAAAATAAATCAGTCAGCGTTTTATTTATTTTTTATTTTATTTTTTTTTATTTGCTGATTCCAGTATACACCAGTTCTTCCATCAGTCAAGCTCTATCATATATAATATAGGTAACATTCATCACATAGCAATATAGTATTACACAATAACATATATTACAGTACAACACATATCTATAATCCAACTTTTTACAATGACATGGTACAGTATGAATAACCAGGAAATTATACAAACATTGTAGACCTCAATGACGAGGACTCTATTTCTTCAATTCATTCTTAGCACCATACATTTTTTTTATTTCCCTTTTAAAAATCTTTCTGTCAGTTAATTTTTGTAAACTTTCAGGTATTTCATTCCATACTTGGATCATGGATCATCAGCTTTATAAATGAACACAACTCACATAAGCAAGGCTAAAGCTCCATTCGCCCTGGACACATTTTCATTGCGATCTGAGATTCAATTGTAATCTTCTAGTATTTACAATTATCATTTTTGAAAATTTGTTTATGGTCTATAAAGGAGCTATTAATGTATAGGGTTATATGACTATAAAGTCAAAATGATCTGCAATTTTAAGATCACTGTGAAAATCGGCTTCACCTCAAACATTGGAGTAATCTTATGAAAATCAATAATTATATTGAGACATGTAAGATAATTTTTGGCAGCAAAAATCAAAATAAATAAATTGATTATTTTTCTGCAGATATTGATGAATGTTCTGCTGGAACAGTGAGCTGTCCCACAAATGCTGTATGTATGAATACCATGGGTTCCTTCACTTGTCCATGTGAAAGTGGATTCACACAAGTAGCGACAGCTTGCATCGGTAAAATGAATTATTAATTCCATATTTCAAACATACTGATTTATTTTGTTAAAAACATCTAAGCCAGCCCCCACTGCACCCATGGATGATACTAATCAATGAACTTTAGCTGGTCTTAACCTTTTCCTTCCTCAGCAATGCATGCCGCTAAAGAAGAACTCGTCACCAAGGATAGAAAGTGTTAAGACTCCCTAAGATTATTAGACTTTTTTAGGTCCCGTGGGGACCTAGGTTTATATTGCTTGAAAAGCTGAATAACTAAAACTAGTCATTAGTTTGAGGTCATAGTTTCATTCGATTAGAGGCAATATCTAGATGTAAAGGATGTTTGTAAAAGGTACATACATGTGTTTACAAACAGTTCATGAGGATGTTATTTTTCAGATGTTAATGAGTGTACCCAAGGGCCATCCCCTTGCCATCAAAATGCTGTTTGTAACAACAACATTGGTTCATATTCATGTTCCTGCAACAGTGGTTTTATGGGTGGTGGAATGACTTGTGCAGGTAATTTATTTTGAGCATTGTTTGTAACAAAACTTTAATTTTCAAGTACAAATACCATTTAGAAACTACCTGTTCTTTTATTTTGTACAAGAAAAATAAGAATTTGAATGGCCTTGAATTATTCAACATCCTGTTGTTGTAGTCACGTGTATTCTAGTAATGTGCTCTCTCTAGTTCTATAATCTGCAGCAATAATGTAACATTTTGATTCCCACGATGGTTTGCAGTTTGCCTCATGAATTGCCAACAACATTTGAATATAGATGCCCATTCTAAGGTTAAACAACTCAGTAGCTTTCAACTCTGCATCAGAAATAAATTTGATAACATAACCAGAGTTATTATCACGTGAACTGTTTTTTAAGTCAAAAAATATTTTCCCTTTTTTCAGACATTAACGAATGTCTGCCCCCTTCTCCTTGCAATCAGAATGCCATATGCAATAATAACGTTGGATCATACACCTGTACCTGTATCAACGGATTCCAAGGCAATGGATGTTCAGGTCTCTGTTTTTGTTCTAAAAGAATATGAAGAAGATAAAGTAGAGAGATTTGACATCATATTATGAATGATATACTTCTAAATCCTTAATCTCCATAGATACATTTTATTGATCAACCAAAGAATCAGAGTTAGGTTGGATATAATTCCTCATCAGTTATATTTTATATATATGATGTTTTGTATTTCTTTTCTGTTTATAGACATAGATGAATGTGCTTTGGGAAGGTCCAATTGTGATGTAAACGCCCTGTGTCAAAATACCGTAGGGTCCTTTACCTGCACCTGTAACAGTGGTTTTATGGGCGATGGTGTCACCTGCTCAGGTACGAATTATTGTAAAAAGAACCACAGGGATCATCTGAGGGTGACCATTTTGGCCCTATTTGGAGCATTTTCCATGTGTCAAACAAAAAAAATTGTGTTTGATATGTATGATTTATCTGCAACATCGCCATATTGCAGCTCATGTTGTGTATTGTAATATCAGCATGAGACATCACAACGGAATATAGCTTGTCTGTTGTCTGATAGCTTCCAATAATAATTATGGTAATGATTACACAAATATTGAATTTTAGAAGTATAAAGTAAACCCTTTGCAAGAATACATACTAGTTAACATTGTTTAGGGATAAACATATGGCTGTCAGAAACCTTAGCACCTTCATTGTAGGCTGTAATAAGCATGTTAATTGTATGTGTCAATGCTTCTATAACTGATATTTCAATTGTTTGCTCATCAGAATCTTTCTGATTTTATTTTGATGAAAAGATAGTTAGAGAAAACTTACAATACTATGATTATAGTAAACAGAATATGTTTCCTTTATTTGAAGATATCAACAAAATGTTCATGTTGATCAATTCAGCACACCAATATATTTGGATTTATTAGTTGTTCTAGATAATCTTCATTTTTATTTCATATAAAATACAATATTTTTGTATTTGGGCTATGACACCAGAAAACAAATTGATGAGGTCACAATTGAATAAGTTGGGGTAAACACTGTATTTCAATGTTCATTTAAAATATATCCACTATTAGTACATGAATACGCTTGTTTTGTAGCTGAGCTGATGTTTGCTTTTGGAGCGGAGACATCAGATCGGGTGGTGTCTAGTACGTCGGACACGGCTTCCCTATCACCCACTGTCTATGTCCCCTATGCTGGGGTTTATGTGTTTGGGCGCCGCTTTAGGAATATATGGGTAAGTGTACAGTGTAACATTAGACTGCATGGTCTATTCCCTATGATGAGGTCTGTGTATTTGGGCACTACTTTAGGTAAATATGGGTAAGTGTACTATGTAACATTAGACAGCATCTTGTCTAGTTTATGAGACAAGGCTTCCCTATCTCCAGCAATCCAGCAATCCATATCCCTTTTTGATTGGGTTTATATGACTTGTGTGATTATGGTACATATGGGTTAGTATACAAAGGATAACATCAGACTGCATGGCTTCTAGTACGTGTGACTACATTAGACTACATGTGACAGGGCTTCTCAATCTCCCACCAACCATGTACCCTATGGTGGGGTTTATGTATATGGGTTTCACTTTCTATACATATGGGTAAGTGTGTAAGTAATATTATACACCATGGTTCCGGCTAGGTTTGACAGAGCTTCCTCATTTCTAACCATCCACATCCCCGGTGTTAGGTTATATGTGTTTGGGCACCGATTTGAGCATATACGAGTTAAACTAAATACATGAGACACGTCTCCTGTTATGGGTTATATTTGTTTGGGCCTTCTTTGAGCAAAGATGAGTTAAACTAAATACATGGGACATGCCTTCCCAACCTCCCACCATCTAAGTATCCTATGATGGGGTCTATGGTTTGGTCACTGCTTTAAGCAAAATGTATAAGGAACATTGGACCGCATGGTGTCTGGTATGTGGGACACAGCTCCCCAATCTCAATCCATCAACATCCCCTTAGATTAGGTTTACAATTGTAATGTATCTAGAACGAGTGACAGGGCTTCCCAATTTCCCACCATCCACTTTCCACTATGCTGGGGTCTATGTGTTTTGGTTCCAGGCAAATATATGTGAATGTGTAGCCCCATGCCCATAACCCACTACTGCAATGGTTAATCAGCTGACCATTTGTTATATTGTATCTCTGTGGGAGTTGGTAGACTTAAAGGGAGCCAAAACCAGTCAATTCAACAGAATTTTTCAAGCTCAAATGATCATGGAAATTCATTCCATGAGCCTTTTTTGGTCTATGTTGCAATTTAAACCATGAAATAAAGCAGATAATCATTAAAAAAACAGTTATCCTTGCCTTACTCAATTAATGTGGATTCACAAAAATGGGGTTTGTTTACAAATTAATGTGGATTCACAAAAATGGGGTTTGTTTACAAACAAACGGATATATCACCATCTCTCGTGGAATTCTACTTCAGTTTGAGCTAGTTTTCACAGCTACTTTACCACTTACCTTAACTACACTCACCATAATTATTTCTATAATTATCTGAGTTTTGAAATTTTTGTCAATTACATTGGTTAAAGCTGGAGATCAAATCAGATTAGGAACCAGAGTAAAAAATATCAATTTAGCATCAATATTTTACCCCGTTGTTATTTATAAGCATTCTATAGATCGACTTATCATATTGACTTATTCAATATTGTTGTTATTTTGGCATAGGTATCACGAAATGGGTACATCTCCTTTTGTCGTGGAATACGAATCAACTATCCAACCGTTAACTACTTTGACCGGTTTTACTACTATCGTTACTACAACCCCTACTATTACTACAGTAGGAGATACTACTACTTTTACTACTACAACTATTACTGCTATGGCAACGTCCTAGCTGTCCATCTGTCAAGTAACCACCGTTTTTATGGGAACGTGTACTACCAGGTAGGTGTGCAACTCCTGAAAAGCAAAATATATTTAGGTTTCCATTAAAGAAATTATAAATTGTGTTGACACAAGTCCTGACAATAAACTGGGTATTACCAAAATGGTCAATTCTTTGAAAAACTCTTTGGAAAACTTTCCGAATTAAATAATGAATTCATTTCAATATTTAGAAAAGAGATATTGGTACTGCATAGAGTTGGTATGCAGTGGCACATGGTAGAGAAAATTTGAACTACACCTTCAGAATAATGGCTCTCACCATGCACTAGCTGAGCCATGTCCAGGGCCATACTGTAACTGTTGTAAAGAGAATGATCGACTTAAAACATTTTCACTACTCATCTTGTTTAAACCGAAGGAAGCCTCAGGACCTGCTAAAGTCCCTCCCTTCTCTTCTGAATCATATAGTTAGACATTTCATTGATGGATATTTACCTATCTTATAGTACTATGAGCAGATCTGCAACATATATGACTCGCGGTACCAAAGGAGTCATCGGGTGATGGACCTGGCCACAAGACTGGTGCATAACTCAGGGCCACTTGCCTCGTTCTCGGCTACTCATGTCCTTGTGGTTACCTGGGAGAATATGAGGCCTGACAGCATCTATGGGTAAGTGCGAAGGAGGTGAATCAAGTAAGAACAATGACTAAAATCTGTTTAACTACTGTGGGCCTTTGCATAATGACCTATCATAACAACTTTTCAGATCACTTTAGGATCAATATCTTTGTTAAAAAAAACATAAATCCCTTTTTTACTGCATCAAATTGAATTCTGTAAATTGCTTTATGTATGGAAGGACACTGTAGGTCTATACTCTGTAAAGAGTACAGCTCATTGTAAATGGTGTTTTGATGGGGCAAATATGGTTTACCATTGATCAAAGTTCACAAGGATGGTTGTTGTTGTTACAACCCGATCATTGTTATGAAAAGCCATTGTGCAACAGGCCACTATGGCCCATTGCACAATGACTTTTCACAACCATGAAAACTTCAAGCACATGTGCTAAACAGAGACATTTTTGTTATAAAACCTTTGTTGCAATGACTTCCAGTTTCTTAGTTATTGGAGAGAATATGAGGTTCAACATCATTTATGTGTATCATATTGCATATAATGTGTATCCCAACAAGAAGAGTCACCCAACTAGCAAACTAGTAAGATGAAAGCTATATTTCAAACAAAGGGTAGGTTCTTCTCTAGTATATGCTTAAACAAAGTGTCAGATTTAGAAAACTCCTTTGGATTCTCACAGAGTTACAAATATTCTTCCGAAAAATGATTCAGAAGGTTACTTTCCACACAAAACTTAACCCTTTAGCCCCCAATCCGGCCATAGCCGCCGGAGGGTGTATTCCCCAATCCGGCCGTGGCCGCTCAGAAAATGGTCATTTTTCCATAATTTTTCCATATTTTTCCAATGAGAATATTTTAATAAGTTTTCTACATACAAAAACGGCCAATATATCGTTTCAAAGCTTATCTAATCTCCGATTCAGTACTTCAAACCTGGTGTTTATAATTCTTATTGCTATTGGTGTGTGAGCATTTGAAATTAATCAATTAAAGGGAATTTAAGGAATTCCTGAGGGAAATCCATGGAAATCCTGGGGAAATACAGCAATTCATACTTGCAAGCTGTGGGGTCTAAAGGGTTAATTTCATTAAGATGATACTGCTTTCCTTTTGTAGATATGGGTCAGAGAGAGTGACCTACCAGCTGGCCCTTGTGACGGATGGTCTGAGTGAGAGGACGTTCGCCTTGTACCAGTACCTTCCTTCCAGCTGGTTCATACCACGTTCCATCTTAGTAGGGTATGCCTTTGGGTCTGCCTTCTACCTGAGTCCTTATTCATATGGCTGGGGTGCAGCAGTCTCCTTGACTAGAGCCATTGGCAACACAGGTAAGTAAGGGGTTGTGCAGGTGAAAACAAATTGAATAAAAGTTGCTTTACAGAACTCAGTGACAAACGTGTGATGGAGTTTGGATGGATTAGTTTTACTCAAATGAATTGGTGAATCACCTAGTTTGGGCTTTTAAAGGCCTTCATCAGAATTGTTAAACTGATATAGACTGTTTGCACATTGCTTTAGATATTGCAACTACTTGATTTTGAACTGTGGAGCCCCAACCACACACATTTTGTTGGTTGAGGTGCCCATGGTCAGTCAATACTGTAAACGTAGTTATTTTTGCACTGTAAATATTTCATATTCGCTCAATTCGAGTTGAAGAAAATTCTTCGTACAATTATGTAACTCTTATGTATGAAGTTTCTGTGATATCCTCATATCAAGCTGATATCGCCGCTCAAGTCATGTAGTGTAATACCACCGTTACCTGTTCCAGGTTCACGTGGTCAGTGGTTACAGCAGATGTACAGTGGGCTTTCTATTCTGTACAGCAGTGCCCAGGCCTGCTTTAATTGGTATGCCCAGGAGGTGTGCAAGCCCAGACTATCATATACAGCTGGGTGGCACTGCCCCTTTAACCGAAGATTCGTAAGTCTTTTTTTTTACCTTAATGACAATGTTGCAGTGAATTTGTCCATATTTGAGATGAATTTCTTGGTAATAAACATGTGATATACTTAAAATAGCAGATTTCAAACAATCATGTTGCCCGCTCAAGTCAGATAGGTGCAAAACCCCCTTTAATCTCAACCTACAAAGGCTGTGCCCAGGCCAAAAGTCCAAAGGGGTTCTATGTAAATCTGAAAGGATTTGAGCTGACAATCATGGCATACTTTGATATGTTTTAAGTCATATGGCCTAAACTATTATTAATCAAAGGTTGTGGAAACACCCTTGAAATACTTGTGGGTGTGGCATTGGCAACTCAGAGGTTTAATTGCATAAAGTTACTTTGATTTCCTCTGTACCTGTTGAAGAACTATCTGACTTATTTTCACACATAACAGTAATGTTTTGAAATATTAGTATTGCGCCTTTACAAGTTACATGTATATCACACAGTAAGACATTTTCATTACATTTCTACTGCTTAAATAAAATCTTCATAAAAGAATTTATGTAGTTTTCAACCAGCTTACTGTAAATTTGAGTTATGTTAACTTCTTCTGTCAAAATGTATTTACACATCAATTGGTATCAAATACTCAACATATAGAAAGATCTTTCATTTATCTGTCATTTGTTCCTATGTTTCACCAGGCTTCTCTCGACCGCCGCTGGAGGGTTTGGTCATTTACTTTTTACAGCATCTGCTTCACTGAAACCTTCTTCAACTTCAGGAGGGAACATGTGGTAGGATGATATGCTCCATTTGGCAATTATAATTCTATAAAATATTTAAGGAAAATATCAGATAAACGAAGATGCCCTGACACTGAAAAATAGATAGGCGTTACCAAGATTAATGTAATACTAATAAACTACCTGGAGCTTGACTGGTGGAGTAAAAACATAATTATCCATTTTGGTTGTTGAAAAAACAATTTTAAATATTCACATTTCTTCAGTATTGTAAACAAGAGATCAGCAACAAGACTAATTTTCTGAGGGTGTGTGTAAGAAATATCTAGTTTATGAAATATTATGTTATAAGATAATAGAGAGAAAACCCCATGCATTCATTTTTGTGATTCGGACATGATCTGTACCCTATTTCAACTTGGTGGCATGGTTTGGAAATATATGATGATAACCAAATTGGAACGAGTAGGAGATGCCCACGGTATGTCAGGGATATCGACCTGAGGGCAGGGTCTGAAGGGCTGTGCAAAGGCTCATAAAATCATAGAATCATACCAACTGCCAGGGTCATTTTCATGGCAAAAACAAGTTGGGATGAATTCTGTCTTTGGTGATCAACGATGAAGGTGACAGGGCAGGCAAACAGCAGGGGTTCAAAACCAGGAAATCATATTTGCTGTACCTCACCCCTTAGTGAACCCATCACCAACTTGGTCAGTGCTGGTTCCCCCCTATTGTTGCCTTATATGATCAGCAGGGGCTACTAGGGGCCTTTTCTTCCCCGGAACCCCCATAGATTTGCTTGGGTGATAAGATACAGAAGAATCTTTGGGGCAACCTTGGGTACCTGTACAACCTTTAGGGATCTAAGGGTCATACGACCACCCTTGGAGGCCCCCTACTGTTCCACTGATATTAATACCTCTTATACATTCCCATTCCAGGTTTGTTGCTATGGCAACCGGTGGTTTTGGGGGCCCCTGTGGAGCTATGGATACTACTCAGGCAATGTCCTACCTGCAAGTTCTAACCCCTATTTCCAGTACAACTCTGAGTTGGCCATCAAGGCCCACTGCTGTCTGTACTCCAGCTACTGTTACCTTTATCATAACTTGAGGCCTTACACCAGATCCTGGTACTATAACCCTCCATTCTGGGGTAAGTTTCTTGTAACATAGGTATCAATGTTATGTTAATGTATGCAGTTTTTGTGTTTTATAATGTGTTGTTTTAGATAATATTTATAAATAAACATTGAAAAAAAGGGAAAAAACATTTTGTGCAATTTTTGTTTGCTCACCTTACTGAGTACCTGTATTTTATAAAATCATGCAAAATTATCAAAGGCATGTACTCAAAGGAGAAAGGTTATCTTTTTACAAAACTGATCTGTATTGATGTATTTTCTTTCATGTCTCAAGTTGTTTAGAACACATGTACAACAACTATAATGGATAGAAGATGTACTTCTATCCATTATAATCAAAGGTTTATATTTGCTGTTGGCTGGTTCATGGAGATTGTAGAGCAACCGCTAGATCATTATACTGTTTGAGTTGGTTTATATGATACCTACAATTTCTCATGTCCCAGCCTGGCTTTAGGGTGACTGCCTTAGATAGCTTACAGAAAACCTTTATTAATGTTTCAAGTTGATTATTGCACAGAAACATCCTTCAATCTTCACCCTTATTCTGGGTTAATACCCATACCCGTACCTTAGAAGGCTTACAGCAAGCCTTAATTAATGTCTCAAGTTGTTTAAACACATTTACAATCTTCGTTGTTTCAGGCTGGTTCTGGGGTGACCCCCACATCACCACCTTAGATGGCCTACAATACACCTTTAATGGACTTGGTGAATACTGGATGATGCAAACAGAGAATGTGATGTTCAGCTTACAAGGTCGGACTGTACCAGTACGGGCTAATGGCACTGACAACACTGATGCCACTGTATGGGGCGGGTTTGCCATGAAAGCAGATAATTCAGGCCAGGTTCAGGTCATCATGAACAAAAACAGAGATGGTAAGCACATAAGTATTGTCTAGAAGGTTACCTGTAAGGATAGTGTACCCCTTACCACTTCAACCAATTTGTTATTTGTTATTTGACCTCAGCTATCATATTTAACTCTGATCGCCTGTCAGTATAGATTGTTGAATGTGGGTGTTATATGTGTTATATCTGAATCACCAGGAAAATCACTGGATGATTTTACCAGCAATTCTATCAAACATATTAATTCAAAAAGAGCATTGGTGATCATATGAAAATTCAATCGCCAAGGTCAAAATCAATTAAGGGGGGCTTTATAATGTTGGTTCTGTTTCCCAATACCCCAGTCAAAAGGCTGAGGATATGAACGCAGGCATGGACAGGAGACACACAAACACCTCTTATGTCGAGGTCGCGTGTATTTCTATCTGTGCTGGAATGGATTGAATTCCTGCTCAGATAATATTCCTTGTGTACGCGGGCATGACATGCGACAGTAGGGTATCTGTAGATACTTATGATTAGAATTTACAATATCTGAGTAAGCATTATTGCCATGTAGGCAATAGCAATTCTGGTGGGGCAATAATTATCCTGATCCAGGGTGAAAATGTAAAACTATGTAAATAATTGTTAAACCACACAAAAATCGTCAATAAAGACAAAATGAAAACAGTTTATTTACCCTCGCAATCTCCAAAAACTTGTTTCCATTGCAAAGTTGTCTTCTCTGAGCTATTTTTTTTAGGAAACACTAGACTGTGGCAGCAGTGGCACTCCGGTGTGCTTTTTTTTTAAATCCACATATCTATGCATTTTTCATGTGTTTTAGGGTTAATGAAAACTAATGCATGAATTGACTAAAATATACCAACTACTGCATGTTAGTGAAACCTTAATCTAGCAATAAAGACATCTAATACATATTTTGAAATTTGCATTTCAGGTTTACTGCTGTCCATTTCTGGTGAAGATCTGAGTTCCGAGTTTCTAATTTGGCCAATAAATACAACAACCTCAAGAGATAATGTTACCCTCGAAAAAAAAGGAAATTTATCCCTGGATGCTGTTTTCAGCAATGGTAAGTTTGCATCTAGACCTAGATAAGCACAATAAACATGAGTGATTTGTTGAAACTTAAAACCTAGAGGTAGGAAATCATCAAGAAGAAAATAGCTCTATGGAAGTTGTTTTTGTCCTTCTCAGTCATTATGCTATTATAAAAGTACAGAGCCCTTTCTTTGTATTCAGGACTCTGATACCTTTAGAGCATAACTGCCATAGAATATCCCATAGAACATTATAAGTCCAGCATCTGAGATCTGGCCCAAAGGTAGTGGACTATAGGCAGTAGAACAAACTGACAGGACTCAAGATAGTAAATTCAAGAGTGACCTTTATGGCTCAACAAATAGGTTTCTATACAGGATGCAGAGATGCACACACATTGACCATTCCCATATAAGGAGTTGGGCTAGGGAGTCCTTCGATCTATTTTACCTTCTGGCTGATGATCCCAAGAAGGGTTCTAGGGGGTGGGCACTATAGAGACATTTACTCGGTACACTTTAGGGATTCTGAGGGAATGGTAGTAATTGTCCCAGATGCTTCACTGCCTAGCCTACAGTTGGGCAGACCCCCTTATCCCCATAGCAACATGAGCTGTGCTGACCAGTGGTGTCTCAAAAGGGGTATCTCTATATTAGAGTACCAAAGTGAGGTTGGTGTATAACATTTATGAGGGAGGTCATGTTGAGCCCTCCTTCTGTGTTAAAGTGAGTGAGCCCCCTTGGTCTTCCCCAGCTCCAAACTACATGCAATCAATCTATAGATACATCAGGTTACACAGAGTTGGGCATATGCACATGCAAAAAGCTACAAAAAAACATACAAAACCACAAAACACAAAAAGTAACATTCAAAAACACACAGAACAAAATAAAATCTTTTAAAACATCTTCCTAAATCTCAAAATTCACAAATCCAAACTTTGAAATTGTGACTGTTAGGGACCGTCTATAGATGATGTCTCAAACAAGGGGGGCAGCTTATAGGTTGAACAGTGGGGGTTTTTTTGGTTGCCACCCAAAACTATGTCTTTTTTTTCTTTTCCAGGTATGTCAGTGTCCATGTCCCTGGGTCTTGGCCAACTGAGTGCTACAATAGGAGCTGTCCAGAGTCTGGTTGGATTGACCAGAGGCCTGCTGGGGACCCTTAACAGTGACCAATCAGATGACTTGACCACTCCTACTGGAGTAGTACTGTCCACGAACAGCTCAAAGAGGGAGATCTTCTTTGAGTTTGGAGAGAAGTGTGAGTTCTGTAAAATCTCTAATTTAGGCGGTGGATTAGATAATGGTTACTCATGAAAACCAGGAATTTTGTGATGTAAGGATTTTGGGTACAGCGTGCAAAATGGGGGGTAAAAAGCTTGAGTAGATATGGTCACGTTGCTATTTTTGAGTAATCACTATGTGCCATAGAAGTGTAAGTCTCCCGTAGTTCTATGTCATGTGCTTATCACAACCATGTGATTATCAATTGAATCTAGAATTAATTAGATAGTTTATTAGGACTTTGTGTTATCAATATAGCATAAGATTAACATTGATCTACCTACTGCACCTCAATAAAATTCACTAAGGATTACTAGAAGAAAATTTAACTTAAACAAACGTAAGAAACCATGGTGAAAATGATGCATTAATGCAGAGGAAAATGTGTCTTTGGTGCTATACATGTGGGCTAAAAATGCATTTATTAAAAATTTATGTTACAATTGCACATTGACATTTTTCTGGCCCAATCACTGATTAACATAATTATGAAATGTATTATAACTTTCTACCTGCAGGGAAGACTACCAGTGAAGACAGTATCTTCACCTACCCGGCTAACACCAGCCACTCGACCTACAACCCTGTGGGGGTTGTACCCCTGTTTGAGCCCCAGTTCTCCAGCCCAGAGCTGAAGGCCAGAGCTGAGAACATGTGTCAAGGGAATACGATGTGTCTTTTTGATGTGGCTGCGACAGGCAATGTCGATGTTGGGGCCCAGACACTTAATATTGATATGGAGAATACAGAGACAGCTATGGTTACATGTGAGTTAAAGTTAATCGTTGTTTATTTGGTCTCAATGTGTAAGAGATTTTACCCAGGGACTGTGCTTGTTAGGCCTAAATGGTTTTGTAACTCGAAAGGTACCATGTATTCATGATACCTGGGGCAAAGTCTATAATATCATAAGTATAAACAGGACGGGATAGTGTCTGTCTGGGCCTATATATATATTTTTTTTTTTATTTATTTATTTTTTTAAATTGTTTGTATTACGGGTTTTAGGGTTTCATCATGGACGATCTTCCTACCCCTCCCCACGGTTTAAATACCTCAAGATTTCCGTGTTCAAGGGGGTATTGTATTCAGTAAACATTTACAGGGTAAATTATGAAACCATCATTATGAACATATGAGTAGATGAAAAGGTAGCAATTACATCATATATACAAGGCATGAAACAAAGTAATATAGAGTAAATTATCTATTTTTGGCCAAATAAGGATTCACATGTTGTAGTTTTAACAACGTTTTCAACTTGGATTTGTCTTCCATTTTCCGTATTTCATTTGGAAGATTATTCCAGGCATGTGTTGCTCTATATGATCACTCCTGTAGTATCTCACGTTAGAAATTTTAGGGACTTTCAATTGTACACCATCATGCAACCGGGTAAATAACAATCTCCTGTCTATACGGGATTCAATACGTCCTATATCAAATCCATGTAAAAGTAAATGATCATGACGACGATATTCCAGTTGAAAAAGCTTAGCTCGACGGTGCAGTGTCTCATTTCGTAATCGTTGTGGGAAAGGTAAGTTATATTGATTATAAATGATACGGAGGGCATCGTTCTGAAGAGTTTGTAGTTGGGTATTAGAGTAATTAAGATTTTGATCATAAATATAGTCGGCATAGTAAAATAATGGTAAAATCATAAATTTATATATGGTCAAGGCTGCAAAAGTTGTCAAGCAACAACGAACTTTCCGCAGATACTTCAGTTTCAACTGGACTTGTGAGGAAACCTTTATTCTTTGTGCATTAAAATCAAGTTTCTGATCAATAACAAGTCCTAAATAGTTGAACTTTTCAACTTGATCGATAACAACATTATCAATCTGTACCCCATCAGTTTGTGCTGGCCCCGTCCTACTCTATGTAAATGGGATAGTCATCCATTTAGTCTTCATTTTATTCAGTGTTAATAAGTTGTCAGAAAACCAAGTGTTCGCTATTTCAAGACTTCGATTCAATCTCTCCCGAGTTCTTGTGATAATCACAGCATCATCTGCGTATAACTGCAAACAATCGGGTAGAAGTTTGGATAAATCATTTATATATAAAGAGAAGAGGACGGGGCCTAACACAGAACCCTGGAGAACACTGTATGTTGTATACAAGGTTGATGATGTATATCCTTGCAGGTTAACATATTGTTTACGATTATTCAAATACGATTTAAACCAAGATAATGTATTTCCCTGAATACCGGCATACTCCATTTTCTGCAACAACATTTCATGACTAATAGAATCAAAAGCTTTGCTTAAGTCTAGAAAACATAAACATGTGTCACATTGATCATTGATATTATTGTAAACTATGTCCAAAAGACTAGTCATTGCACTTATAGTGGATTTACCCTTACGAAAACCATGTTGTGTGTCTGTCAGAATTATTAGATAGTAATTATTATTAGTAATATATATATATATATATATATACATGATCATGTTCCTTGTGGCTGAGTTATTGCTATTCAGTTGATAAGACACTAAATGAAAATAACACTGAATAGCAATATCTTATTTTTATCAGGTAGAGTTTTTCTCATTGATATGAATATGGATATTATGAATCCTTAAGCATAGAAATAAGACCGTTGCTAAAGATGGTATCTTATTTTCGATCAGACAATGGAAGTTGCAATATTTTGCTTCTGAGTACCGTTTTTCTTTTTAGTACCTCTACCATAAAAGGATATTTTTCATCCAGTGTCTTGTAGTCACAATAAAACACTAACTGATGACAGTATAAACAAGTGTTTCAGGGGTGGGTCCAGGGGGCGTCCAGGGGATCCTAAACCTCCACCCCCTTTTGGTGGGGACTTAAACTTGCCAGAGAGGAAAATATGTTGCACACATACACATGAATGCACACCATTTTAGTACTTAGCCTATATGTAGACCACCCCTTTCTGAAATCCTGTGTCTGCCCTTGTGTCTATTTCCATAGAATGCAAAGAAGTAAGATCAAATAACAAAGATCTCTGAACCTTTCAGCCAACAGACCCCCTACGCTGACCGGTGACCCTGTCTTTAACGTCACAGTGGGTGAGTATAATGAATATGTCCTGACAGCCACCGACCCTGATGGACAAGACGTCAACATCTCATTTGTGGGAGATCCACCAGAGGGCTCCACTCTGCAGATGACATCAGACAACAACACCGCCATTTTTGTTTGGGAGCCAGAGTCTCTGGACGCTGTCAACCTCACGTGAGATTCCGACATCTTTTTTTATATAAATATAAATTACATTATTATCTATGTTCTAAGTTACAGAGTTGCTATCACACTTTTTTGGTTAGTCTGGAACCTGCCCAATTTTCACATAATTACATTATTTTAGGGAATATTGGGACTTGCTAAATAAGAAAGTTATGCAAAGTTATAATTATGCAAAAACAATGGAAGTGGGACAAATTCAGGCTTGCTGAGAATTAAGCCATTATTAAATCTAGAGCCCCTACATTGATCTTATTACATCTTCAACATATACAATTGCCCCCCATTTAATTCACATATTAAGTCTATCTATTTTCTTTTGGCTACACAAAATGAAAAATGTCCAATCAAATTCTAACAAGACAGGCTTACTCTGTATGCTAACCATGGAAACTCCAAATCTACCATATCATTGTAGCTCAGTTCTAGATCTAGAAGTCTAAAGCAATGTAAAAGGCTCAGTAATTGCAGAGTTTGTAAAATTGCTGCTGGTTTGCCAAAGAAATCCAGTAGGCCCTATATTTGATGCTAAACTAAGATAAATAAACATATTTAAAATTGTCCATCCAACCTTTAGGTTCACAGCAGAGGACAGTGAGGGAGCTCAGGGACCAATACTAGAAGTCACAGTACAGATATGTAACTGTTCATCTGGAGAGTGTTTGTTTGACACTCCCCAAGACAGCAATGAAACCAGCAACCTGTTTACCATCGCCTCCTGCAACTGCTCATTTGGATATACAGGTGAGAAATCTCTCAATGTGTCAGTGGCCCATCACTCAAAGACTTATTTCTCATAAAATATTGAATAAAGCGCCATAGCCATTTGACTGCTTTTATAATTTAATGCATGAATTGGCCTGCCCTATGAGAAAATAGTTTATGGTAGCAAACCATAGAGAGTGTTTGTTAGCACTCCAGCTTCCCCTACTGGTCAGTGGTACTGGCAACCCATTGTTTCCTTGGTGCCAACTGCTTTCTGACATGTATGTCACATTCCCCACTCAATACTCAATACATGCGTTTCAACCCTAGGCCTGTTCTGTGACCAGCAGATGGACGGCTGTCAAGATGACCCTTGCTTCCCAGGCACAAACTGCTCGGATGTCTTACCAGAGGAAGAAATGGCCACAGGGCAGAGCTTCACCTGCTCAGGGTGTCCTGCTGGGTATGCCCTGGATGGGGTGGTCTGTTCAGGTAAAATATAAAGATTACGATTGTAATAATGAATAAAAACTGATTATATTTCTATCCCTTGTTATATCCCTTTTGAGTCATGTTATCATGACTCATGAAGGTCATATATGCATGTTTCCTAAAAACAAGATGTACCAGAGTTTCATTGTAGTAGACCAGAACCACTATTAAAGAAATCTAATAAGTTAATAAGATATTCCCATAGATTTCTTAATGAAGTTGTGGAGAAGTACCTTACTTTCAATAAAGGGATAAGGTGAAAAGTGGGAGAAATCACCAAAACCACAATTGAGAAGTATCTTAGTTACATTGTTTATAGGCAAAGAGAAGAAAAGATGACCAAGACTGAATAGTAGGTTCAAGTTGTTTTAAGAGTATATCTTTTGCTTTTTCAGACATTGATGAGTGTGCTAATGAGACTGACAACACATGTGACCAGATATGTGAGAACACAGATGGCAGTTTTACCTGTACCTGTAACACAGGGTACATGATGTCTGCCAACCAGTGCCAGGGTATGTACAGTATTAATGAGAGGTTGAGATTATATTCACTCACATGAATGTAACATGATTTATGACATCACCAGTTTCTACCATTTGCTAGATGAAATTGACCTAGATTTACTCTTTGTGTTTCTATTTATAGGCCTGGATTAGTGTTTGTAATTTTTAGTTGCTCATTTTTCTCAATTCATAGACCTATGCTAATTATTGTAAAGTTTACATGGTCATTTTTCCAATTTATAGACCTTAATGTGAATTCATAATGTTTATTGTTTTTACTCATAGGACTGGGCAAGTGTCTCTCATTTCTAGTTATATTTTTATTCAGGTAAATGAGCTCCGCATTGCTGTCTTCCACCCGCTCCCACTTTACAATTATTCTTCCTAATCATAGCAGGGCAGGTAACCTCAAATCATTACAATAAACAGCCCTGCTTCAGCCATGAAAATGACATGATGGATAGGATGAAATGGGATGAGATGAACTGTGTAAGCAGTTTTCGGTTACCCATTTTTCTGTTCAAAGTGGGCAGCTTGCAGTAGCTTAGTCTGTCTACTTATATACCTTAGCAAGTGTTTGTAATGTGGAGTTGCAAAATGTTTCTATTTATAGACCTTGACGAGTGTGAGCTGATGACATCTGGGTGTGAGCAGGGCTGTCAGAATGAGCCAGGGACCTATAGCTGTGTCTGTAACTTTGGGTACCAGCTAGAGGCAGATGATAGGAGCTGTAGACAGGGTAATCACAGAACAGTATTCTCATCATAACATTACAGTATCAGTTCTAAGGCAATTCACCCACTTGACTATATAAAAATAAATACATTTTTTGCTATTCAGTTACAAATTGAAGAGGTTATATTCAATCTAAGAGGCTGAATGAAAATGTTTTTGAATGTTTTAAATATACTTTTGACAAAACCTCAATTTAATAAAAGAGAACTATTCTTCTATCTTTATTACAGATTTTTCTTACAGTTGTACTCATTGATTGAATTTACTCAGACCTGTTTCTGTCATCTATTCATTCCTAGAAGATATAGACAGAGAACCAATTATAGTTGCTCAATGACATAACTCTGTTACTATATTGATATGATATTTTGTTTAGATATCCTCCATTGGATCTCAATTACATTTTTATTTGGATGTACAAACTCCCAGGATGCACATAATAACAATCAGATGTTAATTCTTTGAAAACCCAATTTTTTTACTTGAGCAATGAATAATTGTGACATTGTTATTTTCAGTTCTAGACGTGTGTGCTATGCTTAATCTGACATGTTCCTATGGCTGCCTGGACGTGGGGGGAAATGGGACATGTTTCTGTCCTATGGGGTCTGAACTGGATGGCACTGGGGTCAACTGTGTAGGTAAGACTCAGGGTCAAGTGTTGAAATGTTATTACTGCATAAAAAGCATATGTTTCAAGTGCAGGAGTCATTTGTGCTTCTAGATTTTCAAACATTAACCAAATGACGCTTTTGTAATTCCAAAATTTCAGACAATTTCTGAATATAGTCTATATATTGTATACTATATACTATGTGTTCTTTACAAGTAGAAAGCACACAATTTATATTGAGAATCCCGAATTTTCTTGATATAGACTATATGGACTATTCTAGTGTCACTATTTATAAAATACTGCGTGTTTCAATGGTATGTTTAAGATATATTTTATTTTTACCAGATATTGACGAGTGTGAGAATGGAGCCAATGAGTGTGGAAATAATACAAACTGTACCAACACGGATGGGGGATACAAGTGTGACTGTGTGGATGGATACACCTCAAATGGTGATGGAAGGACCTGCTCAGGTGAGGACAAATCAAGAAGGCATTCAAGAAGCAGTCAAAAATAGCAACAGCAGCATTTCTGCTCGAAAGTGTGGTTCTTCAAAATCACAACCTTAGCTATAATTGAAGTCAAAGTAAAGATCTGTCCTTACATAGCCGACAAAAAGATTCGTCATAGGGCAAGAAGTGTTAATGCTTTCCAACCGCAGCAATTATAGGCCCATTCACACTGACCAACCAGGGTGTGAGAGATGCAATGGGACAGTTGTCATTCATGATCATTTGCACTCCCAATAATGTAAGCAAGCGAACCAATTCGGATGATTCTGAGGGACAATTACTTGAGAGAACAATAAATTTGCAATCACAAGGGCCCTTTTTTGTCAGCATGAATGCTATATGTTGATTTTACCGTGAACACAATAATGTTATCAACCATTAGGTTATTGTCTTATCCATCACTAATCAGCTGTTGCCATATCTTCGAATTCATAACTGATCATGTACACCCATACCTTATCAGCCTGATCGAGGTACCACTGATCAGGTTTCATGTTTTCATAATGTTAATCAGGGCCCTTGGTCACCCCTGATCACAGTTTTCTTCATTGAGGTCCCTGGCAAAGTCCGAGCTCAATCAGTGCCCTAGTCGGCCTAATTCGGGCAGTCACTGTCATCTGAGCAGTACATAAGTCTTCATCGTCCAAGTGGGAATGTGATCTTACGATTCTGCCTAGAGTTAGGTTTAGCCCACATGTTAAATGGTTATCATGCATTTGCAACCATTGACACTTTGGTTTACCACAACTAAAAGAGAGATCCCTCAAACTATTTTCCAGAATATTTCATTTACAGCAGAACCACTTTCTTAATGTAACCGTTTGATTGTAAAAGCCTTCAGGGTTATGAACATATTTGGTAAAACATGAATTTTCTTTCTTCATTTTCACAACTGATTATATTTCTTCATTTTAATCAAAGTGTGTCCATCAATGACTTGGGGCCCGGCATGCAGTAGGGTGTGTAACTGTCTGAATGGTACGACACCATGTCACCCGACCACAGGGTAAGTGCTATGAATCATACCAACTCTATCTAAAATAATATCATTTTAATTCTCCTTTTAGCTCGAAATGTGTATCAAAGAATCTAATGTACCAGAGACGATAATGATAAGTTGAATAATTGATGAGATACTTTATTCTTTTTATTTCAGGTGTACAGAGTGTGCCTCTGGTATGACAGGTGGGGACTGTCAGCAGGACCTGGACGAATGCACTGACGTATCATATTGTGGGTCAAATGGTGCGTGCAGAAACACTTATGGCAACTTTCAGTGTCTCTGCGATCCTGGTTACAACCTGGGCTCAGAGATACTCTGTGCAGGTAAGGATTTTGAAGGTCAATGACATTCTGGTATTTTTGGTTTGATAGTTACTGATCTAATGCTTATTTGTTTGCTTGTGCCTTTTCCTAATGCAGACTATAACATTACTTTCCACTTAAACAAAATGCTGTCAAACTAGTGCTTTTACATAAGATCTACAAATACAAAGATACCCTATGCTTTCATTTTCCAATCAGATCTACAACTTCTTTTGTTTCTGTTATTTAATTCCTTTTTTGATGGGTTATTCTTGAGAACAAGAGTATAAAAGATGCAAGTTATCATTTTGTTGATAACTAATACATAGAAATGTTCATTTGATTAAAGTGAGACGCATGATTGACATTTTACAAATTACTTGAGGCAAATTGACATTCAATCTTTTCTGATCCATTCACCTGACTTTGACAAGTAGACTCTTGCAATTGACTTCAATGTTGGAGAAAGACTGAACAACCTGCAATTCACTTTCCTGACAGTTCACAAAGTACCCTGAGGGAGACAGTTGACAAACAGCTTCAGGTAGGCCACTCTAATGAACTGCATGAGAAATTCCTATATTTGACATGAGAACAATTACTATATTTATTCAAACTATGTTCAGCTTATGAGGTTGATATGCAAACTTGCTAAGAACTATTGTACTGCCATCTGGTCCAGACATAAGGATAACATTCCAATTGGCCCATTACAAAACAAGCAATCATAAAAGCAATGGATTGTAACTAGAAATATGTTAACAGCTTTGAAGACAATAAAGGTAACATATGTAATTTCCAATGCACAGCTGTAGTGAAACCTTTAGGAAACCATTTTGCCTTTACTTCAGTGACACAGAGTACCCGTACCCCATAATTTGCTAAGAATAAATGCTTGGTCAGCCTCAATAAAAAAGAAAAATAAAGAAGAGAGACATCCAATGATTGACATCAGATGGCCTCAATGTCTTGTAAGTGGTGAGACATCTAAATATATGTAGATACAACATGCCAATTTGAATTTAAGGGTAAATTGCATTGAAAGACATATTAGCAAGCAAGAATCATTGAGACTATTAGCATTTCCTATCAGCACCTTGTGTCAATATTACATCAGACATACAGAGGATGTCACCTCTTTTAACAAAACAATATTGAAGGCTGTACAGTATTCCATCTGATTCATAAAGATAGTCTTATTGTAAAATAGAAAGTGGAATAAAACTGCTGATGACATACGGAGCATCTTGGTGGGTATATCAAAGATGTCAATTAAAAAATAAATTATGTTGTAAGACCTATTTAATCATCTTCTTCCTCAGACATTGATGAATGTACAACCATGGTCCACAACTGCCATCAGGATGCTATGTGTATAAACACAGATGGTGGATTTAGGTGTATGTGTAATGAAGGCTATACAGGCAATGGCACTGAATGCACAGGCAAGTATACTAAAGCCTGGTCCCCACTTGGGCGACTAGATTTCTTTGACCACTGGGTGACCAAGGTAGCCCGGCAATTAACTCACCAAGATGTCTGGTGATTAACCCACTGGTCGCTGGGGTTTTCTAGCAAAATATTTGACATGTTTAACATTGATCTATAGCCGTGGGCGACAAGTTAATCGTCGGGTGACATACTCAAGTGTCCTCTAGTCGCCCGGTGATTTACTTACCCCGGTTCTTTAGTACCCCAGTGGTTAGTTGGTTGCCCAATGACGTACTGAATTCTTTAAACGCCGGGTGATTAACGTTAGTTGCCATTGTTAGTCACCCAAGTGGGGTCGCAGCATTAAGCTACATGTAAATACTTATAACTTCCAATTAGCTCACAAAGCAATCATTTGGAGTAAAAGAAATATAAAAATAAATGTCTGTGACTACCAAGGCTGCAAAAGCCAATATTTGTGCAACAACCTTTGGAAACTAAACCATCTGTTTGCACTGTCATAATAAATTAATATTTTGTTTTGATCATCCTCTTTCCAAAATTGTTGATAGTAACAAAGATTTGTAGTTTCTCCCTTATTGTTAACAAATATACAACCATAATCATTGTTATAGTACCAGTGTGATACCTCCAGAGTGGATGAGGAAATATTCTCATGTATTGTGTGTGTGTGTGTGTGTGTGTGTGTGTGTGTGTGTGTGTGTGTGTGTGGAGGATACTTATTATATATATCCAAATCACTGATTAAAAAAGTCCCAAACTCAAATGTGTTTCTCAAATGCATCCTTCATTTTGTCAAATTGTTGTACCTTCTGAATACTATGTATATGTAAACATGTATTTAGATTTACATTAAACCATGGTTTGCCTTTAGATGATGATGAGTGCTCTCGTGCCCATGGCTGTTCGGCCGACGCTACATGTGTGAATGTGGTTGGCACCTTTGGCTGTGTGTGTAGAGATGGCTACATAGGTTCAGGCAGGAACTGCTCAGGTAAGTATGAAAGACATTTGCATATGTATATATATGCATGTATATTTATGCTTTATCAGAGTGATAAATATGATATCTGACATTAAAAATATAATCATGCAAATCCATTCAGAATGCGCAAAACAACGAGAAAAACATTCTACAGCATGAAGCAAGGTAGACAGTATACAGAAATACAGCCCAAGTGCTGTGCCAATTCACCATAAATACTAAATCCTGTTTGTATTCATAACCTGGTATTGGTATATGATATAAGAAGAACTTGAGTGTAGCTGTAAAACCCAGAGCGGTTCGTTAGAGTGAGGGTGATGCCTTGGGGCTATGCAATCCCCATGGGTTGTACGCACACCTGGGGATGACCCAAAGGTTCTTCTAAATTTTATGACCCAAACAATATTCAACAACTTCAAAAAATACTGAAATCAAAGAGTGTTACATTCAGTTTGTCAATACTCTCCTCCGTGTATCTAAAGGTCATTGGTAGTGGGTGATAAGCCTTGTTCTTGTTACATTCAGATGTTGATGAGTGCACAGATGGCAGCTCCCCCTGCCATGCTGAGGCCAGCTGCAGCAACATGCCCGGTGGGTATGTGTGTACCTGTAGGGAAGGCTACACAGGTACCGGACAGGTCTGCTCAGGTAGGAACCATACAAGAAGTATATACAATAAATCATATATTTTAAGGTTTCATTCAGCTACTGTTCAGCTTTGAAGATTTGCTGGACTTCTTATCACACCCTGCCGGACAGTTGGGGTACTAAAGTGCAGAGGACATCCCAACATCTGAGGCCATGTTTTCATGATTGATTTCAGTAATTAGGCTAATCAATGACATGTAAATTTTGATTAGGGTCTAATTCATATCTTTTTTGAATGCCAATACAAATAACTACACGTTGCAATCCCTTTTCTCTGTTATTTTGAATTGGTATCCTTCTTTTTGGTAGCAGACAGTATCAGGCTTTTGGATACACTTGCCAAATTTCAGCTGATTAACCTAAATTACGAAAGTCAGTTATGAAGAAATGGATCCTGTATATTTTTCAATGGCACCATTGCATTGATTTGAACTAATTGAGGGGCCTATTGCATTATGCATAAGTAATTGCTGTATGCTCCTGACAGTTTACCAATAACGTGCTTTTGAAGATGTGGGTGAATTTTAACTTTGTTATGTATGAATTTATATTGCCAAGAAATCACACAACCCTCAATGTTTAGCATTAAATTTTGTCATCTTAGAATAACCTTACAAATATATTGTGAGGTGTAAATAAATCAGTTATGAAAACATTAAATCATTATGAATGTTCTTAATGTTGCTTCAGTTCTGATATATAATATTATGATTATCAAATGAAGAGATTTTATCTATTCATGGTCTGAGTGAACACCAAAGTAATGCTGCCTGATGTAATGAGTCACTTTAATAAAAGTGCAACATCTTCTCTACTGCCTAGAACTAAATGAATGTGAGGAAAACCTGGATGACTGTCACACCAATGCCACCTGCAACAATACTAAAGGCTCCTTCACTTGTACATGCAAGTCAGGGTTTGAAGGTTACGGCACTTTCTGTGAAGGTAAGGAAAACATCACAAATGGTGGTATACATTTTTTTTCTATTTTGTATTGTGGTTCAAGCATACATTCTTTGATTATATGTGTGCGACATAAAACATGTGAGTTTACAAGAAATAATAAGTGAAATGTAGAGGCATGCCTTTCAGATAACTATAATAACCTAATAACCTAAAATTTATAAATCAATATTTTTGCAACTCAAAAAATGTAATGGACTTATACTATCTTGAGGATATTACACTTTTCCTGTCTCCTCTTAGATATCAATGAGTGTGATGCAGGATCAGATACATGTCACATGAACGCTTCCTGTACCAACACCCATGGCTCCTACAGTTGCCAGTGTAGTCCTGGGTATGCAGGCAATGGTACTTACTGCACAGGTAGGTCATTGAAATAGATGACTGTGAAAGTTTACAGCAAACCCAATCTCATCAGTGGCGGTTCCTATAAGATAGAATCATAGGGATGTGTTCTATTAACTTAATTGGACTGATGTTTAATATGGCAAAGATAACTTTAGGTTATAGATTATGAAATCTATTTAAGATAAAGACAGTGTCGGCCCTTTGTCACACAATGTGCAACAAAGGTCATCTGGTCATCACAGTTCTGGCAAATCTGGAGGAACTGCCCATATGATATACCTCATGCAATGATGTGGGTCGGCAGAGTCGTAATGGAGATAGCTAGCGCTGTCAGTGGGCTTGACAAAAAAGCTAGTTTGTATGGTGTAATCATCACACACAGAGATTGTAAGATCATGGAAGTTTACACTTTAGGTTGAAGGCTCCAAGGTAAATTTGATAGAAGGTGCACACTATTTAGATGGGTATTGAACTTGTCTAATTCTTCTTGCCTGTGGGGCCAGATGAAGAGTATGTCATCTATGAAACACAACCACAGGAGTGGTTGTTTTTCATAGCTGTAGCAGAACTGTTAAGTATAATCATTATCCATAAAGGGTATTAATCTATCAACAGTCTGAATGGATACCAAAGCAACACTGCCTAATGATATTAACCACTTCAAATACAATTACTATACAGTATTATTTTCTAAATTGTCTAGATGTAAACGAATGTGAGGAAAACATGGATGATTGTCATAATGATGCTACTTGTGACAACACCGAAGGCTCTTTTACTTGTATGTGCAAGTCAGGATTTGAAGGCAATGGTACCTTCTGTGAAGGTAGGGAAAACTCTGCATTATAAAATGTTGTTAATATTTTCTCTCTATATGTATAGGGGCTAGATATAGGTAGAAGTAACCTCTACCTCATATCAATCAACAATAAGTGATGTACATAGGCCTCTATTTATAAAAGTGATGTAATGCCACTTAGACAAGAATATTGATCTATATAAACATTTAAATATATTCCGCAGCTAACAGTGATAGATATATACTACCTTAATGACCTGATAAAAAAAGACATAAAATCAATCTGCAGCTAACCATGATGGATATATATACAACCTTGATTATATTACCCTTTTCCTTTATCCCAATAGACATCAACGAGTGTGATATAGGATCAGATACATGTCACGCTAATGCCTCCTGTACCAACACTCCTGGCTCCTTCACCTGCCAGTGTAATCCTGGATATGGAGGCAATGGTACCTCCTGCATAGGTAAGTTATTCTACTAGGTCATAACAGGTTGTTAACATTTTAGTTATTTCCAGTCAGCAGTACCAGCCTGTTTATAGCTTCCTTACCTACAGAGATTTCTCCACAATTTTGAGTTTTCACATGTAACTAAAGCTTAGTGACTATAGATCTGGTCAACAAGTAACTGTTCATCTTATCTTTCTTGTTTTGTAAAATGGGAATAGTTTTAGTTTTGGTTTGATATTACATATTTAATTTTATATGAAGTGTTGAATATCAACAGAACACATACGGCCAGTTTACATTGTATGTGCTTTCAAGGTTGCAGTTTGTCAGGTTTTGAAAGGTTTCTTGAGTCTCAGATCAAGAGTGCTTCTTAGCAGCCAGCAAGTATTCATCCTATCAGCAACGTAACCAGATATTCCTTATGGCACAAAAAGGGTTGCCATTTAGCTAGGGTCAACAGTTGTCAGCAACCGTGCAGTTAAATTGACATGCAGTACACAATTGCCCTTTCCCCTAATCATTCTATTAATGACATCAGCTATGACAGTGGCGGATCCAGGGGGGGCAAAAGGGGCAATTGCCCCCCTAGACCAAAAATGAACTGTCTTAGTTTTGACAAATCTGAGGAGAAATTTTGCAAGGTAAATCATGGGGGGTGGGTGCAGATATCTTGCCCCCCCCCCCCTAGAAGACAGACTCTGGATCCGCCCCTGTATGAAACAACTAAAATAATAAGAGTATATCAAAAAGTATCATCAGTATCTATATGATACTATAGGTTTTAATGTTTGCTACTTTCTTTTCATTTTAGAACTCCAGCAGTGTACTGTTGGAGGAAGAGAGTGTCACCCGATGGCCAACTGTACAGACATGGGAGGATCACTGTTCTGTCTTTGTCAAGAAGGCTATACTGGAAATGGTCAGAACTGCCAGGGTAAGTGACAACAATGTTACGCTCAATATTCTCATATCTGCATACTATTATAGATCATCCACCATATCAGAGTCTGATAGGAAGTTTTTTAAGAGAAGGAATATTGTGCACTTCAATGATTCCTATGCTATAGAATAAAACAATTATAAAAATGTGCAAGTATAGTACTATTTACACCAATCTTCCGTCCATATTTTGTCCAGGTGTTTGATAAACTTTCTGATCAGAGTGTGTTGAAAATAATAGAACAAATTGGAAGCATTGAATGTGCCTCAGTGAATAATGATCATCTTTTTATAGACATTGTTGAATGTGCAATGAGTCCTTCTCCATGTGCAAGTCAGGGTGCAGTGTGCATGAATACGGAGGGATCCTATACCTGTACCTGTATCACCGGGTATACAGGGGATGGGAGAACTTGTTCAGGTAAGACATTACATATTGCAACGTTGCTGTTAGTGTCAAGACTATAAGTGGTTCTGAACTTGTTGGGCTAGTAACTGAACCTTCAAAACTCTAGTCATCAATTGCCCTGTGTCTCATTTTCCTATTTGTTTAGTTTTCTTTTTTGTAGGTTGCAAGAATTGAAACCACTTATTGAATTCTATAGGATTACAGGGTGATCGCTCTATGTGTATTTTGTTTTGTATACAAAAATCCATGATAAGTGCATCACTTTGTTAACTATAAAAGTAATTTGTATTTTTTGAAAACCTATATCATATATTACAGTTGGATCCATTGGACAATATTTTTTGAGTAAGTCCTCTGGGCCATACTCATTGTCATATACATGATTATCTATCTCTTTCATCTCTTTAGTATTCAGGTTTATCTTTGATATGAACATTCTTTCTTAAATTTGACTGAATGCTACTAATTCTTCGAATCTTTCATCTTTACTTAACAAAGGAGTTTTGATCAACTTTCTCTTGAAAACAATAGAAATACAACAAAACACAATTACTGAATGTGCCTAAATGAACACCTTTTTATAGATATTGATGAGTGTGCAATGAGTCCTTCTCCATGTGCAAGTGAAGGTGGAGTGTGCATGAATACGGAGGGATCCTATACCTGCAACTGTGCCACTGGATATACAGGGGATGGGAGGACATGCACAGGTAAGACATAGCCAAGTACTTTATTGCTGTGTTAAATAAGTCTAAAAGTGGTTCTGAAGAGTGTTGGACTACTTAATGAACCTTGCTGCTAACTCCCATTTTCCTGATTGCATTGTGTGTTGCAAGAATTGAAAACATTTTTTAGAATATTAGATTCTTTAGGTCTAAGAGCCGATCCCACATTTATTTTTATATCATTCATACTCATAGATATTTCTATGCTTAAATACAGATGATATTTATGTAGCTGAAAACATATAGACCTTGTGCAGATGTAGTCAAGTGACCACTTTTTGGTGATCACCACATTATGATCATAACCACATGGGTATGAAATAGATACAAGATTTAATGTTCTAAATGATAGTGAAGGTAAATTATGATTCAGTGAGATTGATTTATAAAAAAATGTACCATAAAAATGTATTATAATTGCTTCAAAATCATAATTCATAAGGATTAAAATCTCATCACCAATATGGCGGCCAGCTAATTTTGGGACATGTAATGTCATGTGCACAACATCTATAACCATTATGTATTACAGTTGGTACATACTGGACAATGCTGTTTGAGGAAGTCCTTTGGGTCATTATTGATTTTGTAGTTTCATAATTTATCTATCTCCTTTACCCCATTTTAGCTAATTCAATTTGTTGTGAAAATTATTTTTTGACAGATATTGATGAGTGCACAAGTGGTTCAGCTAGCTGTCATGTGAATGCTACATGTACTAATACAGGGGGATCATTTTCATGCTCCTGCATAACAGGCCATCATGGAAATGGGGTGATATGTATTGGTAAGTTGCCAATGACCTCACCTATGTATATTTCAATTACTTCATATTCAGTGTGTCGATGTTTTCAACTCATTTTTCACCTCTGTAAATTTGTCACTGTACATGTCAACTGATGTCTTGAATTATGATTCTGTATGTACTTATATATTGCATAATATCAATCTACTTGTCAATTGCTTGAATTAAGACAAAATAACTTTTTATTTCTTACAAGGACCGATCATGACTTCAAACAATGACTCCATCATCTACAATATTCGGGTCAGAATAACACAGCCCGCCTTTAATTCTGATCTGCTGAATACCAATTCTGCTCTCTTCAAGAAATATTTAATGGACCTGAAGGAGGTAGGTAACTTCTGTATATGGGAGGTAATTTAGTTACGATACATTAATGGAGAATAATTAACTAACTACAATACATCATGCAGTAGTTCCTATTAGAATAATTTAGTCATAGTCTCAATTCCATGTTAAGAACTTCCTACAGTGAGCCAGAAGTACAAACCAACAAAATCATAAGAGACATAAATACCAAGTCAGGTCTACTTTTATGAATTCATTGGTTTGTACTTTTGGACTGTACTGCAGATTGCCACACATTTTTTAATGGATCCTCGAACTAAGCATTTTTCATCTCATTAGAGTGTGCCTAATTCTTAGTATAAGTGTTAATCTTATCAGAGCTGTTAATCTTATCAGAGCCTCAAACAAGCCAAAATTCTTTTCAGATTGACCCATCCTTCAGTTCAAGATTTGGGTCACCACCATTTCAAAGTTCAGAGCTTCTAAGGGCTTGGTAAGTGTAAAGGACCATTAAATACACCCTCCTCATGGTCCTGCACAGTGTACTTCTACTGTCCAGCAAACCAAGGCAGCAGGAGCCATGTATTTAATATAGGCTGATCATTTTGAACTTTTTGTATAAATATCATCAATATGCTAACAAGAAAGAAAAGTTATCACCTTATCACTCATAGTTATTAGCATGCAATAATATTTGTTCTTTTGCTACAAGTAACCTAATTTCATGACAAAAGATTTTAGATACATTAAGGAATTTTCCAGTCTAGCTTGTTTTTTATTTGGAAGTAGCTCAACTGTAACACCAAGTTAATAACAGGTACTGTAAGAAGGACTGTGTTGGGCCTCAGTTACCAATACCACAATTTCATAACCCAGTCAAGCAAGCTACATTATCGTAAAATTGCAGTGACATTCTGATTCATCATATTTTGGGTTTTGTTATATTTTTTGGCTCCAACTAATTTTCCCAAGGCATAATCCTGTGACATTGTACTGCAACATTAATGCAACATTCTGATTACATTCTTCAACCAAAACCAAACTGTGTCATAACATTCTATTTTGATTTGGTCTTAACATCACAAAAGAAAATAATGTTATAATAATGTTCTGATTTGGTGAGGTTTGAACCTGACCATCAAATAACATACCTTAAGTACCAGACTGTCCAAAGGTATGGTTGCAGAACAAGACTCGTCGGCTGAATGACATAAGGTTGTATCTGAAAATTGTTCATTTTGAGTAAGTGCTAATTTAAGAAAGAGACTTATTTTGCAAGGTTCTCCAGTTAGAAATATTTACTCAATTATTATATTATCTGATTTATATGAATAATGATATACTAAAAACTCTTTAATCAGGATTATGGATATATCTGGAATATCTAGATGTTACTATGGTAATATTTAAGGTATTCATCTCAGATACGACTTAATGTTATTCAACTTAAAGGAAAAAAGCTGGAAACCAGTGAATAACATAATGTTGTATCTGGCAAGTATAAATATGAGAAAACTATTATCACATTTTATCAAGAATTTACCAAAGGCTTATTTCAGATACAGCCTTTTGTTATTCACTGAAAAGTGCAACTATTCAGGTACGACCTTTGTTTACTGATTGATAACATTCCAAATATTTGGAAAGTTGAAAAATTCTAAAATTTCCAGATACCTTTGGGGTGAGGGAAACATCTTAAAAAAGTATAAATAAAATCGATTTTTTTGAGATACGACCTTATGTTATTCAGCCAAGGGACTTGACAACTTGCCTGGCAATTGCAAATACTAAAAAAACATGGTTTGATAACCATTTTATAAATCATTGTAAATATCCAATTAATCTTGAAAGAACAAAAATAGGAAGTTTTACAGTCATGTATCTATTGTCTATACCCATTTCTTTCAGGCCTGGTCCTGATAACAGTACCTATTTGGATATCCAGGTATCCTTCACCTCACCTGTAGGTATCACATTACAAAATGTTATGGCTGCCTTTCTCTCAGCCTTTGTGGGTGGAGTGCTGCAGGCAGACAGTGGGACGTCCTATATCAGTAAGCTTGATTTTTCTTTATAAGGTTCCTATCTATTATTCTCTTTATTCACGAAAAGGGCGAAAACAGTCTGAAATAAGGGGACACCCTAAAGGCTAAGTATTAAACAGTGCACATTTACATGTACTGATGTTGCATTTTCCCCTCTGATTTTAGTTTAGGGGTCCACTATAAGAGGGGGGATCTGGAACCTATGAGGCTCCCTCCTTGGATCCTTAATATAAGTATGAAAAACAAATCTATGAATGTTCGTGGCTGTTCCTTAATGTAGTGTCATCCATGTTTTTTTTTGTACTCAAATGTGCAAAGAATGTACTATAGAAAAAGAAAAGATCATTAGCTTAAAATGTTTTCTTAATTATTTAATTCACTGTGAAAGAATTCTGATGATATGTGAGCAAAACATACAAACAAAATCCGGTTACATCTTTGATCTATACCAAGAACCTTGATCTTTTATTGTCTTGTTCTATTGAGTTTTTGAATGATTATAGGCCTAAATTAATTCGGTTCTAATGATGCAGATCCATTGTTTCACCATTTTATATCATACTTTTACACTAACATAAAAAGATTGTTCTTAACCAAACTCATGTCAATAGAATCATAGTTTCTGATTATATCACCACTCTTCCAGTTGACCCTACTAGTGTCCAGGTGACGGAGGTCAGTTCAGGTGGCCGTTCCCTGAGTAACAGTCTGATCCTGGCCCTGACCAGTGTGTCTGTGATCATTCTGCTAGCGGTCATCCTACTACCCACCGTTGGAGTAGTACTGCACCGGTTCCGCAGGGCAGCTGACCTGAGGGCTGTCAATGAGCAACGACAGGACGCCATTATAAGGTTAACTTTTTCTTGTTTCTTTTTCAATTATTATTCAAAATTTAACTCAACTTGTCAATTTTCTTATTCTCTTTTTTTAAAAGATTTTATTTGTACTGAAGCAGCTTCAGGAACTGGTGGTCCTGCTATTCCTTCTGACACAATGGCTTCTGTTTTACAGATTCTCAAAATAAAGATTTGAGACAGATACCAACAGGCATGACCTGGAGATTATTTCCAGTATTCATTTTTGCACCAGCATTATTTCATGTTTCAATTGAATTTTCCACTAACTTAATATAATTTCAGTAGTGTAAAGTTGTATTGTATTTATTATAATGTTTACAATGTCTATAGTTCTATACTTTTGGATAAATCGCCTCTGTGTAAGCATTGTATGTTTGATAGTTATTGAGACCGTCATAGCCTAAAAGCCATTGTCCCTTTTAAAACTTTAAGATAAACCCACTCATGGTTCATTGTTGTAGGCAATGGGGCCGTGTGGGTGTCCGGTTCAACAAGATGTCTACCCGGGCTGGTATGTGGCCCCAGGGAGTCTTGCCATTCCCACCAGATGGGGACCCTCCTATACCCCTTCAGGCCCTCAGTCTACCACTTCGGGGCCCACCCGGATGGCCATCCCCAGGAGGCTTCATCCCTATAAGGGTGAGTTTGTTTAATATTCTTTTTTTTCTTTTATTCTGATTTCTGTAGTTTTTCATTTTCGTTTTGTTTTGTTTTTTTGTTTAATCTTTTCCATATATCTTTTCCATATATATCTTTTTTTTTTTTTTTTTTTCTTTTTGGGGCAAATAACCTTCAGGTTGCCCTGTTGTTTTTACAGATGTGGGTGCAATGTAGGATATAAAATGACTTTGTAAATACATACATCTGATGTTACCTGGGAGCTTTTCCCATTAACAATGATTATTAAGTAATAAAATTTAAATGATTTTAAACTGCTGCACTTTGTGCTAAATGAGATAAATAATAAGTTCCCTTAGAAGAACCGGCATAGACTACTTCTTTTTGCAAATTAGACATACCATATTTTCCCCAAATGTTCTCAGGTAATTATCCAGCTAACCGATAGATGTCTTTGTACTAACAGCAATAAATTGTGACCCCAAATCAATACATGAACTTTCTTTTATTTACAGACTTACCAACCACCACGGATGTACCGTTTCATCTGATACCAGTACCTTTGATCTATTCTATTGTGATATTTCTAAAAACTATTAGATATAATACCACTTACGAAATGAATCTACCGTTAATGCGTTCTTCGAAGATTCTGAAAATAGTGTATTTGGACCACTGTTTTGAAAAGAGTACATCATATATTTTAGCGTCACTGTGCCTTGAACAGATACTTCAATATTGATAAGATCTTTTTAATCTAGTAATTTAAAGCTAACCTTGCACTTGGTTTCTGTTGTTGTTGTTTTTAGATACAATTAATATATTACACTCCCACATCATATATAATGTGATATAATTCAACAAAATTGAATGATGCTGATCTAATTTTGAAATGAGTATGTCATTTGGGTCTTATAAGAAAAGAAATATAATATAAGATGATACATGTATGATTCAATATATAATGTATGATGATATAGACCTATTAATGGTAATATATATGATTATATGTATATATTCTACTTATGAGTCATCAACTTGTCCAATACTCAAGAACAAATCTTTTTATCTATTTCTTTGATTTATGTAATGGCTAGGGTGTGCAGCGGTGCATATTGTACTATTTCGAATCAAAATAAGATCTGCTGCAGGTGAGGTAAATATATCTTGGTATATATTTACCTCAGCGCATTTCAAAACAAAAATGCAACACATGAGGCATTTTTGCCAACGGGTGCTGTGCCTTAGGTATACAAACAAGATGTCAACATCGCCATCAATACAATGGCATGGCCATCAGCACTATGATATCTCCACTTTTATGATAAATTGATGACATTTCAGGTATTTGGCCATCACATAAAATAAAAAATACACACTTATGTCATATTTTGGTCCAGTATATTTACCTCTGAACCAATTATTGTACCTTGGCTTAACGGCCGCAGTACAATCGGTACCGAGGTAAATACATCCAACCTCATACTTCATAATAGTGTCTTCGTATTATAATACCGTGGATTTTTTCTTTTCTAATTTTTCTTCTTTTTATCAACAATGTTTGTCCAAACATGACATGTTTCATCATATTTAAGGGGATGTGTTACCAACAGCAATAACATATAACTAACGTTATGTAACTGAATGATTGAATCGAATAATTTTTATGAGAAAACTATGAAGACCCTAGGTCTGATGTACCAGATATCACTTCTAGCCTAATAAAATATATATCACAATATCAATTCTAGGTTGAGACCTTTCATTCATATTTCATTCATCCAATTTTTAGCAAATTAAATCCATTTTTATGGATTCCTGACAAAGCAAAGCTTTATTCCAGCAACTAGCATCAACAGTGGCAGATTTAGAGGGGGTGCATGGGGCACGCCCCCCACTATTTTGCAGCGGTTTATCCAGGGGGGTTTCAGAGGGTGTCTGGAACCCCCTCAGATTTTCCAAAGTTTATATTATGAGACTAGAGATATGGTAAATTGTGTCAAAACTTGGAGTTTGAACCCCTTGTTTTAATGTGGAACCCCCTCTGACTTGTTTGGCACATCCTATGCCCTGAACGCTAGATGTTGTTATGGGGATTAACTATTAACTGGGAATTCTTATAGCTTAGCAGTCAATTCATCTTAGTTAAACTTCTTTTACATTTACTAGTCAAGTGGTATACTGTCCCGCAAGATGGGCGTTCATATCCATGACGCAAACAACTCTTGGCTGAGAGTCAAGTTTATTAGTGGATATATTAATTGCGTACAATTTCCAGTGTAGTCGTAGCCTATAAATCCTAGGTTTACAATCACATTACATGAAGGCAAGTCTCCTCTGCAGAGTCCGCCCGCCTTCATGCGTTCGTGTAACGGTGTAGTTATCTCACTAGTCACCAGATGTCTGTATATGTGGGTATCCAAACCCCTGAATCCTTAAGATTTGTACTGTTCCAAACGGTATCTAATAGTGTTCTCTGCTTTTAACCATAGGTCCCCACCTTTATATATCAGTTTGATTATTGATTTTATCCCAAGCAGTGGTACTTGCTAGGAGATGCAACCTGTCTGCTATAGCCAAACAGGTATATTACACCTACCAAATGCCCATGCTATATTTATTTTACGTCATGTGGTAACCCATATAATTCCGAATACCTTTATGATATTTCTTCTGCAATCTGGTGACCATTTCTTTACTTTATTCTTATACAACTGATTATATGCACAAAGTGTTTTTACTAACTACCTTTGTGTAGCCCTACTACTGGTCACATCAAGAGCATATTAGCAACAATTGTACAAAGGAAAGATTAATGACACTACCACATTTCATGCAGTGTGAGGTCCTCGATAGGGGCGCCCCCTACGAGAGTCTGCGCACACCATTACGAATTGTCCATCCCTTTTGCCGTACGTTTTCATGACATCATGGCCTCTTTCAGTCTTTGTTTATGAATGACGTCATGAACGGCAAAACTGATGGACATGATTGTTGTAACGGTGTGCACAGATTCTCACAGACAGTGAGTCAAGGACGTCACGAGAATCCCATAGACAATGGTCCAAGACGCATATCTCTGTGTAACTATGATATTTATGTAGCTATAATATCATGTATTTATGAACATGGAATAAAAAGAAAAATAGAATTTTATCTTGTTTAGTTTTCTTGGTACAAGAGCTAGAACTTTATAGATTTTGAAATTCAAAAATGGAGGTCACGTTGCCAAGTGCAGTTGCAGATTTAGAGGGGGTTTGGTGGACCCCTAAACTACAAAAAGAAGGGAAAACATTGTGTACATCCATGTGAATGCATGCAAATTTAGTACTTATAGCCTTTATGTTGACCCTCCTTTCAGAAATCTTGTTTCTGCCCCTGCTTTTCAAATAAGTTGGATTCACCCCTGGGGATAGACTGTGTAACTATTAATTTCCAATTATCATTATCAAGTCGCATAATAGAGATTTAATTATCATAATCTTACAATAGCATTATCATCAAGTGTTAATTTTGGTTCCATAAAGACATGAATGCCCTGGGATTTCAAGCTATAATCAGTGATGAAATCTAGGCCTTGAAGTTGTAATCTGAAATGCTAAGCCTCTGATGGTTAGGCCTATATAATTTCAGATCATTTTGTATGTAGATCTATATTATTAGGTATCTTGCAGAGTTTTCAACGACTCAACATAGATTCATGGTGTTGTAACCAACAGAAAGATCATAAAAAAAGAATAAGAAAGCTGTTTTGATCTCCTTTATTTGTGCAGTCTTTGATTTTCTATGATTTTTCTTATATTTAATATTTTGATAGATTTTTGGATTATTTCAAGAAGTGGAATAAAAAGCACACTTTAAGTGCTATGTTCTATAATTAAAAAATCAAAATATGAAAATTGTACATATGATGTGTAATAGTTCTAGACCTAAAGTTTTGTACTGAATATTTGATAAAGGCCCCAAGAGCATGGCGAAAATGCAAGAAAAATTAGAAAAGTCATCATAAATAGTGATTTTTACCAATTTGTCACAATCTGAAAATCCCAAAATATGACTCTAACAATCTACTATACTTGAACATGTTCCCAAAATTTGTCATTATCATACCATATACCATTGAACTCCTCTTAAATCAAGCTTTTCAACAGTATGAGTATCATTATGATCAGAGTCAGTATGTGTCCATGAGTGATGCCTGAATATAGCCATTTCTGATGGGATTTTGACATTTTTTTGAGGAAAAAAGACACTCTCATGATCCTTAATTTTATATGACTAAAATTCAAAATCTGAGAAAGTTACATAGCCTGGGGCATACATCATGACCTGAGGCTTCTCACAGTATCTATGATAAAGCCCCTAATAGCATGGCGGAAATGCAAGGATGATTAGAAGTCACATTTAAAATATTTGATGTGTGACAAAATCTGACAGCTCACAAAAAATGGCACTTACAAACTGCTAAATTTGAGTGCGTTCCCAAAATTTGCCAGCATTGTACTGGATACCATTGAACTCGTCTTGTATTAAGCTTTCCAATGGTATAAAGATTGTCATTGTCAGAATTAGCATATGGCCATGGGCAGTGACTGAAAATAGCTCTTTTTTAGGGTTTTCTGACATTTTTCAGGTGAAAAAAGCCACTCTCCGAGATACCTAATATTATGTCATTTGACTTTCATAAATCACTAAAATGCTACATATTACATTGAAGAAATCCCTATGCTCATATTATTATAACTCATAAGAGAAAAAATGAATATTATTAGATCTCTAACTGACGGCGGGAAATCGCGAGCATGTGGTGGCTCTCCCTAGTGGATAAAATGGGAACTCCTCAACCAGTAGTTCTCATTTTCTCCACCAGGCGGCAGTGCGCGCTGACCCGTGACCTCAAACACTTCCGGGTCAAGCACTAGGAAGTTGAACACTTTGGCCGAAGTAACCCAAGATGAGAAGAAAACTTGTGTTAGAGTGGATTAGAGCGACGTGATGGCTGTGACAATGGATACCCTACCTCTGGTGGTTTTTCTCCTCACTTTGGTGCTCGGGAAAGCACTCGGAAATCGTGAGTTATCATTGAAGTGTTGTTTTTAGGGGAGACCAAACTACGCCGACCCAACTCCAACTCAAATAGTGGCTGGTCAAATAAGTTGTGGTTGTCCACTAACTGCTTAGTTAGCTGTCAAATACTGACTCAGATAGCGTGTGTACACGTTAGTTCCGCTTCTTATGTCATCTATGTGTATGTATGATAACAATATGAGCTAGCTTTAGTGAGAGTTTATAGATAAAAACCGAGTAGTAGCTGTGAAGTGAACGCAGAAAAACGTGGGTCATGGGCTCAGCCTCAGGTCAGGGTAGGGGGGCTTACCCCTGGCCTGGGTCAGGGGATGAAAATGGGGTCATAGCTTTTTTTCTTGTGATTTTTTTTTACTTAAAATCAATTTCCTATGCTACAATTCCTATTTCTCAATATAAACTCACTGGCACTCTTCTGAATTATCTACTTTGTCGGTGATGTAAAATTAAAAGGCATAGATCTAGATCTAAAATAACTGTAGATTAGAATTAATAGAAAAGTTTCAATATTAAAACGGAAAAAAATAAAATAAAAAAGCTTTGTCGCGAAGTACCCACAAAGTTTGTTGGTACCACTACCAGCAAGATGTCAGTCCTGATACACAATTTTCGGTCCTTATTATGTATGTTGAAGAAAGTTAAGATACTTGTTTTGTTAAAAAAAATATGGTCTAGATCTACCTGACTCTGATATTCAAAATCAAATAGATTTTCTAGTAGATCTACATCTTGATCTACTTGTACTTGTAGATCAGCATTTACTAAGAAAGAAAATCAGTTGAAATAAAGTAGAGTCTACGACATTGTTTTCTAAAAACTGAAAGATCATCCAACTGCAGACCTGTAATATGTGGACCATTAAAATTTCCAGTAAATTGTAGATCAGCATTGATTCAGATACAAAGAAAGTTGAAAAATTAGTCTACATTTTTGTAGACTATCTAAAAACTGAAGGATCATCCAACTGCAGGCCTGTAAAAGTAAACTGTGGATATTAAAGATAGATTATTAAGATATCTTTTGAAAATATACTTTTGAAATACATATTAGCATGGTGGTAATCTGGTAGATCTATTCCGTGGTAGCTTATCCCTTAACCAGGTTTACAACTTGTCAATAATAGTTAGGATGACCCCCATAACTCATAAGTCAGGTCCAGTCAGTTAGGCTAAAATAGAAGGTAGTCATGTTCAGGTTTCCCCGACCCGCTCAAATATTTTGTCCTGGTCTTAGTTTTTTCCGATGAAATATGTAAGGAAAATATTTTTTTTTAAATGAGCAAATGAACATCAGATCTGTTTTAACACACAGCGACTGCATCTAGAGTTTGGCATTGGAAATGCACCCAGTAAATCAGCGAGGGTTAGTAAGAGTGGGAACATTGTATAAACTTCTCAAAATCAGAACCCCCCTCCCCCCTTGCCCCCAGGTAAGACGCTGGGATCACCTCAGTAGTCAACGTGCTGATAGAAGATAATCCCCTATCGTTTGTCTTAGGTTAGTCATTGTTTATAAGACAGTTGATTAGAAAATTGGAAAATAGAAAAAAGAAAAGAAAAACGGGGGTTTAGGGGCACAGTCCCCGATTTCCTAACCAATATTTACAATATTCAACAAAACCCAATAATCTCTCCCTACCTCAGATAGCTGGTTTACAGTATTTTAAGGATCTGCAGGCTAATTTGGGCTGGTTCTGTCGACAAAACCGTTAGAAAAATTATAGAATTTTGTAATTCTTGTGCATACACTTTGACCAGCACTGCCATCCGACCCGAATCCCTGAGTGTTGTGTTAGGTTGACTAGTGGATGGCAGTCGTCAGTTTTTCTGCAAACTGCCACCTTTTAGAATGATTTGTTAAATACTGAACTATCTAATGCCATCCACTATCTTTTTTCTTATTTGTTTTTAAAAAAATCATTATAATGTATAATCATAGGAGGAAATTAATTCAAGGTCATGGTACCCCATCAAATGTTTTTTTGGATGAAAAAAAATACAGTTTAACACAAAGATTGTTGTCCACAAGGCAACTTAGGCCGTCCTTTAAAAAAAATCTGTTTCCGGTCCAGTGGGTGGGGTTTAAAAAGGTGACCCGGGCGGCCGCATATTCTTTTTTTTTTTTTAAATTTTTTTGAGGTTGGTAAGGCTATAACACAAAATTTTCCAAAGAAAATTTTTTTTTTGAAAAATTAAAAAAAAAAGTGTCCCACCCGGCCATAAAATACTCACCCGGCCTGTCCACCGGAAACAGAATTTTTTTTTAGGACGGCCTTAGTAGCCCTTATTATCTAGTTACCCATCACCATCTTATGGTTGTCTTGGCCGTCCGGACACCCGATTTGTCCAGCCATGTAGGAACATTCCAATACAGAATTTCCTTTGTATTTCAGAGCCACCATTATTCACACGAGAGCCGCGGACTTTGAAACTCACTACATTAGAGGGTAATTCTACTAACATCGCTTGTCGCATAACCGGGGGAGATCCATATCCTACTATCACATGGACAAAGCAGGTATGTATGAAACCTTAAAAAATGTAATGTTGTGTAATGAGTGTTCAAGTAACCGGAACTACCCTAATATTTGGACAAAATTCTACAATGTAGCTGTCAATAACTGAAAACTACATTGTCAGTTGCAACGTGATTCTATACTATTCTTTTTGTCGTGGCGGCATTTTATTAAGGTTTACTTGACATGAAAAACAAACCCAATAAAAGTTGTGTTAAATTTTCTAATATCTTTACCACAATTATTTGGACCCCAAAACCATGCACATGGTCTTTGGCCATCCATTAAAGAAAGTCTGTTTCCAGTCGACCGGCTGGGTGACTATTTTATGGCTGGATGGGAAGTTTGTTTTTGTTTTTCAAAAAAATCATGTTATGTCCTTACCACATGGACAAACTGCTGGGTGTATGACTTTGTACCCAACATGTTTATAGGATAAGTCCTTTAATGTCAGAGGGGCACAGGGTGGTGAAGTGGTTAGAGCGTTCGCTGGGCATGCGAGAGAGCCGGGTTCGATTCTCGGCTGGGCCAGGCAGGGCTGCTACACCCCTCTGTGTTTCTCCCAGTGACAACGACTGGGATATCAAAGGCCTTGTGCCACCGGCTGTTGTGTGTCTGGCCCTGTCTATGGGACCAGGCACATTAAAGAACACCTACTTCGGTAAATGTGTAGGGGTATGGTCTCTACCTTCTCATAGATTCGATCACCATCACCGCCCTTGATATGACCCTGGCAGTTGATTAGTGCGTAAAGCAACCAATAACCAACCAACCAACCAACCTTTAATGTCAGACAAGGTTTGGTCTTATTCTTTTATGTGAGATCTCTTCCTTCATGAAGAATGTTAGATTATAGTCTGTATTCCACACTAGGTGATTCTGGCTGACGGAAAGTTGGTTAACTTATATATGAATTTTCATCCTTTATCTCTAAAAATACCAGCAGCCTTATTGGCCTACATATCATTTAAAAGATAATTAATAGCCCGAACCAATGATGTATAATACGTCAATAGCTGCCCAATATTCCCATTGCCGATCCCCAAAATGGGCAGTAGGGCTCAACATTAAGGTTTTCAACTTTACTGCCTGTCAGGCAGGGGTAGAGTACATTTTACCTGCCCAACCCTAAAATTCACCTGCCCCTCTTCAGTATATTATTTTTATATTATAGATTAATTTTGTCTGCCCTTTGGCCAGGTGTATGTCAAAATCTACCTGCTCCATCTTAAAATTTACCTGCCCTTGGCAGGCGGGAAAAGCTTAATGTCAAGCCCCGGGCAGTAAAATTGGCTGGTGGAATACAGCTTTAGCCAGAGGGGAAAAAATGTTGCCTTGCTGTAACTTGCTGTAACTTGACCTATCCTAAAGTAATTGTTTGCCATATCCGTAATAGCTTAAAAGACTTCTTGGTGAAAAATATAACTTTGTTAAGTTTGTAATCATATCACAAATTGGTGACGTGGTCTCACTAAAAGATGTTGAAAAGTATCCAAAATAAAAAATTATCGGGACCTACCAGTGGTGGAATATAAATTGTCACAATGTCAGTCGAGCTCCTAGGTTTTGAAATCTAGGGGCCTTCGCCTGAGTCTACGAGCCCTCACTACACTTAAAGAAAATATTGTGAATTGAAAGTTATATAATCAACCAGTTTTTAAAAAGTTATTATTCAGACTTTAATGATAAAAAAATATGCAGCATTATTATACCTGAAAATCTGTTGTTTTGATGATACGATTTTCTTGGGGTCAATTTGGCCCCTAGACCAGAAAATCTAAGGGCCCACCCTGCTTTTGAAGAGCCCTGGGCCCTTGATTAGGTGTACCCTTGCCTATCTACCTTAATATTTCTGAGGAGCTCAGGGACCTGTACAGTTTGCTGAATGTAGACAGTTTTTACTATCATTGTACCTGTATTTACCAGCAAAAACAAGTTACTGGCTCTCCATTTTAACCCTTCCCTTTTGAGACATTATTTTGATAAATCTCATAATTCTGTTTTTAAAGCTAAATATTCAACTTATTGCATATCATTCTACTGAAGGATTTTTGTTTCAATCAATGTAACATGTGCGTTTCTTTTTCTCTGCAAGGGTTCATCTGGTACTCTTGGCTCGCGGGAGGAGCTCCGTTTTGACCAGGTCAAGATTGAAGACAGCGGCGAATATACGTGTCGTGTGTCAAACAAGCATGGTTCGTACACCGCCACCTTCACCGTCACAGTATATGGTGAGTGTGTCAACTAAAAGGCATTTGCCAATGAATTGTTTAGTGCATAAATTATATATATTTCTTTCTCAAGAAGCGCCCCCACTACTGACCCTTATATTTTATCCCGCCCTGACATAAAGTCTTAAGTCCTGTAGATAACTGCAAATCCACGAACATTGACATTTACAGATATATATAGCTTGCAACAGAAAAAAAAGAATTCTCCTCTTGTTGAATTCTACTGGAAGTGAGGTTCAATCAATTTTTCATACTTTGGCAAATTGCATTGGAATATATTTCTGTCGTTATTTAATTAAGTTTGGAGATTAAGTGAAATGCAGATATTTATGCTAGATGAAAGCATAATTACATGAACAATTATGACTTTGATCCATTAATATCTAGATGTTTTAACATTTAAGACAGACAGAATTAATGCAAATATATGGGTGAGTTCATAGATATTGAATAAAACGTTTACTACAAATGCTGACAGTACCCATTTATGATTATAACAATTGCAGATGGGCTCAATTTGATCTTGATTGCCCAAAATTGTATTACATTTTTTAAGACACATTATAATTACAGGGAGAAGCTTATCATTATCAATAATTTCATAATCCAACTGATAGAACAAAATGCAAAGCCAGTAATGTTTGTTTATTATATTTTTTCAGGCGTGCAGGCAGAAAATGGTTTTGTAGGCAGCCAATCGGTCATCCACAATACCCAGTCTCTTGGGAGCATAATGAAATGGTACAACAAACTGTATCTTCAAGGTGAAGGAGAGGACCCATCAGCTGTCGTCTCCAACTACTTCAGAAAAACAGTCTTTGAAAAGCAAGGATATAGCTATGACAGTTCAACAGGGAATCTTATAATCCCAAACACACAATTAGAACATGAAGGGAACTACACCTTTACTGTGTTCAACTTTATAAAAACGACGTGGTCCTTCCACCTCCTAAATGTATACCGTAAGTAACATTTATTAGTTGCTGCTTGTTGGTTGTTACTGCAATCAGTAATGACATCATGTACTGGTCTGCTGGTACTTCTTGTGCATACATGGTCAACTCTCAAAAGTAGTGCTATGGCTGGAAACCAGTCCAAAAAGCTGAAAAACATATTAAAAAAGAAAAACAAAAGAACAGAGAGTGTTGAGTTTACAGTATCTCTAATATAAAGGGAGAAATGATCGGTTTATTGTTGTGCATACAAAAACTGCTCCCTTCTTTATAGTAGTTGCATATTTAATTATCTTTGTTAGGGTACCCATGAACGATAAGTTCTTCAGAAAAATATTTACTAATGAAGCGTATGATACTATGAGATATCACTGTATGGAATACAGGTATTGATTATTTTGGAGTTAAACATTTGCTTTTTTTTCTAGTTGCACCTTCAGACGTGCGGATGACTGGTTTAGAGGACCATGTAACTGAGTCGCAGGAAGTGAACATAGACTGCACGGTTGATCAAGTGAAACCAGCTAATGTGACCATTCGGTGGACACTAGGCTCCAATGTGCTAGAAACACATAAAGAAACTACAACACATAATGGTGACACAACTTTCCGAGTCGCGAGTCGATTGAAACACTCATTCCTGCGGCGAGATGACCAGGAGCCGCTGCGATGCGAAGTCACGCATGGAGTGGACTCATCAAAGAAGACACGGGATGAAAAGAAAATTGTTGTTTATTGTAAGATATTTAATGTTACCACTTTGTGGTATTTAACTGCCATGAAAACTGTCCTTCATATTGTCCCCTTAGAAGTCAGTAAGTTTGATAGATAGATGTACAAGTTCCAGATTTGAATTACAATTCCAACTTCATTATGCAGCCCACTGAAATATTTTGAACATTTCTATACCCTTTATTTTTGTTTTCAACTTTAGATGTTCAAATCTACATTGAGTATTGGCTGCAATTCAAACGCCTACCTTGTAACTAATCTATAGAATGAGTTCCCAATTACTCTGAAAAAAGTTACAACAGGAATATAACGTGAGGGAATAATACATTTTATGATTCACAGATTCTAATGACAAACTCAACTCAACCTTGTATTAAGTTGTGATTGTCTAAGATACTGTCATAGATAAACACACCACATATACCTGTATTCTTATTGCAGGTATCAGATATTTCATTAAAAAAGTTTTAAAACTCTTCACTCACTCAGTTATACATGTTTTTATTACAGATAAGTATCAAACCAAAGTGGCACAGAAGGATATAAGCAGTAAACCCATAGAAGGGCAGCGAAAAACTTTACAATGTGAAGTAGTGGATGAGGGTAAGCCTGCCACCAAGGTCTACAAATGGTACAAGGACAACTCCGACATCGTCAACACACCGGGCAAGTATGAGGGACTTGACGGCGACGAACTGGTCATGAGCAATCTAGAGTCTGCCGATGACGGAAATTATGGCTGCCGAATACAGAACGATGCCGGGCTTGGGATCCAAAAAGCCACATATCGACTAGAGGTTTTATGTAAGGAAATATCTATATTACTGTTTTATGGTAAATTAAATGGAGATGATTGAAATATAACCATCTCTAGAGCTACAGTCATGTATATTGGGTGATTTTGCATTTAAATGACTTTTTCTCTGATTCCAAGATCCATGTTGATTTCTGAATACAAATTAATAGAGCAACTTACTCAAGATGGGTCACGTATTGAAAAAAATGTAGTATTTAAAACTTATTTTGTGTTAAATTTGATAAATTTTGCTCTTGAATACCAGCACATGTTCTCATAGAACCTGAATTTGAATTATTTCCCCATTTCAGATGCTCCAAAAGTGACAATCACTGGTCCCCGGGATGCACAAGAAGGTGACGTAGATGTAACAATTGTGTGCTCGGTCGATGCAAAGCCAGATTTTACGTCCCTAAGTTGGTTTCTTAATGGCCAGCACCTTGAGAACCCAGGAGAAGACCCAGCAGAGTACAAGATCGAAATGATTTCTCGTTCGGATCGAGGAACCTATAAATGTCAGGTCACCAATGAAATTGGGACTGTCAATGTGACTCATATACTAGATGTCACATGTGAGTATAGCCTTTTTTTGGGAGTCCCTAGTTAGATCTATATAGTATAGTAGCTAATGGTGGGGACTCCCTCAACCAGTCATGTCTTTAACCATTTAATTCTCTTTGTTCTCAATCACTGGTTACACAATCTCATGTTCAGCAGTTGAAGGGCATTGTCCTCCAATTGTTGTTAGACTAAGGCAGTGTGAGAAGCTAGAAGTAGGTTACTTAACCAATGCCTGAGCTAAATAGCCCTTACCCCTTCACATCACGACCTCCACTGTCACCTGCAGGTGGGCAGTCCCAGGTTGGTGAGTGATAGGTCACTCAGTACTAGGTGATTAGCAGTGCATGCCCTTTCTTAAACCCCTCCCTGAGCTGTGTGTGACAGCAGGAGTGGTGGTGGTGGTAGTCAGTACCTATAGCCCCATATTATACATAGCCCTCTGGTATTAGGAGGGCCTTCATTTTACTGAGGGACGACCATCGCTCATGCATGAGCGGAACTTTGTAGCTATTTTGCTTCTTGATTTTTTTTTTAAACAAATACTGTAAAACATCGGATTCCAGGCCCAGGCGAAATTAGGTTGTTTTTTTTAAGCAATATACTCTAACAAGATGTCACATTGCATTCTTCTACACTGCATTTAAGATAACAGTTTTACAGTCTTTTTCACATTTTTCAGTTCTTAAGTTTAAAGCCCTGTTCTCGTCCCAGAGACGGACGTAATTTGCTACGTGGTAGCTCCCAACATGACCAAGACAGCCGCTTTATTGATGTATAAAATAATAGCTTATATTTTTCATATTACATAGGCAGACTTTTTTGTCATCCAGTGACACATTTTAGTTCTTCAGAAACATTCAAAGCTAATATACGAGTTTTGAAAATCACATTTATCTCTTCATTTATCAAACTTCAGTTGAGCTTTATTAGGTATTCATAATTGAAGTTGATCTCTATCTAGAATTTCTTTGCCCTGTCTGAACGGCTTTGCATTTATTTTGTTTTTTCAGATGGTCCAATGGGTCAGCCTAGGATACAGCCAAACCCGCTGATAATGAAGGTGGAGACGACAGAAAACCTAACATGTCTGACCGACTCGCTCACCGACCGCGGAAACCCCGAACTGAAAGAGTACATCTGGAAAAGGGAAAACGAAGAGTTAAGCGCTACAACAAAAGTTATACAAGTCTCGCCAAAACTCGTGACAGACCAGGCTATGTACTCATGCGCAGCGAAAAATACGATTGGGAGAAGTAGTTTCTCACAACGTGTGCCGGTGATTGTTGAAGGTTAGTATGATAATGGGTTAATATTTTCCCTGTTTTTCATTGTGTTACTGATCCACAAAAACATCATGAAATATTTGTGGCTTGATTTAATTACTTTTATTCATATTCATGAATCATACTTGTTATCAAGAAAAGGACAAAGTTACTAGGTTAGGAAATTGTGCCTGCCTAATCTCCAGATATTCCTGTCCCACCTCCGGTAGGGAATGCTCAAGTCAAATAATAAATAAAATAAAATGAAGACTGTTCATTTTAGTTAAAGTGGTTGAGATTACTGGTATGATTGGGGATATAATCATGCACTACAACCTAATGGCATCAAATTTGCGATAGCTTAAATTGCCTTGGAACGTATTGTGAACATAGAGAAGATTTTGGCTTATAAGCTCTACAACAAATCCTTTGACAATTTTTACACTCATTTATTTATTATTTCAGCTCCAATTAATATCGAAGAAGGTTCCTTTACTGAGTATGAGCCTGCCTTTAACAACCACAGCTTTTCCATTATCTTCACTGTGTCGGGAGGCCAAAACATCGAGCCTAAGCTTTCGAAATCCAGCGTACCAGTATCTCCATCGGACTTCGACATCAGTATGAAGAACATAACTGGTGTTTTTCCCTATGGACAAACTTCCGCTATGCAGATTAATCATCGATGGAAGTTAATCGGAAAGGATCTCGAAAGCTGTGACAATGTGACATATTTCAATGGGGATTATTCATTCGCTGTGGCCGGCACTGTGGCTAAACTTAAGTTCGTCAAGACCAAGGTTTTCAGCATCTCAGTTCAATGTAAGTATATCATGGATATATTGGAACCATTTCCTTAACCAATATTTATCCAGGGCCCATATTTTGGTAATTGATTATATAGGGGTATGCAGGTCTCAAAACCAGGCATTATCCATCAACTATTATCGATGGACTCAATGGGAGAAAACAGGTTATTTCTCCTTAACTTTTTTGGACATTGGTTTGATCTGTATACAGTTAGGGAAAAAAAAGTTTGGAATCGACCTCATACATGAGAAAAACACTGATAGTAAAGCGCTGGCCTACTCAGTTATGAAAACATGTGCCCAGGCTCTTAATGATGAGATCGTTAACCTGGTCTTAAACGTTATCTTTGGATAATATGCTCAATTGTATAGGAAGAACTTTAAAAATAATCTAAATCATTTCGTTATATTTCTTAAGGGGAGAGGTTGGTCTCTGTGTGCCACGGAAACTAAAAATGTAACTTCAATTATTGTGATTGAAGAAATTGAAAAAAAAAGATAAGGACAAAATTCACTGCTCACTTTTAACCCAGTTTTCCCCAGGAAAGGTTAACATTTTATATGCAAATACCCTTTTCTATTTCATGTCTAAATTTATCAGATATTCTCCATTTTGATATAGAATTTTAAAAAATCTTTTTTCATTTGTTCAGACCCTGCCATGTGGAAAGGTAAGGGATCACAAGACTCCTCAGCGACGAAAGTGAACAAAACCTTGTTGTGTGAGGTATGCACTAACCCGAGTCCTTCAGCCTACGTATGGAGTTTCGAGGATCGCGAGCTCCCTGTACGCACGCGGGAGGATGGAGAACGGCTTCACATCACTGATGTCAGTTCCGATCACTTCGGGACCTACTCCTGTACAGTTTACAATATGATTCACGGTCAATCACAGGCAAAAACCTTCCGCATCAAGCTAGAGGAACGAGGTGAGAACTAAGTCAACACTTTTTCCAGTTTATCGATTATAATTTTGTAAGTTTCTTTTCAGTTTTTGTCCATTTTCACCAACAAAAGTTAACATGTTACATGCAAAAATAGAGCCCATACCGTATTCTGTTTGGTGCAAGACATGTAAAATATTCTCAATTATTTTGCATTATCTTGAGTTTGAGAAATAAATAATGTCCAAACATCCACCCACCCCATATTCTATTTTGTGCCAAAATATATAAAATATTCTGTAAATTTTCTTTATCTCGAGTATTAGAAAAATATCTGAGCACCACCGTTTTACATGATTAGGAGAAATAAAATTTATATGTTATAGGAGCCATAAATATATTTTGAGTTGCATTGCATATTCTGTTTTTCACAATATAACAGGGAGTCCACACACTCCTAAGAACTTGATGGTGACAAGTCGGACGTCTGAGACGCTGCTCATATCCTGGAAGGTACCATTTGATGGCGGCTACGACTTGGTTGGCTTTGACGTAGAGTACGCGAGCGGCAGTAAGTGGACCACCAGCACGGTTAGGGACTGTCTAGAGGAGAACAAGGACTGCGAAAAGCGACTTGTCGGGCTCGAACCAGACACGCAATACAGGTTAGTTTACTCTTAGCTATATAACTAATTCCTTAAAATACAGCAGCCTGAAAATGTATTTTCTTCGTATTTAGTTGTATATTTAACAGGGCAAACATGTCAATGTTCGCTGTAGACATTACAATTGAAAGATCTTTTGATTTTTTTATTTATGCTAAAAAAGAAAATATACTCTTCCATGAATGACCTGCCGTAAAAATACAATGCTCTTTACTAATAGTTATGGTTGACCATTTTACTTTTTTTCCTAGATTAGAAAAAAAGTAATTTTGATATTTTTTTTTAACAAAAAAGTATATTTGAATATCAAACGCATTTTATTCCTAATGGGGACAGTCACAGATTGACAAATCAGGGAAGGCCACTCAGAAACCTCTCCCCCTTCTCATATTTTGGTAGCAGCCAGAGAGAGTTTTAATAAACTTTTACTTTCAGAATCCGTATAAGAGCGAGAAACACTCGGCCAGTGGTGAAGGACACCGACCCCATTAGTGACTACGCCGAGGTTCAGGGTCAGACCAAAGGTAAGAACTGTGAAATAGTTACGAGTCCAGTGTAACAATTGAGAGTCTATTGCGCACTTTTGATTTCTTTCCTTTTCTTTTAGATTGTTGAAAAAAATATAGCTGGCTCTAAAAATAATGATACTTTTATGTCAAACCTTTCATTGGCACAAGTCAACTTTCCTTGGCTGTTGGGTTGTTTTAGCATAAATTTTTGGACGCATTTTAACGTGCATTGCTTTTGGCAGCACTGGTCTTAATATCCCTTGCAACTTGCCAACCAATTTTATTGTATTGTATCAGTTCATTCTTACATTATCAAACTTTGTAAAGGATTAAAGCTATAATCATATAAAAATGATATAAAAAAGATTGATTAAAACCTGTCAGAGTTACAACTTATGTTAGAATAACACATCTTTTCTCTCCCATCCCAGTCCTACCACCACTGGTCTTCGAAAAGCCAACAATCACCGAATCATCCCTCACGGTCAAGTGGTCGATGGAGAACGAAGTCGAAGAAACTCGAAGACGTCGCGAGGTCCCCGACAGTGAACTCGGGCTCGAGGTGCTCTACAAGATGGCCTCCGAACAGGATTTCCAGCGATACCCGCGGGACAATGCCGAGCTGGTGCCGGTCACCGAGGGGTCGGTGGTTATACCGGGCTCGTTCGATCCCAGCCAGCAGTACGATGTCAAGTATAACGTGTATGAAGGCGAACAAAGAATCAGCGCCCTATCCAGTGACGTCAAAACCGAACCTTTTATAGCAGGTGTGTTGATTATTTTCCCCTTTTGATTAGTTAATCTTAAAGCCTTATAGAGAGGAAGGAAATTTTTTATAAGAATTTTAACTTTCTCCCCTTGTTGACAAGGTCGGAGCTTGTTGCTGACCTCCTGATGTCAACCCTAACTACGAGAATACATAAAATTGCATTTAATCCCACGTATATGAGCTGGACCTGTATGACGTACAATTTCTTAGATGTTCTGCACAACGTATTTACTATTGGAAAATTACAAATAGTACGATTATATTGTAATGGGAGCTACTTTGATTATGATACTTTAGGTAGGTAATCGCTTGTAACATAAGTCTTGCAGTAGGCCTTGACACGGTTATTATCAAAGTAAATTTTATGTTGTTTAAATTTAATGTGAGATAGGGAAAGATGTTATCTGGTACAGCAGTTAATGATGGTGACCAAAACCGAGCTTCGTGAAAAATGGGAATAAATACTAGACTTGACGTTTACAAGGACAAGAAACCACTCTACGTTACAATGATAATGCATGTACTGAAATAGTGTATAGGTTATACAAATCTGAAACCTCGTTTCTTTCGAGGGGTCCATCATCTTTGTTTAAACATAGGGTGGTTTAAACTTGTCCGCATGCCTTTCTTTGGCCTAGAACACAGGGATGTATGGTTCTAGGACAATCACCCCTGGGACAACTACCCCCAGGACAACTGCTAGGGGTAGTTATCCTAGGGGATAGTTGTCCCAGGGGTGGTTGTCAAAGGGGTGATTGTCCTGTCACCGGCTCTACTTTAAGCATTGCCCGCCTCCCTGGGGCAGGTAAAACTTGAGATGGGGCAGGTAGATTTTGACTTCCACCTGCCCAGAGGGCAGGGACAGGTAAAATTTTAGATGTATGCAAATAATCTATTAAAGATCATGGGCAGGTGAATTTTAGGGCCGGGCAGGTATAATTTAACCTTCACCTGCCCAATGGGCAGCCAAGTAAAAACCCTTAATGTTGAGCCACGGAACATCCGTTTTGAGATATGAAATTTACTTCATATTTCCAGAAAATAGCAGAAATTCTTAGAATGATCCAGTCATATAAAATGTAGTTCCGGTTTCTTTATTTGGTTGGCAAGTGACCCTCATGGGGGTATTGCATAAAGTAAAGACGTAAATGTTCTAAGGCAGAAGAAAACTTACTTTGATATTTAAACCTTTATGGGACTACCATTAAGTACCTACGCACATTTAAAAAAAACAAAACTTAACCCCCATCCTACTCCCCATTCCCTAGGGCCAGAAGTTGGATTTGTCCGCACATTTAGAAAAATTCCATACTGCACCCCCTCCCCCCACATCGCAAGGGGGAAAAAGCCTACCTGGTGTATACATAATGAAAAACCCAACATTATCGCTACTGTTCCAAACTCGGATTTCTTTTCTTCATGGTGACTATTTTCCAAGCAGCAGAAATGGAGCCCTGCCTGAGAATTATTCAAATCAATATTCTAATTCCTATGTTATGTTCCCAGCTCCGGCGACAGCGAGTCAGGGTGGAACCATTGGGGGTGTAATCGTTGGGCTGATCGTGGCCGTACTGCTGGTTGCCGGCGGAGTCTACCTGTGGCACCGAAGAAGGGCAGCAAAAGGTGAGACAATTTTCAAACATAATTATTTTCAATTGTTTGATTAGCACTTCCCCAGTGTTTAGAAACCCAGGCAGGGGTTTTCCTTAACAATTTTTTCCACTTGTCCAGCGGACTAGTGGTCTTTGTTTGCACTAGTCTAGATCAGAATTCCACTACTAGTCCATATCATATTAATATTTGCAATTTCAATGATTTTCGCTCGCCCATCATGCTAGCTGCTAAGAAATTGCACTAGGAGTTTTTACTAGTACCCAGTACTAGTAATTCTGTGTAAAGGAAAATCCCTGCTAGGGTAAACATTTTAGTTTCCACATATAGTTCTCAAAAACACGGAAAATATGTACAATGTATACTCCCGGATTATTGAGTTTCTGATTCTTGAAATACAGGAGATTTTGAATAACTTCCTGAAACTTCACTCCTTACAAATTCGTAATTCTGATATTACCCTTATCAGAGTAAGACATTGACTTTATATAGGTCAAAACAACAGGGAAGTCTTAAGTTACCTTGTGTATGTATATAGACCTACATTTTCATTTGTGTAGCCCAATATAGATCCTCATACATTGATAATACTTGGACACTAAGCTTATTCAATATGGCCGTTCAAAACCAGTTCATAATTCAGAACCAGTTCTAAATTCGCCCTGTCGTGCGGTTTTGTTTGTAGCGAGGCGGGCCAGTTGGGCCGGTACCATACGGTGTAGGGGTATACTGATCAGAATGGCCGGTACGCAAACGACACGTGAAGGTTAAAGAAAGCTTCGTTTTGCATGGCACTCTTGCCAATATTATAAGAAGCTTTAATCTCCATACCCACTAGGCAATTCTGACCAAGTCGGCCAAGTGATTGGCACTAAAGTATGCTGATTCCACCAGAAGACAGGCTAGGAAAATTCGGCCAAAATCCTGGTCGTCAGAGGACGACCATTAGCAAAATTCTGGTTGTCCACATACAACTTTATGTTGTCCACAATATAGAGACAATTTCTTATATTAAAACTAGCTATCAAAATAGAAAACAATATTTTACAGGTAGATATTTTAGTGATTAATTCAGAATATCTGGTCGTCATGAGGACGACCAGAAATCATTTCCTGGTCGTCCACAGGCATTTTCTGGTCATCGAGGACACGCGGACACGCAGATTTTCCTAGCCTGGAAGAATAAGCTGATTTTAGCACTGATTCATCTCAGACATGTACATTTCAACATTGCGTGCTGATCGATGATTTGATTGAGTGCAAAAATCAGCTGATTTTGCAAATATCATTTGGCTGACTTGGCCAGTGGGTGTGGGGCTTTAGAATACCACCCTTATTCGGATAAGTGCAGATAAACTATATGCCTCAGGAAACTCACTTTGTAAGGCAACTTAATCAATATCCTAAATTTTTATTTTGTTTGGTATAGTGGAAGGAATCGCCGCCCTTACTATCAAAAAATAGTTACAACACTTTTGCAGCAAGCTTTCAGTGATATTTGTCGAATGCTGTCTATTGACAAATAAAGCTGACGTTTGTAAGCCTTGCTAACCTACAAGGTCTACTAACTTATTCCTAAGGCCAGTTAGGATATAGGGCAGTGTGAGCAAGTCATATTCTCAAGGAACTGGATATATTAGGATGAGTCAAACAGATTTCCGATTCCATTCTTTTTATTCTAAATTTCCGCTGATTAAGTTTAAAAGAGGATTTTCTGAAATGCAAATGAAGTGGAGAAAAATATTTCCCCTTTTAAGAAAAAAAGAATCATGCCGATATCGATGAGGAAACTGTTTCGAATAGAGCATTTCACTTTTTTTTTCTAAAGAAAGAAAGTCCTTAATCCGCCACTGGAACCATCTATTATAAGAGATTATTTGTGCAAAAACGAAGATAAAAGTTTCGTTGGATTTTATTCTTATTATTTTTTTTTTTTCAAAGAATCTTTCGGTGGACATTATTTACAGACTCACTTAGATAATTATGATCCTTTGTTTCTACTCTTAGGTTCAGATGTGGAACTCAGACGAAAAGCGTAAGTTTCTCTTTCCAACGATCTTTTCCATTCTATGTATAACAATACAGATGTAAGGGCATAGAAATAATGTCTCAAATAAGTGTTGAAGTGTCGTTCATTTAAGTTGAATCTCTGTTGTGGCTACACCTACGTTACAATAAGTGTGTTAAAAGTATGTGTATTAGTGTGGAAAAATGAATAAGTAATACTTTTAATAAGATAGAAATAATGTATCCGTGTCTCACCATTCGCTGTTTCTTTGCTCACCCAAACATGTATTAATAATCTGTTGTACCTCACGCGTGTACATTTCACCACCAAGCCTGTAGAAATAGCACTGCATTGCAGAGGTTCCCAATCCATATAATTTCACCAATGATGTATTGATAGATATAACATTGATTTTATCAAGCCATGAGCTTCTAGAAATTAGTGACAATCAGGATTTATCATCTGGTTCCACCCCCCTCCCCCGTTTCATTTTCCTCAGAGTACAGTCAGAACAGTTATTTTCACAAGTAGTACCTTTCAGTTGCTTGGGTAGAGTTACAATCAGGGATGTAAGTTTTCAAATTTTAATCTTCACCTGAAATAATAATTTTCAAATTGAATTCGTTATATGACGTTTCATAGCATTTTCAGATTATTCTTAATTGTCTCTCTAGGGTTTCAGATTTTTTCATTAACGCCGACTTACATCCCTGTACAATTGAAGAAAACCTCACGTAATGGCAATTACTTTTATAATTCCACCTCTAATAGATACTTAATTAGAAAGATGATAGTGAATAGCTGGGATAGTTTTAAGTATATATTGGTCAGGTGTAGGCTACATAAAGCTGCGTCCCCACATTGACGAAAAAGGTTTTCGTCAATGGGCAACTAGTTTTAACCGTTTCCTTCCATAGCGACTAGTGCTTGTTGGTGACACTAGTCACCACTGATTGAAAAATGTAACATTTATCACCCGTTGACTAAGATCTTTGTTGCCGAAGTGGGGACGCACTTTTAGACTTAATTATTTTCAAGCCCCATACCCACTAACCGATATTAGTGTGAATCTGCGTTGTCGTCGGCTGTAGGCGCTGTATGGGCACCCACGGTTTCACCGTACTATCAGAGTCCGCTGACGACAGAACTAATGGCTGCACCGATGGTCATGCCGACCCATATCAAGCATGTTTAATAAGTTGACGCTGAAGCCGACAGTTGATGGTCGTCAGCATCGACTGTTGGCAGTCGATATGCCGCTTTAGGTATATCGCCTGTTATGTCCTAATTTGTCCCTTATTGAGTACCCCCTATTAATTTACTAAATAGGTTTATGGATGACATACTCAATGATCGGTAACCACTACTTATATGTTACGAAACAGTTTCTAATTAAGAGTTGGTCGTTGTTTGCTTAACAGTTTCAAAGATTGAAATCTGAATTTTACACTTATCATTTGAAAGAGGCAGTTTATTACTTTAGTTACTTTAGTTTTATCAGCACTTGTTGGTTCTGAAAGTTCAGATTGTTCCAATGAATATTTGTGGTACGTCCGAAATATAATCAATATAATTCTCAAAAGTAAATTTAAGAAAAAAAAATATATATAGCGGGAAGTCTCTCGAACTTTTACTGTATACAGTCAATTTGAGTAAGTCAACCGCCTTAGGTATTCATTTGAAATTTCGTAATAATTGCAAGTAATTGATCATTATTTCCAACTTACAAGGGGAAAATAGTCTGACTCAATTAGTGGCATTGGTAGATTCAGAAATTTATCCCAGATAATGATAATAATAATAATCAGGAATATAATTAAATAACCAGCTTGAAGATCATGCTTAGTCATTTTGGACGTCTTCGTTTCTTTTTATCACAGACTTATTCCTTCCTATACCGAAATCCCCATCAATTCTAGTACATTAATCCTACAACCTAGGTAGGTTAAAAAGGATAATCCTAAGGCTTTCAGACTTGGCAGTTGGTTGCCACTATTAAGTCCTACTGCATGGAAAGTTTTTGTTACAATTTTGAAAAGTTTTCAGAAAGTTTTAATTACATGTAAGCTGTTTCACATCTGGCGTTGCGTTGAGATGTTATAAGAATATTTTGTAGACCTTATTAAAAGTTGCCTTCCTCTGAGTCTTTGGAGAATTATGCCATTTGAAACTAGTCATGCTCTGTGAAACAAATCTGTTATAAATAAGATTTTAAAAATATATATTTTATGAATGTATCAGTTAATTTAGATTCATAGACAGCCCATCTAAAAGTGACCCCTTACTATTAGAAGAGTATTTTCGAATCTCAGAAAAAAATACTTTAGTTAACCGTCTTTAAATCTGTGATAGATTTGATGAACGACCCTATATTTATGCAATGCTTTCTGGTGCTCATGTTGATCCTGTCCTTTCAGACTATGTTTTGCCTTTGTTGTTTTGCCATATTTTGTTTCGTTCTGTTGCGTTGTCTGCTTGTGCTCGTTACATTTGTTACTCTTTCCCACAAAGAAATAATGTGCCCTATGGATATGATATGAAATGTATCAAAGATAGTGAGAACTAACGATCTTGTAGATAACTTGTTTAATGTATTTATTTTTCCATTGTATACTGTTGCTTGAACAATATTGGGAACTTTATGAACATGATTAGAAAAATTCAGAGCTCAACATTAATGACTTTACTATGGCTACCCCTGCCTTAAATACCTGTTAAAAGAATTAATTCACATGAGAAATTTACAGCATGGTATATAAAGCAGACAATGTCCAATAATAATCATATTGTTTGAGGTAATCAAAAATACTTTTGCTTATTTGGGCAGGTGTATCTGTGAATGTACTTGCCCTTCTCCGGATTTCGGGTTCATACTTTAGGTCCTTAATGTTGAGCCCTGAACTTTGAGCCCTGATTTTTTTTCTTTTTATATGATAGGTTCTCATTTAGGGCTGAGCTGTGTGTCTCCTCACAAAAAGTTAGAAATCAGGTGTTATAAGCTCCGATAAAATCCCTGTATTTGAGGGATATGTAGAGGAAACATTCTAATGGATTGACAACATTTAACAGTGAATTTGTAAACGTTTGTATCCTTTGTGTCCTTTTTCTTTCCTGTTTGAAAAAAATATGTCTTGAAACTTCAAAAAAAAACTCAATTTTGTTCAGCTTAAAAGTGGAAACTTAATCTCTGTAAATTTCACTTGTCTAGATACTACATAACTGTGTTATTATTAAATGCATCAATTTAAAATAAACACAATAAGACGTCTCAGAAGATCTTTCTGCTAGCGGTAGAAGTTTGTTTTAATTAAAAGTAAACACACAGCCTCAGACCACTATGGGACCTAAATATTTGGTCACAAAAGCCAATGTTTTACTGTATTCTTAGATTCTTGAAGCTCTTCTTCAAAGACTCCTTAATGTCATCATGTGACTCATAAAACTTGTTTGATAGAAACCCTAACAAAGTTGTGAAGGTTTTGGTCTAGTTTCAGATTTGTTCAATTACCAAAAGGAAAAAAGTAAACTATATTGCTAGAAGAACAGCAAAATCTATTCTGAAATACTCATCTCAAAAGAGTGCTTTTTTGTCCTAAAATATATCAGCTTTACAGGAATTGTCTGCTGTTGTAAGAAAAATGCTAAATTTTCACAAAATGAGTCACATATTTTTGAGATAGCTGCATCCTTTGACTTCATAGTTACTCAAGTATGTATGCTGTGAAAGAGTATACTAACCCAGATAAGGGCATGACCCAGCCCTGTTTTTAAGAACAATAAAACAGTTTTTCTTAGAGAACTAGATACCTGTTTGTTCTCACATTCTTGGAGAAGAGAACTTGTCATCATGAACAGTGAGGAGCAGGACAACATTTCTGGGCCACTGGGTATCAGCCATAGGCTATCAGTGTACCTTGCTAGGAACCAGTGACAAAGAAAGTCCCCAGCATAGTACACTTTCTGCAACACGCCGCTCTCTTCCCGGAGAATCGTCTCTGCACTGTAGCTGCTACTAGGGCGGCCCCTGAAAGTTTTTAGGCTGCAGGGCGTAGTAATCCACGTCCCCTTCAGCAGAGTTTTCTCCCTACATATCAGAGTCACGTCTCACGGTTCTCAGTTTTGGTGCAGAGGGTGATTTATCCCAGAGTGCATGGTACATTCATAACCTAATTCTGGTACCCAAAGGCCCAGAAAAGCATTTCTTCTCCTCATTGGTTTACTGTCGATTGCGAAACAACAAATGTTTGGTCGGGTTACAAGGTGATGTTGGGTGTTTGATTGCAGCGTGGCCGGGTACCATCCCGTCTCCAACACGGCTTCCACCGAGTCACTGCCCGTCCACCCCCCAATGCTCATTCCCTCATCAGCAGGTAATTAGGTCACGCTGACCCAGTTCTAGTCCCCGCGGTAGGCAAGCATGCACGTATGTCATCTAAGGTCATATCATGTTGTATAGCAAGAATCCATCACCTTTATCCACTTCTTGAAATTTGTTGTACACTTGTTGTCTCTGTGCTACTGTCTTGCACTTTTTTCAAGTCCAAAGTACCCAACATTTGTTACCAGCATCCCAACTGGATCTTCTGTTACACCCTGATTTGACCTTGAAGAAACTAGGTCACTGACCTCACACATTATGACCTAGTTTTTTCCTGTTGCTACCAAGCTAGTGCTGTTTTCCAGTTCCTTCTAGTTAATTGTTAGGGCTTACCCTTTGCTTCTCACATGTTATACAGATTGTGGTGTTTGGTTCCCCTCATATCGCCCCCTCCGAATGCATGATAACGCTTGACCCCTGCATGGTTGTCGAAGGGTCGTAAAGCGAGAGCTGACTGCTCATTTGCCTATTGCAGTCACTCCCATGAACAACTTGTTAACGGTCAAGTAGAGACGGTCATTGGCGGCGGCCAACCCGGTAAGTATTCAGCCGCACTTCTTGACACGCGGTGCACAGCTATGCGCACATAAAGCAGTATGAATAGTATTTTAGAAAAAAAGACTTTAGAAGCACCATTTACTATGACTTTAGTAAAAAGGGAAAAAAAAGAAAATATTTCAGACTTTTGGTCTGGAAAATAATAAAAAGGAAAACAGGACTACCTGTCAAGGGCATTTGGCAAAGAAATACAAAAGAGAAATAAATAAACAAAGCACAGAACCATGATCCAGCAGGTTTTACCTGTAAAATAAAGGTTTTTGTAGCTGTAAGCAAGGTAAGTAGTAGAAACCCAACGGTCACTGTTTTCTCTAAACAGTAGAACTAAGCTCCAACAGTAATGTAAACAATTTTGGAAAACCAGAACTTTGTTTTTATTTTAGTTTTATACTCATCAATTGAACAGCTACACTGCAGTAGATAATTTTGTCCTGTCAAATGAATTTCCACTTGCACAGCTCTTTTGAAAAGCTTTATAAATCATATGCAAGAAATGACCAATTATTCTTTCTGTTCAGATACATCTGGGAATAATTATGAAGTGCATCCCAAATGAATTATCCTAAAGTATCTGTAGTTCAGGTATCATTTCTACACAAAAATAATGAAATTTTCCTCGTGTCAGGATTTCTGATAGAATAATTCAAATATAGGTATTAACTTGCACTTACTTGTGACTTGCAATTGGTGGAGTGACTTCTTTTCATAACTTGCCCCATGCTTCAACTTAATACAAATACATGTACATAATCACGAATCACTAACGTTTTTAACTAATATTTTGTAGTATTGTTAAGTACCACCTTTGACTTGCTCTAGTTCAGTTCATGTGCACCCACTCTCACATTATCACGCGAATACCCAAGTTTGAGCGAATAAACTAAAAGAAGAACAAAACTAACAAGTCAAAATGATACAAATTATTTTGAAGACAATGAAATAACTTATTTGTAAAAAGAAAATTGTTTATTTTTTCATCATGTAATCTTTTTAGAGAATGGCCATTATGAGTGTTCTTTTTTTGAATTAAGGCCATTTTAATGCAAATTTTCAGGTCCAGACTTGCAAAAGACTTTCTCTTACTCTCTTTTTCTACTTTTTAATCATCTCAGAATTTGGCTTCAGCTGAAAGTTGTAGCTTTTAGCTCTGATTTTGTGCCAGATGTTGCCATGAAGCTGATAGTTATTTTCTAAGTATTTTAAGTAAGTAAATTAATATTTAATCAAACTTTGTTCTCCCACCACCAGTCCTGCTGCTCCCCCTCCACGCAGGTAGCACATAGTTTAGTGCTTTTTGTCTCTGTTGTTTTGAAACTATACTTCTGTTTTGATGCTTTTAACCAATTATTATTTAAGGTTATCATTTTATGATGTTCTATTTTGACTGCAAATTAGATTTCTAACTTGTTTTGGTTATTGATTAGGTGTTTTTGAAAAAAAAAAGTATGTATTGATATGGCAATAATGTGTATTTTCGTGTTCAAAAGAGGCTTTTATGTGGATATTGGTACTCAAAATAACTAGAATAAAATTATTATGTTTGATGTGAGAGTTTGAAGTTTACAAGGTCGCGACTGGAGTAAAAGCCAATAATTTATCAAGATTTTTTTAACACTATCTTATCTATAAACAATATCACCTGGGGATGGGACAACAGTGTTTTATTTTTCAAAACAAATTTAAGGAAACGCCAAATTTTGAACTGGCAGTCTGACTGCATAATGACACGGTTTTTTTCCAATTTCTAGTTCAATGAAATTGTGTGTGCTTGTGGTAGAAACTGTTATTATTGTAACAACCCCCCCCCCCCCCTTCCCCTAAAGAAAAACAAAAATCAGACAAACAAAACACTTCTTTATTGCATGGTGTAGTATAACAGTTGGTCTATTACAGTATACATGTATTGATGTAGTTGACCTTCAGTTATCTAGACCCAAACCGTTTTGGGTGTAGGCGGAAGGGCCGTTGTCTGAGTCACACCCTAAGCCGGGAACTACCGTATTTACTCCGCTAATATCACAACTACTTTCATTGTCATATAGTTCCACATCTCCTGTATTACACAAAGGACCTTCTTGTGGATACAAAAGTTTTTTATTTGTAATAGAAAAAATATGTTAGGCCAAAGAGAAGTATTGTTGCGTTCACGTTTCATGCCTCAAACAAAATAGGGTCTGTATGTCGGGATTTAATTATTTTTCTTTGTTTTTTTCATAACTGAAATGTTAGTCTTGGTGCTCATTTTAGCCATAATTTAATGAATTTCCACCATATTTTCTTGTAAAAACGTTTGGGTCGGGGCTAAAAAAAAAAAAAAAAAAAAAAAAAGGGTCGGTTGGGAAACTGAACACAACTTCTTTTTTTCTTATTTTTTGGCCTTGATAAGTTATGGTAATGAGGTTCCCTTTTGTACTTTTCAGGAATTTTCGCATTAAAAGAAAATCAAATTTGAAAAAAAAATTGGGGAGTCGCGTTCATGTTTATATGACTGGAAAGTACTTTGTAAAAGAAAAAAAACTGACTTCACGGTGCCCACACTTCAGATGTCATTTGCAAAATTAACTTCTCATCTCTCAGGAACCCACCTTTGTTGGCCTAGGTCCAGAATAAACCCAACTACCTGTAATCCAAGAAATTGGTCACTTTTAGCATAATTGAGAGAGCACGATGGTCCCATCAACTTGATCAAAGGTCGGTCATTATCAGAAAACCATAATCAAATTGAGAAGATAGTACTGCGCGCTGTTCTCAAACATTATTTACTTAAGCCTATCAAAATTCTTTCGCTTTTATACTTGCGTGCGAAAAGGTTGTAACCAACATACTAAATACGATTTTATACAATGATTTTGCTCCCTCCGTTTAAGAGATGACTTAAGAATTATACCAAAAAGAAATATAAGAAATTCTATTTGTTTTCATACTTTCATGTTTTTACATTCTTTTTTTTTTGTTTTACAGGTATTTAGAGATTTTATCAAAATTTTGTTTTGTAATTAAGTTAGGCCTACCTATTGATTTTCATTTATGTCTAGAGCCTTCCATTAAATCAATACGCACCTTTTGGGGGTGGGTGGGTCTGAAATTTTTGAAAATGTGCATACATACTTCATGGAACGTCCCTTTAGGTAAATCTAACTAAAGTTTTTGGATTTATTTATTTATTTATTTTTTTTTTTTTTTTACAAGTTTTACGGTAGTGAGGAACAGGAGGTATCCCTCGTCCGTTCTAGGCATGGACCACTCCTTAATACAGCCTCAGTCAGCAATTAGAGGATCCTTGATCTGCTGGTTCACCGTGGTCCAATTTCAAAGGGTCTTTTTTATACATATTTTCATAGAACGCTTACCAAGGTCATAAAAGGTCTTTTATGAACTTTTCTGAAGTTTACGACTCACTTAGATAAGAAATCTTACATTTCCGGAATAGATTTTTTTATAATTCTCATTTATTTTTTTATTTTTTTTAGTTATAAAGACTTGTCTAAGGACCATGTAGGGACGTTGAGGGAACATTTTATTTCATATTTGAATACATATCTTGATAAATATGAAATTACCAATCGCCAATGTTTAAATTTTGATTTCTTGAAAAAAAAGAACATTGTAAAGTTCTTATACATTATTCTGTTGATACGGACTTATAGAAAATCCAATACCAAGATACAATGGTTCATGAGTTAAGCCTGGAGCTCCATATGTGTGATACTGATCATAATGTACGCACGCCTAGGACGTTGTGTTCCTGTTTAGTGGCGGATGTGGTTGGAAACCGTCGGCCCGGGTGTTAGTTCACCACACATCGTACTATATATCCTTTAATGTTTCTTTTTTCTTTATGTATATAATGCTATACACATATAGCTCAGGAACCACCCCCATTTTGCCAAATTTATTATGGAAATTATTTGTCTCTGGTGGTTGTGTGTGTATGTGGGTAGCTTCTAAAGGTGGATATTTCTGTGGTTCTTGTTCTTTTTTTCACTCTTTTTTTAAATTCTATACCTATACATCAAAAGCTTATACACCACTCCCCTCTTTTTACCAATTCTATGATGGGAATTGTTAGGTTCTGGTGGTTTAATTTTGTGGTTTCAAATGTGCATTTTCCTGGGAAGATAATCCAGGAAGTAAATTTAAGAAGTTGTACAGCCTGAATGATTATGTTTGGGGAGTCTTGAGGCATATAGCTATAGATCATGAAGTAGGAATACCACAAGCACACACATTTTTTCAGACATTTCAAATAAAGATTCCCTCATAATTATTTAATGAGTTTTACAGCTGTAATTTCAAATAATTAATTTCGCTTTTCTCCTGCGTAAACAAGTATTTCAAAGATCAAAAACCCTTTCTTTTAATCTATTCTTTCTTTTAGCAGAAATAATATCTTTTCTGGCTTACAACCCAAATGAATATTTTCGACTCCAAAGATTAATTAATAATGTTGATATTCTTGCCAATATTCATGCCCTCAGGCAACACAGCAGCTACTTCAGAATCCATTTGTTGCTATAATTATGAGGTCACAGATGTTTCGTCACAGATTTACTTGGGTTTTAATTACTACAATGAGTAATGTCCTAATAATTAGGTGTCGACGCATTTTTCCTGTCATTTGATGACTAATGTGACACCACCTGGTAGGTTGTGATTAGGGTCTCAAACCTGGAAATGATCGGGAATTTTGCAACCCGCCAAGTTACCTTCGTGTATTTTTCTATGTATTCACTGCATTGCAAGTATTTTCTTTTGTTAGTTTTACAGCACATAGGGACCTCAAAACACGTGTGATAATTGTTCAAAAAGCCTCATTTTGTCACATAGAGTAAAATACTGAATGATACCAGAAAATATCTTGGAAGTTGTCTTTTTTTAATTGCACTATCACTAATCCGTTTGAGTTTTTCAGCCCGTACAGACCCTGAATCGGTCCGACCCCCGATGACGCGCCCCCTGAGAAACCGCCCGCCTCCCCCGCCGCAACCCAACGGGCAAGGTAAGACAATTTTAAAAACCTCAGATCTGTTTTTTCTTTACTTCCAATATAGAGTTGGGGATAGATTTAACGCTGAAAATGATTTTTATAAAAGGTCGGTATGCACAAAGAGTAACATTAAGGTAGAACACGGAGGTTCTTCTATTATGTCACGCCAATTTAAAGAGACGGTCTTATCCGTGGGTTTTGTATTCCAAAGTAAGCTTAGGAACGATGCAGCAGGTGACGTGTTTTGCAAATTCAGAACGTAATCTGGCGATGTTATTGGTCACGTCACGAATTTGGCGCCACTGTACAGTGGTTACAACCTGTCAACCATGTCCGTCGCACAGACGAGATGCGAGCTTTAAGTGAATGATTTTTTTCACATTTCCCACCCCCAAAAAGATATTAAGACAGGAGCCCAACTTATTTCCTCAAGTTAATAAAACGAAATGTAGAGTAGTCTACAGAAGCCTTGGTTCACAAAGGTAAAAGATGCGATTGGACAACAGAATAGTTAGTCCCTTTGATGGTAAAAGGCCTTCTACAATGGATCCTCAATGATACAGTACTTTAAACATAACGATTCTCCCTTGGAAAGAAATTGATAGAAATAAACATAATATGAATAATTATTTCTCGAACGATCTCTAATTCATCTGCTTACTATGTAGAATTATAGGGCACACAGGGTGGAGTCTTCCAGAATTAGTTAAATTTCCGCGATTATTCAGTATCATAACTTCAAAGATGGTTATCGTCAATGACTGACGTTATCTGTCTGATGTGATATTGTCTAAACCATCCCGTTTATTGGTGTAAGTGTGCTGAGGGGTTTGGCGGGCGTCCAAGTCGACTTGTTGATGCGGACTTGTACGTCTGTGATGACGGAGTCTGGTAAAGTCGATCCGCCAATCTACCGTAAATCCCGCAAAACCCAATCATTTCTATGCATCACTTTGTCATTGCACTGTGGTCTTCATATCAGAGAGAATGCAACTTTACCCAGCAAAAATTGTGCGTTAAAACTGTGAAGATGTTAAACGTTAGTGACTGACGTTATTTGTATGACATGATATGGTCTAAACCGTCCCGTTTATTAGCGTAAGTGTGCTGAGGGGGTTGGCGGGGGTCCAGGTCAGTTGATATTTATATAGACTTGTCTGTTTGTGATGACAGACTCTGTTAAGGCTAACCAGCAATCAACTCTAAATACTGTGGTAATTCTATGCCTCAAGTTCACCATTCTTATCACAGAAAACAAAAATTATATATCCATGATTATTTCCAGAGGTCCCATTTGCCCATCTGAATACAGATTTGAAACTTCCAGGTAAACAGTAGATTTTCTGTTTCCTACCCAGAACACAGAAATATATTTCCGGGCATTCAATACTTTTCATGCTTGAAAACTGGCATCTCCGTATTCGGCCTTAATACTTCAAAGATGTCCATTATCATTGACTGACGTTATCAATATGACATGATATAGTCTAAACCATCCGCTTTATTAGTGTAAGTGGGCTGAGAGGGTTAGCGGGATCCACGTCAGTCGATGTTGATACATACGTGTCTGTTTATGATGACGGAGTCTGGTAAAGTCGATCCAGTCATCTACCGTAAATCTCGCATAAACATCAGCAATTTTATTCATCAATTCTGTCATGACACTTATCTTCATATCAGAGAAAAACGCCAAGTTATCTCTGATTATTTTGCATTATAAGTTAGTTCACAGATGGTTACCTTTTATGACTGACGTTTTTGGTATAACGTTATTTGGCCTAAACACAGTGGTTTATTTCTGTATACGGGCCTATGGACTCGGCAATGGCTTATATTAATACAGGCTTGTTGGCAGTGTGCTTTCTCAAATTTAGTAAAACAATGTATTCACTGATTTTATGAAAATTAAGTATTTAGAAAGGTCTTATTACACCAGATTTCTAGCAATAGGTCTGCAAAGGAGCCCCCCCTCGTGGGGATCCGGGGTGGGAATAGGTCCCCAGCAGCCCCTTGCTGTTCGTAGGAGGCGACAAATGAGGAGACCAGACTCAGTAGCTCTGTGGTAGAGTGCCCGCTCTGAGTCTGGGAGGTCTTGGGATTTATCCCTGGCCCAGTCACACCAAAGACTTTAACAATGGTAGTGGTCACTGCTTGCCTGGCACTCAGTATAAAGTAAGAACCACAAAACATAACTGGTCGGCCTGGTGTCAGTATAATGTGACTGGGTGGGGTATTGTGTGGGCCTATGACACAATATCTCAGTGTGGCAGCACTATAAAGAGGGCATTGGGTCCCACTGATACAAATAGGCACCTCATTTCATAGATTCGAACACCGCCCCTGTGGCGTAAAACTAGCTGAAAAGCTTTACCTTGTGCAGTCTGGTAAAAGAATCGTAAAGGGTTGGCCGGACGTTAAACTAATCCCACAAACAAACAAAGTAAAGGAGCTTGAACTGAATTCCCCGGGTGCTCACTCAAGTCATAGAAAAAGACCTGATTGATTTTGTGAAATTAAAGCAAACCACAATGCAAAATTATCAAAATTTAGTAAATTTTTTAAATTTTCAAAATCGATCCTGACATCTTCAACTACACTCATATAAATCATATTGCCAGTTAAAATCAAATATTGGTGGCTAGAAGTCTGATAATTATGATCCTTGGAAAGAGGATCTGTTTGTTTTTGTTTTCTGGTCTGCAATCAACTTGTTGGGGAATCCCCCCACGTGACCCAACTGCCCCATAATCAGTGATGTCATCATCAGGGTCAATAGGTCAATTCCTCCCCTTTCCTTTCTGTACTAAGCCAGGCTCAACCATGTTTGCCTCCTCTCAATTCCCACATCATTCTCCACCAAAAATAATACTCATTAGAGACTCTGCTAGCAGAGTGAAAATGCAGGGGGGATTCCGGAAATGACATTTTGATGACATCATCAGTTTTTGGGTAAACAATCTAGGTATTTGTGTGGACCACACAACAGACCAAAACAAGTCAGAAAATGAGTATTCATGACAGTCTAAATCTGTTTTTGAATAGAATTTTGCATACCATTCTGTTATCAGATGAAGCATGATCATACATGGTTTGTCAACAAACAAAGTTCACTGAAAATTTTATTTGACAATATATAACAGATTTGCGTTGTGGTTTGCTTTAAGGATATAAAAAGGTCCTAGATAACACAGATTTCTAGTAGGATGTCATGAATAGGACTTGGATTGAATCTGATTTTAAAATTATCTTTCATTTAGTTACCATGAGATTAAAAAAAACACCACCTTCATTCGATTATTTGTATGTCTGAATACTTCTCTTATCAAGTAACGTTAACATTTTAAATTTTCAGGGAGCTAGTCTTAATTAGCTCCTATAAAAAGGTTTGCCTATCTACCGTAAATCCCACTAAAATATTGGTAATTTTCTCCTTTTGATAAAGTTTGTCATTTTAGAGACAATTACATATTTTATGTGGTTGTAATCACGCGTTGGATAAGAAACGTAGCTCCAACATGTTTTTTTTAAATCACAATTTTAACTAGACTAAAATTTACAACGGTGAGAGATTGAGGGAAACTCAGAAAACAGTTACCAACTGTTGACCATTGGGACACCACATGTAGTCATGAGACGAAAAATACACAAGAAAAATACACAAAAGATGCTTGAAATATGGGTCGCACATATCTTTTTATCTCTCCATGATGAGGACCATATGGACATGGACATTTTACCCTATACACAATCTGAATCAGTTCAGTCGGTTTTTCTATTCCAAGTAATCTGTGTACGCTTACCCCAACGTGTTTATAAAAGAAAAAGATAAAAAAAAAAAAAAAAAAAAAAAGGATTAAAAAGTAGATTTATATCTGACCTAAATAGCCTACGTTCTGTGCTGTGTTTACTTCTTTTTAACCCGGATTGATATAAAGTTTATAGTAGAGGGAGGTAAATTGCCAGATATTTGTCGCTGTTTTTCTGTTAGTGGCCATAGGAACAGCCAAATACTGGCCAAAGTACAACTAAACAGATGATGCCTGATTTAGTGCAAACCTAACTACAGAAAAATAGTTATAAAAGAGAAAAAAACATTTGGGAAAGCATCAAGGAATGGATTCCATATTTTATCGATGGATCTCATACTTTAAAAATTAAAATCTGATAAACCTTTGATAAGGGGCTTCCATTAAGTACGTAAGCGCATTTTTAAAACTGTCAGACCCTTCCTCCTTCTTTTTGGCTTTGAGTACGCGTTTGATATGTACAATAATTTCCGCACATTTAAAAAATATTTCACACCCCTCATCCCCTCCACCCTGATATGTCCATAACTTTATGGAAGGCCCCTATGTAGATTAATGAAAAAAAAAAGACTGAATGGCATTTTCAGACTTTTTCTTAACCGACCCCCAACTTCACTGTGTAAATCATTAATGGAGGTTTTACGGTAGTCTCCCATGTGTGTGGGACATGGGGAGGTCGGTTGGGACCTTTGGGGGGGGGGGGAGGTTTGGGGGGGAGGGGGAGGTTCTGAGAGGGGGGGTGTTAGATCTGACTCATCCCCGACCCATCCGGACCTCTCTCCCCATCCCGACCTTCACTCCCGGGCCTACAACCCCGAAGTCCCATACCCACTGGGCGATTTTGACCAAGTCAGCCAAAAGATTGGCACTAAAATCAGCCGATTCTACGAGAATAATCAGCCATTTTAGCACTGATTAGATCAGATCAAACATGTAGATTTCAATATGATTATGACGTACTTACAGGCAATCACTCTTTAAAAAAAAGACAAAAAAAATAAACAGTCGTCCAACTGCACATTACCCTAGTGGATATGGGGCTTTAATACAACATAAATATTTCTTAAATTCCACAAGCAGGCATTAGGCGTTAACTAAAACAATTAGAGACTTAGAACCTAGGATGATAAGTGATAAGATAATTTCGAAATTCCAATAATTGACTTTTGACATAGTTAGGGAGGGTTTGTTCCAAAATGTGTAATTTGATAATTCACATTAGGACCTTACCCTTTCACTCCCAAATGATAAAGGTTATATGAACAAGAAACAAGAGTCATCTTGGGGCTGTAGTTTACTTACAGTGCCTCCCGACCCACAGGCCTGACGCCTGGTGAGGGAACTGAGAACTAAAAACACAGGCGCGGAATGTAGTTAAACAAAATGATACCAGGGGGAGCCACTGTCTAGATCTACGGCTGATAGGCCCATACTCCCCCGTCGCTTCGGATTCCACGTGTAATACTGATTACAAGGGAATCTGAAGCGAGAAAGGAGTTTGCTGATAGGCCATCGAAGGGTTTCAAAGATATTTGTACGACTTCAATACTTATTTTAAAGGCTATAGCAAAAAGCTCGAAGATATAAATGTAGTTTTTAGCATTTTACAGTTTTAAGGTTTAAGGTTTCCCATTGAGACGGAAAGACTTGGAAAATAAATGTCTCGGTCATTGAATGTTAATGACAGGGAAATCAGTTTTGAGATTTTAATCTGATTTCAGATCTTAATCTGATTTCAGATTTTTTTTCTCCCGCAACACCACTGATGGTAACTTTCTAAAAGGAATGCTTGCAAGAGTTCTAGGATACTTATGAATAGATTTTTCGTTGACCATGAATTATTTCCCTGTATGAAATTCGAAAAGAAAAGGGAAATAAGTCCTAGAATATCATTTCATTGAGTAAAATACGTTTGTCCAGGAATTGCCTGATTTGTGTGTTTCCCTCTGAAGTTGAAAGTGCATGCATCTGCTTGGAAAGCCCACATTTTCTGCGCTACCATAATTTAGCTAGGAAAATTGTAATGAATTATTCATGCTAATCTCAGGGAAGACACAAATAAATTTCCTCATATTCTGTAGGGACTATCTATATCAATATTGGTTTTGGTTTTTGCTACGATTAACTAATCTCAGTATATAAGTGCTGTTATTTTTTCAGGTATACGGGAGAGTCCGTACGCTAACGTGGACCAGGAAGGAAGGCAGCCTGTGTACCCCAAGGGTCAAGATGACAATGGTACGTAGGGCCATCAGCATTAGTTCTAAAATTAAAATCACTGAAATATAATGATACTCCAGTAAGGGTTGGCACGTAAATTTAAGGGTCGGGCAGGTAAAAGTTAATCCACACCTGCCCGACGGGCAGCAAAGCCACAACCCTTAATGTCGAATCTTGCCCTGAATAGTGTTAAAATGCTTTCATTCATTTCTCAAAAATACGCAATCATCCACCCACAAAATGGTATAATCATTCCTATCTTTACCGTTTCAAGTATTCAAATGAATATCTGTCAGGAGTATTAATTGAAGTTTCACTTTTAATTTGCCTTGATTGTACACAAAATTAATGATAAAGCTGTTATATTTAAGCTCTATGTCTATTTTTTTATGCTTTGTTTTATCATTTCTGTATTCACACAAAAAGAATGAGGGTTTATTATAATGAAAATGTATTTTATTCTGTAAACAGCGAGTCTCTATGAGAACGTACAGAAGTTACCCGAGTATGAGAATGTCTCATTCCCGGCGCGGAGTCCACACCACCCAACGCCGGTGAGTTTTTGAAGTTTTTCCTACTTCATTTATTTTACTTTTCTTATCATTTTGTCATCTAAGATCTGCATTGGTATTGTGAAAGTCTGTTAAATGTAATTGATAATATAATTTATGTGCAGGACCCAGATCAAGGGATTCTTGGACCAGAGGTAGGTTTGCTGCATGCGCAATCTAAACATTAATCTGCGTACCATATATATTCGCCAATTCGCGAACTGTTATCAGTGTGTGGAAATGTGGAAAAAATATGGTTGCTTTGGAAGTTTCACAAACAGTACTGAAAAGAGGTCGGTCATGGGGTTTGGCTTTTTACACCGATAAAGTATCATTTTGATTTCTGTCTTTTTACAATGCAAGATAAAGATCATATAAATCCAAATAAATTGAATTAAAACAGGTTGTTTGGTTATAATATGTGCAGGAGTCTGGTCATAGAAGCATCCGAGTCTAGGTAGGTCACCGGGACGCCTGGTCTCAAAGTATGGTTTTCATTTTTGATTAAAATTACTTTGTTTTCAGGTTTATTTCTTTTATGTTTGTCTTGATATGCATGGTTACGATATCTTAAATTTATGGCAGGTTTGATCCACATGTTCCTGGTGAAAGTTTGAAATTGAGAAACAGTGGCATAGACCCTGTGCCAGTTGCGCATCCACACTGATCAAACGCGCAGATTTGATAGCGAATTACGTAGTTCCGGTCCGTAGTTGCAATGCTTAAGAATTAGTTTTTTGGCTCCCTGTATCCTTTATAATTACTTTACAGAGAAAATGTTAGTATTTTGGGGTAGCTTTGGACCTCCTCTATGATATACTAGAAAATCACAATTAAGTTATGAGGAATAGCTAAGAAAATCAATGTTTTCTGCTACTTTCGATGCTGTCAGAAATCGGTCCGCAGCAAAAGGGAACCAGCACAGGGTCTATGCTTTGAAAAAGGTTGCACATTCTCATTTGTAAAACAGTATTGACTGTGCTATATATTAATCCTTCATTACTTGTAACTCTTTAAACAAACCTCTGGAATTGGGTTACAACGATAAAGGTTCCAATAAATTGACAGTTGGCCATACGGAATGACGATCAGTGAAATTTTGTGATATATTATTTTGAAAATAATTGACATCAAAATATTTTATTGCCAACATGATATCTTTTTTTTTAATTCTTGTTTAGTCAAACTTTATTCATATAGGTTTACACCTTGAGCATATTACACTGCTATTCATATGGTAGCAAAACAAGTTTAGATACAAACAAATAGTGACCATGATATAAACTTATTTTTGTAGCCGAGCAGTCCAAACACGACCATCTACACAGATGTGGCCTTCACGTCACCACAGCAACACGGGCATCAACCGAACGCAGTCCACATCCACGGGGCGGAAGACCGCGTCAACTACGCCGAGCTTGACTTTGCCAAGATGGCTGAAAAGCGGGGAACAGAGAGTTCTATCTGAAGGCTATCTCTTGAAGTGTCACCCAGGAGCAGAGAACTGCTTTTTGGGTGTCATCCAATGGTTGTCCTTAGAAGTGTATATAGGTTGAAAGAAATACTAAGGATATTTTAGCGTGTGAGAAACAGGACCGATGGAACCTGAACGAATGAGTGTTTTAGTGTGAAGAGTAAAAGGTAGATGGAGCTCTGAGCCTATAGAGTGTGTTTTAAAGACTTGGGCAAATATATGTGAGCTCTGCTAAAAATAGATGGCAATGTGTGAGGTTTTCTATACCTATCTTAAATGGACCCTTAGAGAAATATGGTCTGGATGGTTCATATGCTTAGATAAGCACTGTATCAGTTGCATTTATGGCTACTACTTCATATTATGTCCTCTTCAGGTAAAATGTTTTTTTCACTTGAAGCATTTGCTGTAGTTTAAAATCCTTTCATGTCTTTGTTTTTGCCAAGATGGCACATTTAGATCCATGGATTCTTTCTTAACATCTACACTTGTGCAAAAACTACAGCTGTGGCCTTGTTCACAGTGGGTTACTAAGTTAATTCTGAACGCTATTTACAGTTTTAAACCTGTCTGTAAATATAGCAGTTTCTGTGTTGGGTACAGTTGCTGATTGTATGTTTCAAATTGTGACCATGGCAACAGTTGTAGTTTTATTTCCTTTCCTATCTAATTTACAATTTTGAATCAATCCACATCCCAGTAATTTAGGACTGTAAACAACTACAGCTATAGCTACATTTGAGAAAATCACGGTTCTAGAGGCATAGAAAATCAAGAAAAATCTTTTTTTATGTTTGCTATTTGGTAGGTTCTCTGAAGTGTACAGTTATTTTCCTCCCCTTAATAAGAGGTCAGTATTTTACGCTTTGACAATTTATTCAAGCACAAACTCTGTGCACATATACATTAAGCTTTGTAAATATGTTACCTTGTGATCTTTTGTTTAACCAAGAACTTTCTTTTAGACCAATTTACCTTTATTTGTTTTATAGAGTTATAGAACAGCATAATTCTCTTAACAGTAAGCACTTGATAAATAAGGATGACTACTTACTCATGTTGATGGGATACTTATTAGGTGTTTGGCTTTAGTTGCTTGACCAGTTTTGAGGTCAGTTAATCTATCAAGACAATCCTATCCAAGTCACTCAGCTTTTGTTCCAATTAGTCATAATACAAATATTTCAGACCATTTTATGTTTGCAGAGGCAGATCATTTGCATTAATTTGTAAGATTGTTGTATTCCTAGATAAATGTTCACTTTTCAAGAGGTAACTGTTTGAATTAGTCTAGTTTACCTGAAGGTTCTGTGTGGTAGTCTTTCTGTCATAATAGTTGTTGTCTTTCAAAGGCAATGTTATCTTATGATATAACAAGGTGCTTGGTTTCTATATATCACTATGTCTCTTCTAGTAGGGGTTTCCCCACTTATAATTCAACCATTCAAGAGAATTGAGACTTAGTGCCTCAATATAAGAAAAAAAGGTGTATCATGTAATTGTTCATGTAAGAGACTTTGAAACATTGAGTTTTGGGATCAAATTAGATTTTCCCTTTGTAGTAGATGTACCCATTTAGTGAACTAATTTGGGAAGCAGAAAAAGTTTTACCCTTATTTCCGCTATGAAAAGATGTATATATTTAGGTCAGACCTATTACAAATTGAAACCATCGTAAGATGTAACAAAGAGTCTAATTTCCCCCAAAAAGAGATTTATAATCTTTATGTAGATATTTTTGTACAGCCCTAAAATCTTCAATTCTAGTTGAAGCAAACTAACAGGTCCAGAATCTTCTTTTGATATTTTGTATGTTTGAAACCCTGCAAGAGTTCCATGACGTCATTCATGTAATCATAATATGATGTAGTTAACAGTTCATAAAGTAACACTTCTATTAAGATAGTTTATTAGAAAACTACTTTTTATTATATGATAAGTTTTTCTACTTAACCAACTGACAAGGGTAACTCACAAGAGGTACAGAAATTCCTGCGAGTTATTTCAGTCTGTTATTTTTATTATTTTTTTAATATAACACGATTTGGTGGCCTGTATCTCATAAGGATCCTCAACTTCCTAAAATACCACCATTAATTGATTAGTTTGCTCTAGAGACAATGAGAATTAAACACATATAGAAGTTAAATACTTGAAGGGATGTGCTGACCAATATAGTGAGATTTGATATTTTTATATTGATGTAATATGGTGAAGAAATATCAGATAACAAGGCCCATATTTTGCTAAACAATGTCCATATTTTTTAACCGTAGGACACTTTTCTATCTAATTTGATGGGAATATTTGTATGATAATGGTCAAAAATGTCCACATTTTGATAAACGAAATACCACCAAAGCCTTTGCAATCATGAGATTATGAGAAGTGCTATTTGATACAATTAGACTTTACAAACTTACATTTGGGGTGCTAGAATCTGCTGCAGACAGCTTTGCTACAAAATATCAATGCTATCATAAATCCACTTAAACATATTTTTCCATGATTTGGCTAACACCAGTAACGACTTGAAGACAAATATTTTGTACCCATATATACCTTTTGTACAAACTATAGTAGTGATTGACTTGTATATGTAGGCCTAGCATTCTCTGTATATGGTAGCCCAAAGCTTGTGTAGCTGTCATTTGATATTATCATGTATATATACTCTTATATGGAGCAATGGGCACAAAGGACATAGAGAAGGTTCATGACTTGTGATAGCAGTGCATGACACTGTCAATATACAATATATATGTGTGTATATACATCTATCCATGCTACACCATGTGTATATACATATGTATATATTTGCATCAATACTTGCATTTTTTCCTATAATTTCCCAACGTAAATGATGACTGTAAGCGTAGTAGCCTTCAAGCTAAAAGTACGGTAGACAAGATAGCGTATAACACTATCCACCGAAATGCTTTGAGCACATACATACTATTGAAAAAAAGCCATGTCAATGCAGATCTTAGAATTTGGAAAAAGAATAATTGCAATGAATAGAAAAATTGTAGGTAGAATCGTGGAGTATTTAGTATTTGTGCCAATTGCAGCCTTAAAATCAGCCTTGGCCATTGGCTTCTGTGTATTATAAACTACCGTAAATCTTCTAATTTAAGCCACCGCTTAAATTTGATATGATATAGACAATATCTCATCAGGCCTCAACTTTGGGGATGCAACCTACATAAGGTTTTTCATAACATTTAACACTATGGCAGTTCTGAACATGTATTCGGGAAATTGTGCCCGAATAAAAACTCAAAATTCAGGGTGCGGCTTAAATAGGGGGATTTACGGTATAATCTACTCCAAAATAAAAATGCACCAACTACTTACTGTTACACCTTGCAGAGGTTAATCACCAAATCATACGATTTAAGTTTTTTTTGTGATTATTTTCTGTCCTTTTTCGATTTTTTATGGTCACAAACTTTTAGAAAGTGCAGGTAGCCTGTGTTGGTGAAAAGTAGCGAGTAACAGAGGATAAGATCAAGGCTAGCGGTTTTGATTTTTTTTATTAGCAAAGAATATAATTTTTTTAAAGATATAAATTGTTTTAGCAAATTGCAAGAGGAGTTACCCATATATGTTAACAGCCAAAGTAATCTAACAAAAAGTGGTATTGAAAGTAAAGCGAAATTTCATCAGTTCTATGTAGAAAAGGCTGATTCAGGGTTTCTTTACGGCCGATATCTTAATAAATATGTGAGAGTTTATCTCAGTGCATTTTGTAACTTTGTAACATTTATCAAAAATTGGCTTAAAAAGCATTTGTTTTGATAACGTACGAGATCATAATTATGCTCTTGCAGATTTGCCATATTGAAATGTAAGCCTAAAGGCCGTATTCCACATACCGAAAGTGCGCTGCCGATTTCCTGCCGATATAATATCGGCAGTTCCGATATACTTTCGGCAGGCTTGCCGATAAAATTTACGAACATGTTGGTAAATATTTTTGGCCGATTGTATATGGGCCGCCGATGACGCACTTTGGGCCGCCGATGACGCATTTTCGGCGGCCGAAAGTGCGTCATCGGCGGCCGAAAGTGCGACGAAAGTATGGGCTGCCGTTATGGAACGTTGCCAGGGAGATGGTCCATATCGGCGGCCCGCACTTTCGGTATGTGGAATACGGGCTTAATGCTGATGTATATGAATAGAAATATTGTATTTGACTTCACATGCGATTAATGTGAGAGGAAATCTGACTTTCCCAGACAATAAGGCAGATACTTTTTTGCTCTGGAGTCACTCGGTAAAATTTTGACCATAGCTATATTTGAGCAAATATTACTTTTTCTGACATTTTAGAACACATTTGTGGGATACTTCCATGTGCACTCAAATACTACAAGTCCAACATAATAGATACTGGTCGCTTTCTACGTACCATGTGATGAAGTGTATCATTCAATTCTGAAAACCATTCTAAATTGTGATAAACTTTTTCTTCTTTTATTTTTGGCCATAATGTATCTAGTAATTTCAATTTGTATGAGTTGAATTTAAGTCACTGATAGTTTCCAGCAATAGAATTTAACTGTTTCTGGATGCAGAGAGGTTTTATAGCAATAAAAGCAATTCTTATTTTTCGGAAAATTATAAAAGAATAGACTCGTGATAAGTGAGACACTACTTCTCGTAGATCTATTTTATTTGTTTAAGGTGTCTTGTTTCGAAAAATACTTCACGGGATAAATATGATACAGATACATTTCTTAATGACAAGGTGTAATTATATCTTACAATGATATAGTTTTATCAGATGGTACGTAGATGCACATATACAGTGACGATTTATAAAACAATATCTAAATACTGAACGAAACGGTCAACAGAAGAACTTTAGGTATAGTTGAGCACCTAGTCAGCAAGCTACTTACGTTACCCAAGAAATTTGAATAGGTTTCTGCTTAATGTGAGGTATTATACCATCAAGTATGCTATCAAAGATAAGTCATATCTTGAATTATTTACCAAACCCTTCCGAAACACAAATAATGTTAAAACTAAAATTTTGCTTGAACAAAATATTTTTTTCAATTTGAGTATCTTGAATTATAATTTAAGAAATAAATAAAGAGTTAAATACCCTTTTAAGGTGTCATGTAAGATGTAAGAGCTCATAATGCACCAATTGAAAGCGCATACAGTGTCTCGAGATTAAGAATTAAAGGAAACTGGAAGGACTTCACAGATGTTGTTATCACCAGGCGATTCGTAGTGTATAAATTTCGCTCTGTTGTCAATCCTGATAGGTTTATTTTATAAGGCTTCCTATTATGTGGATAAGGACTTTATTTTAAGGTGTCCTTTGTGAGGTTCTGACTGCATAGTTCTTCTGTGCCTTGCCATTTCATGTTAATAAAGGTTGTTCATCACAGTTACAAAAATACTAAAATAGTTGAGTTTTCCTTTAGGGCTGTATAAAGCTATTCAATTTTACTCGTAATTTCGAAGATGGCAAATGATAGCTTATAATAAGCATGTTTTGTGTCATTTGAAATGATTGCAATTGTCTTTGATAAGTATATGCATGGGTTTCCGTCATAGTCCCACTGGAAACTCTGCAATTACTAAACTCATAGTGGTCAAAATCACCTAGTGGAATACAGGCTCTACATAAAATTTTATTGATCAACAGACGGGCACTAAATCTTTTCTAAAATAGATCACAAGCAAATACTTCGTTCTTGAAAACATTGCTTTCAGCATCATTTATTATAATTCACATTTCTTTTTCCTAAAGTCACTAGTTCTGTTTTTTCAATGTATTCCTGTAACGTTTCTTACGTGTTTAATCAATGAATTTGTGCTTTCCCATGACTTGCCACACGCGTAGTATCTAAAGAGGAAATGTCCCTCCTACATTTCCAGATTTTCAACCGTTGACCGGTATCTCTGAACGCTGTGTGTTTGTTGTATACTGCTCCTAGATTATTGGGTTAAATGCCTTATAATACCAAAAGATTGAGACTGGAGTCCACATGTTTTGGTAGTTAAAGTCATTTAGTCCAATAATCTACAGGGTACCAACCACACAGGGAAACGGAAAATGGCAAAAAAAAAATCCTGACAGGGAATTTTTAAATTTTACCAAAACACAGGGAAAACACAGGGAACTTCATTTGGCCAGGTCCTGAAATTCCTGATTCTCAAGATAGTAAGTCTTTTGGGGGTATAGACCCTTAAATTCGACACGGCGACACGGCCGTTTTTTAAATTCGACACGGCGACAGGGCTAATTCTTAAAATCGACAGGCGACAGGGCAATTAAGTGACAAATGACATTGTCCATTTCTTAAAATCGACAGGTGACAGGGCTAATTCTTAAATTCGACAGGCGACAGGGCTAATTCTTAAATTCGACAGAGGACATTGAAGATATATGGACAGCTGGCTGCCGTTTTCTTAAATTCGACACGCGACACGGGACCCCCCCATCTAGACCCCCTCTTTTGAAATGCTCAGTACGATGCAGGGAAAAATTGTCACGAAACAGGGAAATCTCAGGGAAAACACAGGGAATTTAAAATGGATTTTGAGTTGGTACCCTGAATCTAGGAGCAGTATACAACAGTGTTGCTGGAACAGGATCGTGCTTACATCCTGCAACGTGGTGTTGTAATAACACCACCCAAGGCTTATATTACAGCAGAATAACTCGGCGCATGGGTGGAAATACTATTTATTAATCAAAATGACGAGTTAATGAAGTTAACATAAAGGGGTCTTCCATTTGGTACCTACGCATATTCTAAAAATCTGACCTACCCACCTTTAACGAAAAATACGCATTGGATTTGTGCTAGAACGTACACACATTTACAAAAAGTCTCCCCCCTCTCCCCCCCCCCCCCCCATGATGACTGTATGCATTTTTAATGGAAGGCCCCTAATTAAAAAGAAAGACGTTAACTTTTGTAAAAATGGTTGCAAACATTTTATTGAAAAAAAAATTACAATACGTACGAAATACCTAAGTTATAAAAGTGTAAAAATATTTACATGCTTAAATGTTTAATTTGACATGTATTACTGTGAACATCTTGAATCAGATTTTTTTCTTGATGTTCTGTCTCATTTGAAAAAAAAATTGTTGTAACACTTGACAGCATAATTAAATTTTAGACCTGTTTTTTTGTCCTTTTTTGGCTGGGTCCCACGTAAGCGTGGCATATTCAACACTGTCCATTGACCCATGGATAACGTTAGACTCTGACGGGGCCACCTTGATCTTGTTGTAGATTACCAGGCCTGGAGGGTCTGTGGGGTCCTCACCCTATTAAACCAAACAAGGAACAATTAGCTCATGCCCAAAGGGATACTACTTTTTAAAGTTCAAGACTACTTAAAAATTATTATAGGAATACTTGTTATCATGTTTTGATAAAGGAGGAATGAGAAATCATAATTCTAGGATATCAAGAAGCGTATAGCATCTATAGGAGTTTATGATTAAGTTCAGCACATCTCCTTTCCTTGCATTTGTACATCATCTTTTTTTTACTAGGTGTCTATACATGTAGCCATAGATTTTCCTGTAAATCAGGGGAATGAGGGGGTACTGAAGGGTCCAGAATGATGAGCATCTACATGTGAATAAATGAGAATAAAGTCTTTATTGACACTTCCTTCCTTGACAAAATAATTTAGAAGACAAAATCTGTGATAAGCAAAATGATAAAAAATTAGTTCTTTCCTTGAGCTTTATATACACCTCTATCAAAAATCCTTGATCTTGAGCTATACTGGTGTTATTTTATCTTTAGTTGATTCCAAGGATGTTTCGTTGTTGATGTTAGTATTTATTAGCATCCCATACAAATATGTAGAATCGTTGTTAGACTGTGATGTTATCGCATATCATTTACATCTCACTTATCAGAAGTTATCAATAAATGTTCGTTATTCGAAGTAAAGGGGAGTTCTTCATTATTAATCATCGAATTAGCTAGCTTCGTTCTTTTGTCCAGGTAGATCTTTATCCTGGATAAAAGTTTGTTCTTTTAGTGGTAGAGATTCTAAGTAAAAGGGCTCAGACCTATACAAAGAACACGCGCTTGGCAAGAGGTAATTTTATTATATCTATGTAGACATTCTGAAGATACAAGTATATAGTTCTTCCATCCATACAATACATGCCATCCATCTCACAATGCTAACAACATCAGTAACGTTCCAACCAGGTATAGCTATGGTTAAGCTTCCCCATTTGTAAGGCATATATACACTCCGCAACTGTTGAGACAGTCACCTCCCATCTACCAGTGTCGAGGACCATCGGTAGGATCTCCGTTACGTCCAGTACTCCGTCCGTAAGGCTAAGCCTAAGCTGTCCCAATCCTTACTATCACCTAATCGTAGTGGTTACTACCATCTCAGCACTACCCGTCTTGATCTCTATCTTGGTCTGCTCGTCTACCCCAAGTCTCATACCGCTTATATAGCGACAGCCAAAGGCTTGGCGCTATACACACATACTCTAACACCTATAACAGTGTTCCCTCTATCTTTCATTCTTCCCATTCTTACTTACATTAACTAATTCTATTTCTGACTACATACAAGCTATCATAGATGGCAAGGCCCTTTACCCCACAGTGTTCTTTAAACTGGGTATTTCGCATACCGAACTCATAACGCTCCCCAACAGGTTTTCCATTAGACTAGTGTCCCTTTTTGTACCTGTGCGTACCTGCAGAAGGGTGAACTAACTTAGTTACAACCCTTTACACCTGAGGGCGTCATCATTCACGACAACTCCCATACACTCTACCTAAGCCACAGGACAGTGGCGCCGCTCGGCGTCCAGCACACGTATCAGCGTTACATGTTTCACTATGTACCCTTGCCAGTACCAGCGAGCTTACAATACTTACTATTAATTTCTAAAGACTATAATAATTCTTTTGCACTGGACTTCAGTGCAGTCTCACCATCTACCTGTCCCTCTAATATTCATAACAATACAAGAGTAAAGCCCCATGCCCACTAGGATGATTTACTGATGGCCAACCATTTTCGTTCAGTCAGCCGTCAATGAAAAATTATTATCAAACATGCTTAATATGGATTGGTTCTCCCGACGGTGGTCCCATCGGCACTCCCGTCAGCCAACTCTGACTGGACATGGCATACCCACACACAATAATTGAGGTTGTTATTGGTGTTCCAGTAGGTGACATTACAGTGCCAACCACTGACCAGCGCGCCAATCAGCACACTAATTCAAGGCAAATCAATTAGTGGGTATGATGCTTTGCCTTACCTCATGGAGGGGTTGCACATAGGTGAGTTCTCCTGACAAGGTGTTCTCAGAACCTGATCTGACCACAGACGTCGTCTTTACTATGAGATAAAATGGGATACAGCAAAGATTATATTACCATAAAGCCGGCGATAATATATGACATTCATGAAATAACGGCACAAACTATTGGTAGGCCCTACTTATTGTCTGGAGACATAATATAATATTGTCAATATAAATGAATTGCTTATTGCAGCACAATGTCCTACAATCGTGAGGAATATTGTATTTGCTAGACATGATACACATAACTGCTGTTACCCAATCAGAAATTTAAAGCCAGACGGCTGCAATCTAATTTCATCCAAAGACAAATCCCATTTTGAAACCAGATCCTGTAAACTCACATTTAAAAGTTATCGCTTGAAAATCTCGAGTCCGCTGCTTTTAGGAAGAATGGAGAAGAATGTGTCTAACTTCCTATGATTATCAAAGGGAAAGTTCCAAGGATTTTAGAAAGGGGGTGTTGTAGGGATTCAGGGCATGGCCTCAAAACAAATGTAATTTGCAACAACAACAAAGAGGGGGGGGGGGGGCATGAGCCAGAGACTCTGTTCCATATTATCAAACATATTTCTAATGTTCAGGTTCCTCTCTACAAGCATGAATGTGCTAAACACTTCTAGGAGAAGTAAAGGATTGAAGTGAAATAATGCTGAGGCAATTAGAATGAAAGTCAAAGCGATTTTATCACGGTGTTGATATCAACAAAATGCAAGCAATATACTCACCTTCCTTTACTTTCCCTACCCTCCTTTTCTTCTTGAGTATCAACACCAGTATAATGATTAAAGCAATTATGAGCAGTATCAATATGGGGACAATGTATGCCACAGTCCGAACTGGGTCTGAAACAGCACCTTAGGGGAATAAATCAATTATCAATTAATTGTCAGTATGAAGAATGGGTGAATTTGATTCACAATATAAGGTTTTGATATAATCCATTTTAACAATTTATGTGTAATAACAATATGGAATCAAATCAAAAGGTATATGATCTCATTGTAACCTAATGTAGGAGTACACTACACGACTGTGATGCGACGAGGTCGCAGACCAGTCAAAAGAGACAAAGTTCTTTGTTACACATAATTATATGTAAAATACTTTGAATTGCCAATTTCAAGCAATTGTATCATCCCTGCATGCAAATCATCTGTAACATCATCATATTGCACCAATATCGCAGCTCAAGTCTTGTAGTGTAATAGGGCCTTGATAGCGCTTTAAGGCCGTATTTCACATACCAAAAGTAACCGCCCTCGATATTGAGCATCCAAGGAAACATTTTATATTTGGAACCATCAACTTTCGGCACCATTTCAGCTGCCGAAAGTGCAATACCGGCTGCTGCAAGTGTAATATTGGCTGCTGAAACTGCGATATCAGCAACCAGTATAAAATCGGCTGGAGAAATTTACCAAGATGTTGGTAGAATATGAATTGGCACTGGCGAAATAATAGCAGTTGCAAATTGGCAGCGCACTTTCAGTATGTGGAATATGGCCTTTTAAAGTCGCGTCCCCATGTGGTGACTAAACACCGGTGACTAGTTGTATGTGGTGGCCCAAAGTGCCAATTCCATGCCATCCCCGGCAACTAGTGGTCTATGGGGGACAGGTTGCTGGGGATGGGACAGGTTTGGCACTTTGGGCCACCACATACAACTAATCGCTGGGGTTTAGTCGCCAAGTTGGGATGTGGCTTAAGATAATGTACTCACCGCTAGTTGTAAGGTTGTAGGTATCCTCTATGTTGGCACCATTAACAGTGGAATGTCTACACCTGTATATTCCCTCGTCCTCCTTGGTTATGTATTTATTTAGGAAAATACCTTTTGTCACAAACGACTTCACATATTGTGCGGTATCAATTGTAGTCCATTCTGGTGGATCAACTTTAAGGTTCCATGTTCCTATTTCGTTGTCAGAAGAATAACACTTAACGATGTGTGCATAGAGTTTTATTTTCACTTGAAGGACCCATTCTAGTGTTATGTACTGGTGTAGATGTAGGGGTGTGGGCGGACCAACAATTGTGATGTTGACTGCAAAAGAATGAGATAATAAACGTCATGTAGGATTGCAATTAGTAATGATTGGACAGTTAATGGAAATCGGCATCATATATCTATAGGCTCACACACAGGGGGGCGAACCACCCTCCCACAGAGAAAAATTTTCAAAAAGTTCCACCCTTCCTTCAGAAAATAATGTAAAAACCCTAAACATTCTGAAGAAAGAGTTGAAAAGTTCCACTTTCTGAACCTCGCCACTCTCCCTTTTCGAGTTAAAATTATGGAAATCACAGGCAAATGTTCCACTCAAGAAATATCGCCAACCTCTCACAGCAGAACCTGTGTACGGACCTAATATGATTTATACATTTTAACTCACACAGGAGTTCTCTCCTTGTACATGTGTATACATACCAATGCCAAACGAAGCAGGCGTTTCAGGGCCTCTTCTAGAACTGGTATAGCGCATTATTGGAGCAAGAATCCCCCCCAAAAATTAGGACGTTATAACAATGCCTGATTTTCAACTATCAATGGAAATATTTGGAAGAATCTGGAAAAAAAAGTTTTATCTTAGATAGTTGGGATCTGAAAAGTAAGGGGCTGTCCATAAAATAATGTCACAAATAAGGGGGTGGGTGCATTGGTTTAACTGTGTGACACTGCCTGAAAACAGGCCTTATTTTCATGTCTAAAACAGAAAATTCAGTGTGAAAGGCGGGTGGGGGTTCCTGAAAGTACCCTGAAACGTGTGAAATCATTTATAGACGGCCTACATTATCAAAACCACTCACCGATTTGTGCACAGCTACAGATCCATGAACAGAGACAGAAAATAAGCAGTGCGAACAGATAGGTAGGGTCCATCGTGACTGTTATTGTCCTGTTGCCTTTCAGGTTATTTACTTAGGACTCTATAGGGGACGGGGACATCAAGGATGTATCTCCATGGGTCACTGGGTCTTTCAATGGTAAGGCATTACTATACTTTTCGATATGTGACTTCAATACCAGTGGTATTACACTATAAAACTTGAGCTGCGGAATAACAATGTCATAGAGAAGTCACACATATTAGAGATAAAATTCTTTGTTTCGCATATAATATGTAAGACACTTCAAATTGCCAATTTTTAATAGTTATATCACTTCTCTTTGCAAATTGTCTATATTTCAGCCAAAGTTGTGTAGTGTAATATTGCCTTAGGACTGGGATATGACCATCTTATAGTAAGAAGTACCATACGGGGCGTCCGAGGGTGGCTGTATGACCCATAGGGGATTGTCATGATCCCCATGAGTGGTACAGCCACCCAAGGATGACCCCAAAGCTACTTCTTACGTTTATCACCCAAGCATCATTCAAAATATGTGAAAATACCTGAAAACAAGGAGGCCACAGTGAGTGGTGTGTACAGCCTGGCAATACGCCCTGACCACAATACGCACTGCTCGCCGGCCGTGCGGGTGATAATGTAGCTAAGTCACTGATTCCTGTGATAACAGCATCATCTTTCAATTTAATGGGGTATGTTGCAGTTTGCTGCAGCATCAAAATCATACTATGACATTTTTTTCAAGTAGGTCAAGGAAAAATGTCATAGGCTGTAACCTAGACTATGACATTTAGATGACAATTTTGATAATGTCGTGGAGGTAAGTTGTAAATGGCTTTAATTGGCATCCATGATGTATGTCTTAAGTTATAGAGGATTATCGTACTCCAATAGACAAAGCAGGGAAAACATCTCTTTAGGGAATGAGCCTTACAAGTAGAAAATGTATGTGATATCCAGATGAGAGATTAGATAGTCTAGTACCTTCTCCTTTGACCGTGTAACCAGGGCCCATATCTTTGTAAAATTGTTTTGTGGTTAAGTATGCCATGGTTAATTTTGCCGTGGTTAGGCCACGGTTAGCAGTGGTCCTAACCACGGTGCATATTTCCGTAACATTTTCAGCTAATCATCACTAACCATGGTCTAAGCAGCATTTTGTGGTTAGGGCTTCATGGTTAAGGATTCTGGGTTTAAACAAAAATGGTGATGTAACTGTATACATAATCTCAATTAGATATTTGTACATGAATTTACAAGTTCTTATCTTGTTTGCTTTTAATGTTTTTATGGAGATGGACAGTAACAAGACTTGCGTGAGCAATTTACAAATGGAACACCCATGCAAATACAAACAATAATGAAAAAAACAAATATTTTTGAGTGGGATGTCACATTATGAATTGTGGGTAATTGAATCTGGCACATATTGCACAAAAGAATGTGGATTTTTTAACGTTGACAGCACTTTTAGAATAATATCATTTAGTTTAGAATTTATATATGCCTCTTACGTACCTAAATATATTCACCGTGACATCAGGTATTCAAATATGTGAGTTTTTTTTGACAATTCTGCTATTCACTCATCTATAACAAGTAATCACATATTATCTCACCCTTAAGAGATTTGGCAACACCATAGTTAGCCTTAACCATGGGCTAAACCACCCCTAACCTAAGTCTGGAGGAGGGTTAGCAAAAAAGTGCCTTGGTTACTGTTACGAAAATATGGTTCATAGTTACATTTGCCTTGGTTAGCCTAATCACAAATTTGTATGACCTTGATTAATTACGAAGATATGGCACCAGGTGTCTACCTTCAGAAATGAATCACAGCTGCATAAAAAACATTGCCATTAAAGGTCTGTGAGGATAGAAAAAATACTTTTAAAACAAAGTAAAAGTGAATCTAACAATCTTTGTCTATGACCAAGCAAACTGATGATCTCTTCCTCCAGGACTCGGTCATAATCATTTTACTTTCAAATTTTACCTAAAAGCAGCACCCCCCAAGCCGTTTTAGTACTAGAGTACCCCCCCCCCCGCCTTCTCCCTCAAGGGGGATGTAAACATGTACACGGATGTAAGTGTGTTAACAGAATCTTGTATCTGGTAAATTCATCGAACATCATCCGGGCGGGTATATTTAGAGTATGCTGATATAAGGCTGGTAAGCCGCATCCTAAGCATTGATTAAAAAAAAGACCTCCACACTGGGCCTTTGATGAGGAGGAAGGGGGCTCCTTGTCACACATTGGGGATCATGATGGGGGGGGGGATCCTGATGTTGAATGTTAGTTTAAAGAAATCAACATGAGGAATGCCCATGTTTGCAGTTCAATTTTAGTGGTCTAGGACAATAACATACATACATGCATGCATACATACATGCATACATGCATACATACATACATAGGCCTACACATACATACATACATACATACATACATACATACATACATACACACACACATGCTTGCATACACACACCTTATATTATGATATGTGTGTAAACATGTAATTTGAAAGAATTTGATTTTATAGCCATTATCTTTCCAGTATTCCAAGTCAGTCCTCGTTGTAACATTATAATCTCATGGTATTTTCATTTCACGTGGTTTTCTCAGATTCCATGGCTTATTAAGGGGCCTTCCATTTAGTACGTATGCAAATTTAAAAATTAGTTAGACCCCCTCACCCCTCCTTTGGCTAAAGTATGCATTGGATTTCTACAGGAATAGACACATATTTTCATATATCCCCTTCCCCCTCCCCCTCCCCCTCCCCCTCCCCCACACTCAGTGCGTACATACTTAATTGAAGGTCCCTAATTGTGTGGTTACAATAATGACAGAAAAAACTTCAAAGCTAAAACTATACACGCGGCCACAAATCAGTCATTACAAATTGCATGTTAAGCCCCATACCCACTAGGTGGTTTTACTGAGTTGGCTGACTGATCAGTGCTAAAATCAGCTAATTTGGTCCAAATAGTTGCCCAATTAAAGCACTGATATAGGTTAAAACAGTATTATAGGAAAACATACAGAGGTTGACAGTACAACCCTGAATATGAGGTGGGTGTCGAAAAAATACTGCCCGAGGCCGTTAGGCTGAGGGCAGTAATTTTTCTGACATCCCACCGAGTATACAGGGTTGTACTGTCAACCGAGGTAAGTTTTCCTTATATTATATACCATATTTTGTAAGTTATAAGCAAAAGAGAAAGGAAATAACCAGTGGAGCAAAGTGGGCAGTATTCCAATGTATTGATTATGCACACACTTTGACTGGTGTCAAGCAGTTTTCCCTAATATTAATTATTTTCTCTCAAATTAGGACTCTATCACTATCTCCATTTATAATTAATTAGACTGCATTATTTTACCTGAAATTAAAAAAATGATCATGCAAATCCATTCAGAATTCACAAAATTAGGAGAAAAACATTTTGCACAGTAAAGCAAGGTGGGCAGTATAGACAAATACTGCCCACTGTGCCAATACACCAAAAATACTAAATGGCAGTGTCCAGTTAGTATTCATAATGTATTTTGGCATTGGTATATACTATATTTCAATACTAAATACTGATGGGTGATCTTATTCGTGCAAAAAGTCAGTTGATTATCTTGCTAGAATCAGTCGATCTGTGCACCAATTCAGCCTAGTGGGTATGGGGCTTTACACATCATTAGATATCTTCTCTTCTCAGCGCATTTGTATGTTTATTCAATCATATACTTGCTTTATATGCCAGTTTAAAGATAGCTATTATACATGTGTACTTGCATGCAGATTGATGTAATTTATCAATCCTCACAAAAAAGTGTGAAAATAAAATGTTAAGAATTATCAATCTGTAAACTATGAAACACAATGAGATGAAGGGGAAATCGATGTCGGAATATATTCCCAAACTTTGGAATACTAATACCCATATTTAACCATAAACCACTTTCGTAACAGACAGTGATGATATTGTGGTGAAGCATTTATTTAGACAAGAAGCATTTATTCAGACAAGAAAATGCAGTAGTTCACATTATCTATTAACACAAAACGGTCTCCATTAGTTGTGATTGAATATAACTTATGCATATCATTATTACCACAGGAGTACACACAACAGTAATCATTTGTCACTTATTCTCAATAATTATGTTTATATTGATGCATTTATATACTGTCAATATCTATGCTTGGTTATTCATTTCTTCAGACCACACGTATAAAGGGAGGAGCCAGTGAAATTTCAATTTCAATTACTTCACACTTTATATGTTGGATTTTATGCCGAAATAGAATTATGCCAAGTTTCTTTTTCATTGACAAACTCATGCATATGGTAAATAGGATTTTATGTTGGAATACATCTAATTCCTTTGATCTTCAGGGAATCACACATCTGTGTGTGACGTCGGGCAAAAGAGATTTTTGTTATCAAACTTTGAAATTTCCGATTTTGAAAGAGAAATATTTGCCAAAAACTTAATATTTAATTCTATTATCTAAAATGTAGGAGGTTCAGTAAACGTCATTAGGAAAGTCATATTTTTATTTCTCCATGTTTACATGATATTATTTTACCTAATCTGTTTGTGATGTCACACACAGACACAATGCTCTGTGGAAGCTGCAGGAGGTGTTGGCAGAACCAGTCAGTAGAATTTAGATAAATATACATAAGAATGATACTATCATAGACATGGATACCGAATTTGGCATGGACAATCCCTGGATAGAAAGGGCCATGACAATGTATTGTTTTACAGTCACTGGCTCCTCCTTTTAACGATTTACAATATCAAGTGGCATATAAGCATGACATAAAATGTGTACCAAAGCAACATTTTATAGAAATAGTTATATTTTACACTGGAATTTTCCAAATACTTCACAATGTAGTAGGGTCAGATATATTATGTACTGTGACGTTTTTGTATTTTCAGTATCAATTTAAACATTTTTTCTCATTGCCTTCAATATATTTTCCCTTCTTTTTGTTGAAGTTGATATGGCATACCTATTCAAATAGAATAAAATAACTAATGTTTATATATATCACCTTTAAAGAGATTGCAATAGAAAATATATGTACAGTGATTATTTAACTACCCAAAGCCATTATAGTTTATCATCCTGAAGCTATAATTCTTTTGAGCGCTTTTTTTTCTTGAATTAGTGCCTGCTTTCATAGTATTTCTTCTGAGAGTGTAATTTGCCTTTTCTCTTTATTGTTAATTTTAGAATTCCAGATGATAATGCTGCACTTCCCATGTGGTTAAACATAGGAATGTCTTTCTCAATTCACAAACCTTTTTTTTTTTTTTACAATGAACAAACATGATGGTGATAGTCACATGACCAGTCTACATAATGCAAACCTGTGTTATTGACCTATTCCGTCTGTTTGATCCTAGGCATGAGGTCATATTCACTTCTGACCATTAGCCAATGAATGATAATGAAGTGTAGTTCAACCACCTTGACCTCACCATAGATGACCAAGCTTCTATTTCTGTGGACCTTTTAGATAAGATTTTGACATATTGCCCTGTTCTTCTGATGACATGGTGGTTTTTAACCTTTCCTGGGTTACTTAGAGTCCATCCTTTTCCCGTGTTCCTTATTGGCTGGGTTCCACTTAATCATAGCATATTCTACACCATCTGTTGACCCGTGGATGACGTTAGAATGAGATGGGGTCACTTTGACTTCATTGTAGATGACAGGGCCTGTTGGGTCTGTGGAGTTCTCTCCCTATTAAATCAAAAAACGAACAATTAGCTCATGCCCAATGGAACTTACTTTTGAAAGTTCATGACTACTATAATCTAAAAATAGAAATAGCGGTCTACCACATCAGGATATTGGAACAAGGAAGAGTGATAGGACATATAAGATATTAGAAAATCTAGTTGGATAGGACTCCATGCTCAAGTTTGATACATCTCATTTTCTTCCAGTTGTATTTCATCTTTTTGTAGTCTACATATTTGTAACTTCTCTAAATCAGGGGAGTGAGGGAGCTATCAGTAGGGATGGATAAAGGCAGTTAGTAAAGAGAAAAAAATCCATATATAGATGCAAGAATATTTCATAGATCCTTCATGGGAGAAAAGGCTAAGGCTCCATGCATAAAACAAATATAACATATCCTGGCGATTATCATTATTATATCCAGATTTACAACCCATTTTTAAAAAAAAACATCTGTCCGTCCCTTGAAATTACTAAGCTGCACAAGATAAAAAAGAGAATAAAGGACTATGTCTTACCTCAAAGGATGGTTGCACATAGGTGAGTTCTTCTGGTAACGTGTCTCCAGTTCCTGGCCTGACCACCGACTTGTCACCTGTAGTTGCTACCCTCATCTTCTCTACAAGATGCAGACACAAACAGCACAGATTATAGCCTTGTCTAAATAGACAATGGTCTTAGACAAGTTCTAAAATCTAACATTTTTATATAGATGTGTCCTCCTATTGAAATATATTATTAACATGTACATTTACTGAAACTAATATATAATTATACTTCAGTCCAAACGAAATGTAGAACAAATATTTCTATGTGGTACTTCTGCAAATGATAGATTTGTGTTGTACATGAAGAAAAACGAATTAGCAAAAGAATTAAAAAAATAAGATTGAATGTATGTAAAGTCGATTAGAATTCTGAATATAAGCTATTTACTCAATTGTGTTCATTCACATTTAAAACATGAAATAGGTATCGTTTTGATTTTGGTTTACTGTCATATGTATGTTTCCTACTTCATTTAGAAGAACAAGGTTTTTACACTGATGATGACTTTATGAAATAAAGAAACAATGTTTCTTTATTATGACATAATTATGTCATAAGTATTGGCATTTTATAAAATCAACATTATGAAAACGGTTTTGGGGATTAACATGGATGATTATTGTAATCATAACATCATTATTGTCATGTTGGGGCTAACATGTGTAGCATTGTCAATTGCTTAAAATATTAGAGCAACAACAATCAGATGTGATTGTTTTCCAAGGAATATACAACATGTCTATCCTAAGAAAATATCACATACAATGAAACCAGCAAAGATCACAGAGGGCTTATTTACTGAAGACTGAAGACAATAATTATGCATGGTTTGTACTTACCCTCCTTTCCTGCTTCTGCTTTCCGTTTTCTTCTAATATGTACCACTAGCACAATGATTAGAACAATGATGGGTAATATCAACAGGGGTGCAATGTAAGATGCTATATGATTAGATCTAGATCCAGTCACGGCTCCCTCACCTAAAACAAACACCAAGAAGAAGAAATATTATATATATGAAAAATATATTTCTAACAATAGCTTTATCTTATGTATAATTTTGGGCATCAAAATTATTAACTTATTTGCAAAGAATTATGGAAATGTAATCCTTTATCTAAAAGTGGCAAAGAATATTGCACTGCTTTTTTAAGTGACAGTTTAAGTGAAGTAGTATTGTAATTATCAGATTATCAATGATCTTTACCATTTATAATGTTAAGGTTGTATTCAGCTGCCAGAGATGTGTTCAAATTGTCAGTCCAGATCTCACATTTGTATAACCCTTTGTCATCCACGTTAACATTCTTTTCCATGAATAACTGAATTATTTTCTCACTTTCAGCATCTACTTCAACTGGGGCTGAACTATTTTTGCGATTCCAGTGTATGCAAGATGATTTTGGAAATGAACATTTCACTGAAAATGGTAGCCCCTTTCCAATTTCTAACACCCATGTCAAATTCACAAACTGAGACACATTCACTGCAGTAGATGTTGGTCCAGAAATATTGAACTTTAGTTCTGAAAGCAAAGGAATCAAATAATTATAATCATGTAATATAATTGATCAAATTTACCCCAATATATACTTTGTATTCCCAGGATTATATTTGGTAATTTTGGGTTTGTCATATTATCATCAGGTCTATAAGAATATGTGCATATGGACAACGGTACACAGCCCTTGACATATACAAATTTTTAATCCAGACCTCATATTAGTATATCCCTACAACTTCAAGCAACTTTACTGTGCTGTGGCAGGAGGAAAGAGACCCAGGCATAAATGCTGAAAATTACATTTTATTGATAGAAAATATGACTTTTTATGGTGAAATGCATTACATGAATTTTGAATATTAAAGAAGAAAGAAAGAAAAGTGATTAAGGTGTAATGTGAAATCATAAGAGAAAAATGAAGGGTGCAGTATGCTGGGTGGTTTGGTAACTTTGAGAAATAAATTATAGTAGTATAGTAACGGTGGTTTATTGTGGAAGAAGTAGGAAATAGGGATAGGTATAAGCGGAATATCTAATCTTTACCATTTGTAATGTTTAAGTTGTAATCAGCTTTCAGAGAGGTATTCAAATTGCCTGTCCAGACCTCACATCTGTATGACCCTTCGTCTTCTGGATAAACCTTCTTTGTCATAAATAACTGAACTATTTTTGCACCGTCAGCATCTACTTCGACTGGGGCTGAACTGTTTTTGTGATTCCAGAATTTGCAAGGTGATTTTGGAAATGAACATTTCACTGAAAATGGTAGCCCCTTTCCAATTTCTAACACCCACATCAAATTGACAATCTGTGATGTATTCACTGCAGTGGATGTTGGTCCAGAAATTTTGAACTTTAGTTCTGAAAACAAAAGAATCAAATTTGATTATGGAATTGATTGAAATTAACTCTATAATTATACTTTGAATTGTCAGGATTATATTATGTAATTTTCATGATAAATATTGATTTGTTTAGGTTATTGGCCAATATGCAAGAATTGTGTTTATTCATCAAATAATAAACCCCAATTCTCCCCACCACAGATAGCTGAATTCTAGTATTTTAAGCACCTGTCGGTTAATTTTATCGACAAAGTCCCTGGAAAAACTATAGAAAATCAGCAAATAATTGTTATAAATCTTTCTAAACAGAATTATTTTCCAAACAGCTTAGAAAATATTTACTGTAAACGGAAACAATTGGCAAAATATTGGTTGCTAGTTATTCATCATGATAAACTACACATAATCATATCATTCTTGAGAATTCCTATAGTAAAATTTTGTGGTTTGTCGACATATTACCCAGCATGCACCCTATTTAAGGCTAACCTCCAGGTAAAAGTCAAGAAATATGTGGTAGGGTGAATTATCTCGATAGTTCTACTCATATCAAAGTTACATGTTTTTCGCAAATATTCACAAAAATTGCATGTTCTGTAATAAACACCATAATATTGTATCTAGGACATAGCATTTTTTGTGTATATTTGCTAAAAACATATAATTCCAATCACATATACCTGGAAATAATTGTCACTTGTTGTAAACGAATAGATTGAACATTCAGTAACCCTTTATATATATATATATGGGTCAGGCTCACGAAATCGTCACCAGTGGGGTTGGGCACTTGAAAAAAAAAAAAAGTGTTCTAGGCCCATTATAATACCTGTTTTGGATAGTACAGGGGTTGCTGGTTCATGTCCTAAAAAATCAGGACAGCCACTATTCCAGTTATTTTGTGGCAGCTGTTTGAGTTTTGGCCTCCAAAGTAAAAAAAGTGCTCCGGTTTTTACCTCATATTTCTGGTCAGTGATCTTTGAAAGGACCCCTCATGTGTTCATTTACACTTTACACCTATTTTTAAGGTTGATATGGTCACTAGAGGACTTGTGCACGTGGAAAAATATGACTTTCACTTCGTGTGTCGTAAAATATGGTACCTGATAGGGCGCTGAAGTTCGGTCAATTTTTGTGCGCTATGAAATATTGTGTTTACGGTAATATGCACTCTTTGTCAATACCTGTAAAACCTAAATACCCAGGACTAAGGCTTATGTTTCTATCTGGCAGTGTAGCCCCAGCTCTCCCCTTTCTAAATATGTAATATGAAGGCCGTACTACATCACAGTGCAGAGCCATGCATCCGCCGGTAGACCCCTGTGCGTCTGAGGTAAAAACCACTAAATCGTCAACTTTAACATAGTCCGACCAAAGGCCCCCCATGGCTCCTATTTATCAATTCTAACCTCCTTTTGAAGTTCATACATTCGTAATGAATCGATGCAGAAATGATATGAAGGTTGATATCATGTACATATGATGCTAGTATTATGCCATAATAATGATTTTGCTCAATTATAATTATTAATATGAAATAATCGTCTGAGGTAAAGACCACCCTTAAAAAATCTCTCATTTCTACTTCACACTTTGGGACCTGGATCGATATTGATTGATAATAGCCCAAAAAAAATTATGGGATGCTGTAGAAAACATATTTTCCCCAATATTTATGCTTTGATCATTAGTATTTGGAGATATTTGCTTTACTCTGAGTTGCAAATGCCAAACTGAGGTAAAAACCAACGATTTCTGGGACAATTTTTAAATCGGCCACCCTGAAAAAATTATGGCCCGATAATTTTTTTTTTGCCTTTACACACTACCTTAACCTGTTTACTCCATGAAGAAATATTAAAATCTGGCATTTAATACATTTAAATGGTTAAACAACAGTGTTTACATTTTAACTTTGAATGGGGACATGCAAAAAAAGCCATTTTTGGGCATTTTTCTAACTTTGCGCCCATTTTTCACCAGGAACTAGTAATCGCAGCTAGCCAAAAGTATAGTGCCCCAAATTCGTCTTGACGAGATCTATCCATTGGTATGTTTTTCGAAACTATCGGATTATTTTTTAAGGTATCGTGGGGCTGAGACACAAAAAAAACCCACTGGCGACGATTTCGTGAGCCTGACCCATATATATATGCAAAAATCGACAATATTGACAATATTAAATTTATGTCATTCGTATTCTTGGTGGTGGATTTTTCTCAAGCCTATTTTAATTTGTGCATTATGGAGGCTTTTGTTAATAATACTAAAAGTGTGAAGCATTGAAAAGTACTATTTACAACAGATGAATTTTATCTATTTATCATTGATACAGAGGTTGTTAACAACCCTTGACAAATTCAAATTTTCAATCCAGACCTCACATTTATGTATCCCTTCATCCTTCAATGTAACATTACTGCACTTAATCAAAAAGAAAGCGACCTGAGGTGCAAAGTGAGGAAAATTGAATTTTATTGATAATGATTCTCAGGCATAAAGATTCTAGGACATTAATTTTATAATAAATCAGTTTGAACACCTTAACCCCAACAGATCTAAAGAATATTAGAATTTTCCAAGGCGGCAATACATAAGCTACAGGACTCAATAGTTTCTTTAAGAGGTTTGAACCACCAGACTCACTGCATGGTTCTTGTGCACTGGGTTATTTCCCCCTAGCTCTTTGATCGAATCTATGAAAAGTTAGAAACAATACCACTGCATCTTTTCTTGAGGCAGGTGTTCTTTAATGTGCATAGCCCCATAGACAGGATCATATAAATCTAACTCATACTCACCATTAGTTGTTAGGTTATAAGAAGCAAATACATTTGAACCTTGCTCGGTTGCATGTTGACACTCATAGATACCCTCATCCTCCTCCTCTATGTATCCCTCTCGGATTATGCCTTCTGTCATGTGCCGATATGATCCATTGTTTATGGAAGTCCATTGTGGTTTTTCAACTTTCAGGTGCCATTTCATTGTTCTATTGCTGGGAAGATCACATATTACTCTATGGCCATCATTTTCAACAGTCACCTTAAGGACCCATCTGAGCTGTACATACTGATGACGGTAAATAGGTGGATGTGGTCCTGTTATTGTAAGACTGACTGAAAATGAAGAGGGAACAATAGGATGTGAATGTTATACTGTAAACATAATTATATATTAATATATTGTGTCACAAGAGATTATAGACTCTAGAGCAATAGTTATTAAGAGTGGACAGCTGTTTCACCAGTCTTGCAGTGAACTGTACCTTAAACCAGCCTGTTAGATGTCTTGGTCCTAACACCTTTAACCCCTTCAACCCTCTATTCCTGAGGATAATAGATAAAAACTTGTGTGGACTACAGAAGAAATGCTTTCTAAAGCGGCAAACCATTTGAAAATATTCCTTTTAGAAGCTTAGATATGGTTGTTTGAACTTCCCTACTTCATGTACAATAGAAACCCCCCAGTTCTGATAGTCATCTTTGTTTCCATGTTATGGTAACTTTAACTTGACCTTGGATATTCAGTATAAAAACCATTCCTTATTCAGAAAAATGTTAAAAATAATTATAATAACTTTTGATTGACTTGGTCTTTTATCTAACTGCTTGATTTTTGTGAGAAAAACATTCTTTTGGAAATTTCCCATAATGCATCATTTGCAAATGATGTGATATTTCTCTGAAAATCATTGAATTCTCAAGAAATTTCTATCTAAGTCAAACTTTTCCACAAAATTACATGAACAAAATTAATGTTTTTTCACCAATAATTCCTTAATAAATGCTTTGCAGAGGCTAATTTCCCAGAATAGGAAGATTTGCCTTATATTGACCATAATATTAACGGCCTTTACTGGAAAACATGTTTTGAAATATCTAAACATCATAGAATGATAATACAAAATGTGTAAGGTTCCTTGGAACTTTGGGATTATTTTGATATTTACCTCATGAGTATAGGTGAAATACCCATTTTATAATCAGATTAAAACTCTAAAAGAGGTGCTATTTTATGAGTAAAACTCATGTGGTGGCCAAATATGGCCTTATGGGGTGGAAGGGGTTAACCTGGGCCCATTGGAACTGATATGAATAAGATAACAGACTCGTAGCAGTGCATGGGGTGGTAATAATGCATGAGACCAGGGGGCAAATGCATAATATTATTTCACCCCATGCACTACTACCAGTTCATGATCAGACATAAACCATGAGAGAAAGGTTGGTCAGAGCATTAGATTTGTGTATGGAAGCATCCAGGATCAATCTTTCCCTGTGACCATATTGGTTGACCTTTTCATTTACTTTTTACATGCATTATTTTTCAATATCAAAGTAAAGTATGGATCAGTTCTATACAATCATATATGCATGCATGCATGCATATATACATACATACATTCATATACATACATTCATATATATATATATATATATATGTAGTCACCAACATGGAAGAGCATCATTGATGAATGTGGTTCAATAGAAAAAGAGATTATAAATACATATAAATTTAAGTTTTTTTCTGCAATAGGTGGTCCCATTGTGACAAGACCACAAGGTTGTCTCTTTCAAAGAGCTTCCTCCATTGTGAAGGAGTAAGTGCATTCACAACTGAGAATGTACTGCTTAACAAGGAGAATCATGATGAGATTGAAGTGCCAGTGGTTCATACAAGAATAATGAAATGAATATCCTAATACATTGGTACAGGAACTAGCCAGGGTTGTACCCAGCCCTGAAATCTGGAGGGGTTCAAGGTAAATCCGAGGGTTCCATAAAAACCTGAGGGGGTTCTGGCCTGCTATTTTGATAAAGTTCCCTTTATTTGTAATTTAATCTTATAAACTTTGAGAAATCTAATGGGGTCCCAGACATCTTGAACCCTCCCCCCTTCCTACGCTAATGCTAGCAGTGTGCCATACTATTGAAAAAGGTCTATAGTCTTACAGAACAAAAGGATATTTTTGAGTATAAGTAGCTGTTCTACTGGTTATATACACCAATGAACCTTGAGACTGGTTTCATGGATTCATTGCAACAATACAACCCATCCAACCTGCAACATAACAGAGACGCTCTGCAACCATACTTTTTTTTAGTCAGTCTGTTATTTACTAAGATGGCACATAACAATTATGTTATCTATGGTGAGGTTGAAATCTTACCCAATCAGAATGTTATTATAACATTACTTTTTGGTTAGGTTAGGACAAAACCAAACAGAATGTTATAAGAACATTCTGTTTATTTTGAAGAACCTAACCAGAATGTTATAATAACATTGCAGTGCAAGGTTACAGCAGTAGGTTGCAGCAACGTTATTGGGACCCATCAAAATAACGTAACAAGAACCAATACAGAATATGGCTGCAACATTCTATAATAACATCACATATTTGGCTGGGAATAATCTAATCAGAGTCTACACTAAGCATTTGAGCAAAATTATCATAGAATTTACATGAAATTCAAAATGATATATGAAATTAAAAACCAACCGTCTCTTGAACAGCCTGAGCTGAAAATAGTGAAAAGGGTTATGAGAACACATAGCCACAGCAAACCCATCCTGGGGACTGGTGTATTGGTCAGTGTATAGCTTGAAGACCGTGGGGAACAGGGAAGTATACAATGTAGACAGAAGAAGGATAAGGATGTGTGGGTAAATTGATCCATGTATGTATATCTGACATAATTATCTTTACTTTACCAAGTATCTATATAAAAAGTATAACACATCCTTTTCATCCTCTCTTGGTATAGTATGAAGTCAGTTGGCCTAGGTTGTAGAGTATGCCGTTAGAAATGATCCATCTTTTTACTAGATGTTTTGTCAAAAAAATAATATATAGAGTTCCAATTTTATACATTTTAGACATTTTGACAGTAAATATAAACAATAATTGAAATATGATTAATTACTTTCTAGGATTCTTTATTTGAACAGGCAAGACTTAAAAAAGATCAATTTACTCTGAATGGCAGTAGAGTTGGGATAGGCACAGTAATAAAAGTAATAAAAGTATCAATATGAAGCAGTACTTCGTTGAGGATAATTGCATCCCACAAACAGACGTGGGCGAAATCAGCTAGTGGAATACAGCCTTTACAGGGGCGTAGCCAGCCCTAAAGTCAAAGGGGATTCCAGGTAAATTTAAGGGGGTTCCAACCTACACTTTTTACAAAATTTCTTATGATTTACTCATATTTTGAGAAATCAAGGGGGGTTCCAGACACCCAGGAACCCCCACTGGCTACGCCACTGCTTTATGTGTATAATCAACAGCTTATATCAAAAAGTGGTGGCTTTGGAGGGAGTGGGGACACACACCATTCTCTTTTTTAATTTGCTGTCAACCCTAAAGCTTGATACCCACGAGGCAACTTTACCATTGCTGGGTGATGGGTGACTGGCAGGATCGCCGGTGGAATCATCAGGCAACTGGAATGTCATGCACATTTGAAATATTTTTTTTTTTATTTTCCCAGCACTTCTGCTCCCTGTCACCTGTCACCCAGAACGCACACAATACCCATAGGAAATCACCCCACAAATCATTGATAATCCAATCGCCCAGTGATTTCACTACCAATTCTTCCACTTTTCCGTCCCTCGACAATGGCAAAAAATTGTCATTGATATTTTGTTTGTGCCTGTCTTATTCAGTATAAAGCTACCCAGGATTACTTGATGATCTAGTGCTTAATACTTAGTGTGTGTTAAAAACTGCCCGATTCATGTGGATGCTATATTAGGGGGTCCCCTATGTTGCATGTCAAATTTTCGAAATTATTATGTTGCATGTCCTTATGTTTTCTACATTCATGTCTATTTTAAAACACCTTCATGTGCTCTGTCAAATTTAAGAAATGGCCTATGTCATGTAGTTTTTATTTTTGTCCATGTCACTAAGCCCCGTGTCGCATGTTGAATAAGAATTTGACATGTTGCTCTGTCAAGTTTAAGGGTCTACATCCATTATATCCCAGCTTCTTTGATCGGAAGTTAACTTTGACCACTGAAACATGACCTAGGTTGCCAGGTTAACCAGCAAGTTATTTATTTTCAATATCCAATGGCGGATGCACGATTTTGAAAAAAAAGGGGGGGTGCTCCTAGAAAAAAAATCCTTAATTACCTTTTTGCTAAATTTGACATTAAAAAAATTACCCTCCCCTCTAAATTCGCCACTGATATCTTTCGACCCATATAATTAGGCTGGTGATAAGAAGTAATGATAGAGATCCGCAAAATAGCAACAACATTGTATTCTTAACCTTCTACTGTTTGTTTGGTTCATAAGTGAGACAGTTGAAAAAGTTGAATAAGACATCCCGCATATATACCAAATATTTACCAAAGTGTCATTGTGTTCATCAGTTTTTCCCTGCTTGCCTTTTTCTTCACTTTTGGGGTGCAAACCCTATACACCTTTTGGGAAGAAATGCTTTTTTCTTATGTTTTTCTTATGTTTTGATTATTTTTTCATTTTGTATTCAATTTCAAACATTTTTTATATGGTATCAAATAGATTTTATGGGATTGGATATGATTTTGTTTGAATTTAATGATGATTTATATTAACTCTGCAAATATTATATTCGTGGAGATTTTCTGGACACGTTTTGGATATTGTGACACTTATTGCTTGTGCACAAATATTCCTGGAATCTATTTTGGTCGCCATACCTAATGGTTTTATTTTTCACTTTTTAGGGGGGGGGGGGCATATGGGGGGGGGGGGGGTTGAGCCTCCCAGATGACTGACCCTGGATCCGCCCCTGTATCAATTCTTAATATATTTAGAATATAGACCCCTGTGTGAAAACTAATGACAAAACTTTAGGCAGTTGCCAGTTTTTTTAATATCTTTCACAAATATCTCTGATATTTGCGACTTTTCTAACACTTCTTTCATGGAAAAACCTAGAAAACTAGAAAACATTTTAAAGCTAGCTTCTGTATAATACACAGGTCCTTTGCCTAAAATCATATCTTCTTAAGAGTTGATGCATTAATTTTCTTTGTTTTTCACTTAGGGAAGTTGATTACTTTATCATTTATAGTACTGCAGCCAAGATGCCTTTTTAGGGTGTTGACCCCAACCGGAGGATGTCTGTGGCCGGAAAAGTCTCTTTCACTTTCCATCTCTATAGCGGTATCTCTGGACACTGTGTTTCTAGAACATGATCATGTTTGCATCCTGCAATGTGGTGTTAAGATAACACCACCCGAGGATTATTAGATTACAGAAGGGATCGAGAATGACCCAACACATGGATGGAAATGCTATATTTATTAATCAAAATTATGAGATTCAATGAAGTAAATGAGAACTCAAAAAAATAAATTGTTAACTTGTTAAACATGGATCCAAACATTTTAATGAAAAAAGTAGCATCAAGTACCAAGCTATCAATTTAAATGTATAATTTTCTGGAGCACACATTTTGTCTAATTTGATATGTGTTACTGTAAACATTTTAAATGTGTGATTCATGGTATTCTGCCTGTTCTGTCTGTCTTACTTTAACAAAACATGTGTTACATAGATCTTTTTCTCTGCCTTTTTTTTGGCTGGGTTCCACACATATGCAACGCTGTCCACTAACCAATGGATGATGTAGGCATGTGATGGGACCACCTTTACCTCATTGTTTGATGAGGCCTTGAGAGTCTGTTGGGTCTGCTGGTATCAGAGAATTGTTATCATTTTATTTCATGTGGTTTTCTCAGTTTCCATGGCTTATTAGTTTTGCTGTTGTAGTTAATAATTAACATGTGCAGCTACAACTCAGCCCTTACAAATGGCATGTACAGTTAAACCCCATACCCACTTGGTTGACTGATCAGAGCTAAAATCAACTGACTCTATCAAGAGAATCAGTTGATTTTAGCCATGATTCAGATTAAACCAGAACATTTCAATTCTGCATATATACTGATAGGTGATCTTATTTAGTGCTAAAATTTATGTATTATCTTGGTGCACCAATTCTGACTAGTGGGTATGGGGCTTTACACATTGTCATGCATCTTCTCTTCTCAGTACATTTGCGTATTTATTTAACCATACTTGCATATGAAACAATGAGATTAAACAGAAAATCTATGTCATAATATATTCCCAAATTGAGGAACACTAATACCACCAATATATACACAGTGATGACAATATTTGAATGGTGAAGCATTTATTTAGACAAGAAAATGCAACAGTTCACATTATCTATCCACAAATATGAACACAACACGGTTTCTATTGGTAGTTACTGAATATACCTTATGTATGATATTATTACTACAGAAGAAGAGCACACACACAACAGTAATTGATGTTTATTCATAGATATGGACGCTAGCAGCAAACATTTAGTGGCAAATAGGCATGACATGGGTGTCCTAAGTCAGCTTTTTATGAACATCAATTATTTTGTTACATTATATCTTGTCAAATACTTCTCAACATAGCATGGTTATGCGTATGTATACAATAATGTTTCTTGTAACTTCAGTATTTGCTTTAACATTTTTCTCATTGACTACAATATTTTCATCTTTTGGTTGAAGTTGGTAAAGTGGACCTATTCAAATAAATTTAAGGATGAAATATTCATATCTATCACTTATACCGTAATTGGATTATAAAATGATATGTACAATAATTATGTAACTACTTAAAGCCATTATGTTTGTACGTTTATTATTCTGAAGCTGTATATATTGTATGAAAACCTTTTGTTTGAATACTAAAGACAAAGACATAGGCAAATTGGTGCCTGCTTTGATATCAATTTTTGTTTTATCTCACGTTAGGGGGCATATTCTGTACCCTCGATTGAAATGTGGTTCAACCACCTTGACGTCATACAAGGTAACAAGGCTGATGTTACTGTGAACTCTATCTCTTTCCTGTGGTTTATTGGCTGGATTCCACATAAGCATTTTCCACACTGTCCATTGACTCAAAGATGATGTTAGAATGAGGTGGCATTACTATAGATGACTAGTCCTTCAGGGTCTGTACGGGTCTCCCCCTACTAAATAAAACAACAAACAATTAGTTAACAGCCATTAGATGTTACTTTTGAAAGTTCAAGACTACTGTGGTTTCAAAAAAGAACAGGACATTAAATAATATTAAAACAAGGAAGGATTATAGGTCAAGGATATTAGAGAAGCTAGTGGGATAGGGCTCCATTCTGAAGCTTAATACATCTCATTTTCTTCTATTTGTAATTTTCCTTATGTAGTCTATATACATGTACACCTAGAGTGTTCTATAAATCAGGGGCATGAAGAAGCTACCAGCGAGAACGGGTTTGCAAAGAAGAAAAAGCAGCTGTAAATGTAAGAATATTTTGTGTTTCCACACATTCTTCATGGACATAAAGGTAGAAAGCTGCATGCAAAGCAACAAGTGAATTATCTCCTACAGATTAGCATAATCATTTACTAGCCCATTCTTGAAATTCTGAGTATTACTACTCATCTGTCCCTTTGAAATTTAACTGAGATGTACATAATAGAAGAAAGAACAATGAAATACCCCTTACCTCCTGCAATAGTTCCAAATAGGTGTGTTCTTCTGACAATGTGCTCTTGGTTCCTCCCCTGACTACAGACCTGCTACTTGTAGTCACTACCCTCATCTTCTCTACAAGATACAGACATGAACCGCAAAGATTATATTTCTTTCTGAAAAATTAAGTAAGTTGCCAATGTACTCTGCAATTCATCCATCATTGCAATTTAGGAAAGATGTGGTTAAATGTGTCCATAAACATGTCACATACTGTGCATGTAGTTTTTCAATCATGAAATTCCAAGTTTTATACTATTTTGTAGTGATTTGTAATGTCTTCAAATACCTTCATCTTGATAAAAGGCTCAGTGGTCCAACATATCTATCTTTAGAGAACAGGGAATGACAATGAAGTTTACAAGGGGGGAATAAAACATTTACTTAAGACAATATGTAGGAATGTGTGTTTGTGTGTGCTATAGACTTACCATAGTCCCCGGGGTGTGCCACAACACGGTCAAATGTCTGACCTCTGCAATGAAATACAATAATTATATAGATTTTGTAAAGCACACAAAATCAGAAATATGATTAATTCTTATTGGTGGCATAAGAGGATAGAAGTTACATGTTGTTTATAAACCAAGAGAAACCTTGAAGAGTATTACAATATTTGTTATCTTTCAAATATCATTACATAAAACCGATACTAAGCTGCCAATAAACAGAGGCAATGAATGTTCTGTATTTAATAGGTATTTAATGATGATTTTGATGTGTAGGAATTTTAGGTCCACATAGAAATTTCTGCTTTATACAAAATAGTGATGACTGAATCTATGGGGATGAGAATGACTGAAAAGAAAAGGGGACCAACAAATACCTTGTGACATACCACAAAAATGTCCCCCATGCTATCCACTGGGCCACCCCTCCTCATCAGTATTTAATTATATCAATATGGACCAGGACATCCTAATCCAAATTAAACTGGGTTACTTTCTACTTACTGAGCCAAGGCAGCAGTGGAGCTTCCTGAAATAGAAAAATCTCATTTAACATCATGTTGTTTGATTAGACTTGCATTTCTCCAGACCCAATAGTGGTAGATTGAGTTAATCTTATGAAAAACTTTTTTGTCTATAGCACAGACCAAACAGTTGTTAAGCACATAGGCTTAATAATATGACCTATTCATACCAAAAGACATGACATCCTAGGCCAGTAAAATAAGTGACATTGGAGCATATCTCTTGACAGTTTAAGTTGCATTGAACAATATAGAACGTGTTGTGAAGATCATTACTTTGAAAATAAAACTGATATACCAGCATACCAGTAAGAAATAGTCCAAGAAATTTTGAGAGCAAAAATGTAAACTTTTATCACCCATGAGGGGTGCATGTTGGGGGAGGTGCATACTGACAGGCTGCACCGACAAAAAAAAATTGAACTTCTCTAATCTTGACATAGATCATCACAAGAAATAGTTCATGACCATGAATATCTTGACACTCCATTTTATAAACAATTACTATAACACCTACCCTGGTTGTTCTTGGACCTTCTCCAGTGGCAGAAGACGACCAGTCCAATGACCAGGAGTAGGAGCACAGCCCCGGCCACTCCCCCTGCTATGGCTGGCACCAGGTTAGGCTGGCCCCCCACTGGCCTGGGCGTGTTGGGGTCTGAAGAGTTTGACATGAAAATAAGACCTTTAAAAGACCTTTCACTAGAAATAAAGAGAGAGGCCTCTTTCAATTTTGAGGCTTTAACAGATCAAGTAAAATGGTTTGAATTTGTGTCAACATAAATGAAATTGTCTAAACACTTACTTTGCTGAGAGAGACAGGATTATATGTACATTCTTTATATTCATAGTGCCAATTCAAAGTTATGAAAACAGTGCCTCAAACCTTAAAGACCCAATTATAAGGTTGCAGGTGGATTTTATAGATTTATGTGTTGTTTGATATTTTGGGTTTTATGGTGTTGGTATTGACCAGTCAGTAAGCAAGTCACCATTCATGTACCACGGGACCACAGACACAGCAGGGTTACCTTTTTCATGTTTCTACCAAAAGTTAATAAATGACATGGCTATTCTCTTGAGAACAGCATGGGTTTAGTTACATACTGAATGGTTAGACCAGGTTGTACAAAAATGGGTATATAACTTACTAAATCAGATACTTACATTGTACATTCAGAGTCCTCTCCTCTGTCACTGATGACCCCCTCACAGGGTTAAAGTTACAGGTGACTGTCACGTCATGGTCCTCCCGCGTCAACGTTCTAGTGACTGCTATTCTGTATGCAAAGGACCCATCAGTGTTGTCTCTTTCCATGGCCGGTGTCACAGTGCTACCCCACATCATGGTGAAATTAATAGACTGTATCTGAGGGTACAGTCGGTCTATTATACAGTCCACTGTCACAGTGTCATTCTCTTTATAATGACCTTGTTCCAAGCCAGTAAGTCTTATAAGTGGTTGTACTGCAAAGGAAGTTAAAAGAATACACAGATTTGTACATGAGGAGACCCTAATATTTATAATTGAGACTGCAGAGGCCATATTTTCGTAAATGATTAGCTTAATCAAGTAAATGTTGGTTGTGGTCTCATTGTTTAAGATTATATGTACCACAAAACAGTTCTCAGGTCATTGTGAACTAACCCATACAGCAGATTCTCAAATTTAGATTTTTGTTTTTGTGCTCAAAATTAATCTGATTAGCCTGATTAGTTACGAAAATATGGCCCGATTGTTTATGGCCACAGCAAAAAGTCAAATAAAGGAAGGATATCCTAACTGATGTTAATGACTCTACCGTCAGACATTTTAAGTCTCCATACAAATAGATATGTTTCTAGTCAAGCCGCGTAGAGCAATGAAACACATTTAATCCACCAAGATTTTTTCTACATTATAAATTTCTCTACTTCGTGAAGTCTAGCAAGCATAATACACTGTTTGATCAGTGATAGGTTGCTTAAATTATGCAATTATGCAGACAAATGTTCTCCCCTTGAGAGCTGTCTGAAAAAATAACTACAAGAAATGCATGTTGTAGGTATCTTAATTTCTCTAGTTTTCTATGTCTTTTTGCCGACGTATTTGCTCAACATTAATATGCAGATGCCAAAATACTGCAAATCAGTTATCTGTGGTAGGGAGAATTGTTATATATATCTATATATCCCTACCACAGAATACTGGGCTTTCTCTTGTACCTGAATTGGTTAAGATTAAAACAATGATATTCAAAGATGATGCTTTATAAAGTTATTGCAAAGTTGGAAATTCTGCAAAAGTAGCATCTCTGAAATCTGTATGTGAACTTTCTGTGGACACAATGTCCCTATTCTGTTTTAACAAATTACATCAAAGTTAGATCAAGGTTTGGTGCAAGATGCATTCTCTAGAAATTGGGGTAGTGAAATTCTATTTCACTAACATCGTAGGAAGCTATAATAATGTTTACTACCAGCTGTGTCCGAAATTAAGGGTGGACCCTCATGAGGTGAATGAGCTCTTTATAGCTATTTATGTCCGTTTGCATGCTATCAGAACCAGTGAAACCAACAGTTACCTGGTTGGGGAAACTACTGAAAAACAGGACGTTCTGTAATAACAGGACGTCCTGTAATAACAGGCAATTATAAAAAAGTGTATTATCTGATTACTTTAGATGAAACTATATATGAATAATACATAAAACAAACATGATATGATATTTCTACATATGCAAACTGCAAAAATTATGAAATTCTGCATTTAACATGAATTTGATAATACTTTCCATTTTGACAATCACATAAATAAGAATTTCACAATTAATATTTTTACATAAACAAAAATGATCAAAAAAAGAGGAGTTTGCTAAATAAGAAAATTATTTGTAATGAAAGTACACATTTTTTTGCATCGAAATGATCATTGCATTTTCACATTCTATTGTTGCATTGTTTTTCTATTAATTTTTATTTTTTTAAAGTTACAAAAACTATGCCAAGAAAACGGCCCGTCCTGAAATAACAGGATGGTTTTGTGACTTGTTATTACAGGGCGTCCTGTTTTTTCAGGCAGACTTTTAAAACCATTAAAACAGTTATTATAATGATGGGATTCAATTTTAATTTGACCAAATAATTGTTTGTCATATAGTGTTATATTTTGAAATTGAAAAAATGAAGATGGAATGTTTTAAAATGATTGAAAGGGTTGCGTCCTGAAAAGACGGGAAGTCCCGTTTTTCCCGTCGTAGCCCCAACATGAAATAAATCCCCAATTTCAGAAGTTGTAGTACTAGCATGCTCAACAGGTTTCAATCAAAAGGGTTAAACTAGAGGAAACTTACTGTAAACTTTAACATTCGCATAGCCATACAGGTTTTTCAAATTGGTCCTTTCAAGCACCCGACATGTAAAGTTCCCATTGTCCTCCAGCTGGACTCTCCCTATGATAAGTGTGAAGGTTGATGTATCTACTGACATGTCAGGTCGATGATTGTTCTTTTGTATTATTTCACCATCTGAATGCTGAGTGAAGAGAATGCTATCAGTAGGAGGAACAGTTTCCGCAGACACATGTCCAAGGTACCAGTTTCGGGTGTAGTACTCCAAATTGGAAAACAAGCAGGACAGGTTGATCGGTTGGTGTTCCATAACCAATTTTGACGTCCCTTCTGAAAAACAAATAGAAAATACAACTTAAATTTGTATGATTAAGGCAAGTTTAATGATTTAATATTTTCTACTATCTATTACATGTTGCCCACCATGTACCCAGGGGGTCGTTTTAAAGACAGGATACAAATTTTTGGTAAATAAATTATTTCAAAAAATATTTTACATATACAAATGAAAAATATTGCCAAGTTGGGCTAGAGACAGCGTTTTTTCTTTTGTATATGTAAATATTTTTTTCTGAATATTTTTCGAAAAATTTTGGTAAATATACAAATTCTTTTGTAAATTTACAAATTTTTGGTAAAAAAGTTCCTAGAAATTCCTAGAATTTTGCTGGTAGTTGGCTGGACACATAGGAAATGCTATATCATGTGCCGGAAACCATCTGTAGTTAAATTTACAAATTATTTGTAAAAAAAAGTTCCTATATAACCTCAACACCTATAGATCTTGAAAATATTCCAAATAAGAACATAGACCATGCAATGTTTTTGGACCCTCCGAAAGTAGATTTTATAATCAGGTTGTGGATACTACAGAAAAATGGGACATCCTGTAATAACAGGTTATTATGAAAAAGTATAGGGTAAAATCAGTGGCTGATTTTTTTTTAATTTTCTTTTTTTGGTGGGGGGGGGGGGGGGGTTGGACAGGCCTTGCTTTCCCCCCCTCCCCCCCCCCCCCCAAAAAAAAAAAGGGGAAAAAGAAAGTGAGAAAGTGAGAAAGTGAGAAGAGAAGGAGAGAGCCCTAGTCCCCAGGCCTTTCTTTCACCTCCCTGTCCTTAATTTTCACTCCCAGCCCTTACTTTTCCCTCCCGGCCCTTTCTTTCCACTCTCAGCCCTTTCTTTCCCCTCCCAGCCCTTACTTCTCCCTCCCGCCCCTTTCTTTTCCCTCCCATTCCTTTCTTTTACCTCCTGGCCCTTTCTTTCCCCTCCCGGCCCCTTCTTTCCCCTGCAGTCCCTTTCCTTCCCCTACTGGCCCTTTCTTTCCCATGCTGGCCCTATGGAAAAAGGAGAAAGGAAGGAAGGAAGGAAGGGAAGAGAACAGAAGGAAAGAAAGATGTGCCTCCCAGCCCTCTCTTTCAATTCCAAGCCCTTTCTTTCCCCTCCATACCCAGCCAAGGCGCGACGTAACGGTCACATTATGCGACCACACTTTTTTGGTTTGTCTGTTACTCACTATATTGTCACGTAACGGTTACATTTTTTTTCTGGGAGGTTGAGACATAACCAAAACAGTACGTTCTCACAACGTTCTTGTGAGGTTAGGTCAAGGTGAAATTAAAATAGAACGTCATTGTGACATGCTGATTAGGTGAGGTCCAGACCTCACTTAAACAGAACATTGCTGTGACCTCCTGACCAGGGGAGGTCCCAACTTCACCTAAACGGAATGTTTTTGTGATGTTCTGATCACATCAGGTCTTAGCCTTACATAAACAGAATGTTACTGTGACTATCCTATTAGGTTAGGTATCAATCTAACCTAAACAGAATATTATAGTGATATCCTCATTAAGTGAGGTCTCAATCACACCTAAACAGAATGTTATTGTGACATTCTTATGAAGTATCAGCCTAATAAATAACGTTGTAAGAACGTTATTAGAACATCACAATGTAACATCGCAACAGTTGGTTGCAGTGACATAATTGGGAGTCATAAAAAGAATGTCGCTGTAACCTAACAGTGTGACGTAACAAGAATCAATCCAGAATGTTGCTAGAACGTTATTAGAACGTCATATCCTTGGCTGGGTACACAGTGCTTTCCCTCCCAGCCCGTGCTTCCCCTCTCGGCCCTGTGCTTCACCTCCTGGCCCTGTACTTCCCATCCTGGCCCTGTGCTTCCCCTACTGGTCCAGTGCTTCCCCTCCTGCCCCTTGGTTTCCCTCCAAACCCTTTGCTTCCCCTTCCAACCTTTTGCTTCCTTTTCCGAGCCTGCGCATCCTCCCCCTTAAAGTCACATAAGTACTCCACAATGCCTCAGGTTGCATGAATGAGAGGTTAACTTTTCCAAATTTTTCTGGAGGTGGCCTCCCATCCCCCCCCCCCCCCCAAAAAAAATGGGAGAGGAAATCCCTCCTATACCCTCCTTTGCAACATATACACTTCCACATATTACTATCATTCTCTGGCAAAATTCATATGCAAATTAAAAATATTAGGGAAAAAAACTGTCATCCCTTATGGTCACATAAGTACCTTAGAATGCCTCAGATTGCATGAATGAAACGTTAATTTAAATAGGCTTGACTCTTATTGATTAGGTACACATAAAACAATATATATACCTCAAGGCTTATATCGTGCATGTCAGGCTAATATCGCGCATTTATAATGCCTAATATCGTACATTTATCATAGAATCAGAAGTAATTGAAGGTAAAAATACAAATCTCACAAAAAGTATTGTTTTTAGGGACTCAACGGTATTATATATTATTATTTTAAGGATAGACACCAGTGATTGAAGGCCAATTCAAGAAAACATCAATAGCTCTCTTACCAATGCTCTGATCCTAACGTACTATACATCAAAGAAAAGGTCTGATTTTGGTATTGGTATAAGTTAAACGTTTCCAGTTGGTAGAACGTAGCACAAAGATATCAGTAATTATTAGAACTATTAGAATCTCTTAAATGGCATAAATAAATTATCGGGGGTTGTGTCGATCTTCTGGTCGTACTGCCTGCAAACCCCAATCCACATACATGTTATGCAGCATGCAGCATGCACACAATACCCTTAAGACCGCATAGGTTGCGTTCATAAATAGCTTGATTTCCCCGCAGTTTCCTTGGATTTCCTTTCAGATTTTCTCAATTTCCCTTTAATCAAAGATATTCAAAGGTCTATCAATGTTTGACAACTTAAATGATAGAAATATGGTTTGTAGAATTCAATAGAGTATCAAATCAGCTTAAAAACGATATATTGGTCGTTTTTGTAGGTTGTATACTTTACAAATTGTTGTACTTATGGAACTTACGGAAAAACTGCCTTTTTCCTGGGGGGCTATGGCAGGATTGGGGAGTTCACTCTCAGGCGGATGCGGCCGGATTGGAGTCTAAAGAGTTATATCTAAGAAATAATGGTGTACCTCGTCTTTATCCTTACCCAGCGGGTGGAATGACATTATAATAACGTTGTAGCAACGTTCTGGTTTGGTCCTTGTTACATTACATTGTAACGTTGTGGCAACGTTATTTTGATGACTCCCAATAACGTTGCTGCAACCAACTGTTGCAACGTTATATTGTGACATTCTGCTAACGTTCTTGCCACATTATTATGAGGTTAATATTGGGACTTAACCCAATAAGAATGTCATAATAAAATTCAGTTTAGGTGTGGTTGAGACCTGACTAAAATTGAATGTCACAATAACATTCTGTTAAGGTTATGTTGACACCTGACCTAATAAGATAGTCATAGTTACGTTTTGTTTAGGTAAGGTCTCGACCTCACCTAATCAGAATGTCACAATAATGTTCTGTTTGAATTTGGTCTTGACATTACTTCATTAGAACGTTATGATGACATTCCTTTTTGGTAAGGTCCCAACCTCTCAGAAAAATAACGTAATGGTTACGTGCTTTTTTAGTAGGAAACAGACCAACCAAAATTGTATGGTTGCATAAGGTGACCGTTACGTCGCCCTCTGGCTGGGTAAAGATCTGATGTTTCATAATTATCATTAGGCCCCAAAATTAAATTCTTGTGTTCAGATTTCATACCTAGGGGTTGATAGGTCAAACTTTTTTATTTTTGAATATTTTGGTAACAATAGACAAAGGCAGTCTGAAGAATTAAAAACTTCATTGATTCACTTTCTGCAATGATTCATGACATCTGTTATGCATATTTTGATAATATGTGAGGGATTTACTGTCTATGTACTTGTTTTAGTCTCATTTCAATGATTCAAGACATTTTTTGAAAAACTTCCAAGGTTTGGGGCAAAATAGGGTAGAGGCCGGCAGGGGTGGGGAGAGGCCAGGGATAAGTGATAGGACTTCTCTCAGAGGGCTGAGGCCGGCAGGGGTGTGGAGAGGCCAGGGGTGAGTGATATGACTTCCCTCAGAGGGCTGAGGCTGGCAGGGCTGTGGAGAGGCCAGGGATGAGTGATAGGACTTCCCTCAGAGGGCTGAGGCCGGCAGAGGTGTGGGGAGGCCAGGGGTGAGTGACAGGACTTCCCTCAGAGGGCTGAGGCCGGCAGAGGTGTGGGGAGGCCAGGAGTGAGTGACAGGACTTCCTACAAAAGGCTGAGGCCAGCAGGGGTGAGTGATATGAAGACCCATAAAGGCCTTTTAGAAGACCCATAAAGGCCTTTAGGAGGTGTGCAGTGGTTGTATTATAGGGGGTAAATCATCATTTGGGACTGGACTTTGGGTGGTCTTTTAGTGAGACCCTCACTAAGAGACCGGTCCTATTAGTGAAGCTAAATTAAACATGAAATAAAGAGAAATATTCTAGTCTGACCAAAGAGTAGTCTTTCAGAGAGGTGGTCTCATTATTGAAGTGGTCTTTAAATGGGTCTCTACTGTATATACTTTCTGGAAAACAGGAATGGGTTTTCCCCTTCGGATCATCCCCCTGGGTGACATAGATTGACATAGATTGAGCTTCTGAAGAATTCATCAGCAAGGTACTTGACAATTTCAGCTGTAAGCCAGTGCCATTTCTCAAACTCCCGGCTGGGAGGCCACAACATACGGGGGCCATTTCTTGGCCTGATGACACATTGAGCCCTACATTGTCTCCTTCCTATACCCTGTCTAAGGCATTTGGGATGTCTCAAAGCACTGGGGCGGAGCCAGAATCACAGTGGCATGCTCCTAGAAAACTGACCGACGGGAAGCTTCACCATGCAAAAAAATTAAAAAAGCATACCCAGTACAACATTTGCAGATTCTGTATGAAATAACTTGACATAAGAAAGTAGAAATATGACACCTTATATGTACATATTTTCATGAGAAAAAGTGAAAAAACAAATACGTCTAAAAATGGTCCTAATCATCTCAGAACGCTAAAAAAAAATTATCACTAACGTCTCCGCCGATCCGCCAAATGACGTTTTGGCACCCAAAGGTCAATATTTCCCGCCCCACAAAATTTACCATTGCTCATCGCACCATCTGTAAATTTTGGCGTTTACCAACGATTTTTCCATTTGTAAAATATTTACAAAAAATATGTAAATTTGGGGCATTTCTCTCTAGCCCGACCGAAATTTTTGTATCCTGTCTTTAGTCCAACTTTTGCTTTTGCAAAGGTTTTTTTTCTATGGTAAATTTACAAATATTTTGTATCCTGTCTTTAAAACGACCCCCAGAATTTGTCAATGTTTTGTCCACCTGTAAGTGTTGCTGGCTTTTTGTCACCTAGTGGGACTCCCCTCAACAGTTGTAGCCTGTGAACATTGAAACTCAAATAAGAAATAAAAGACTATGCAAATACATTGGGCACTAGCAGGGTAACACACTTCTGAAAAATGTCTACTGTGTTACAGAAAGAAGAATTGTCTAGAGTATTATCTTATTGTAGTTGTAGTTGTTCCACTTGTGATATACACCAATGAATCTTGAGACTGATTTTATGGATAAATTTCACCAATGCAATTCTCCCAACCACGGATACCCATTTTCATGAGTTTAACCTGCAGGTTAGCCTAAAACAAGGTGCATGCTGGGTAATATGTCAACAAACCTCAAGGCTTTAGCATAGAAATTTTGATGAATTTTATCATTATTTGTAGATTAACATTGTTAAAAACAAGCCATCATTATTTTCTAAATAATTATCCACAGCCATTAATATTTCCTGAGTTGTTTGAAAATTCATTCATTGTAGATAGAGTCTTAGTGTCTAAACAATGTAAGCATCATTATCACAGAATTACATAAAATTGAAAATGCTACATGAAATTAAAAACTAACCATTACTTGAGCAGCCGGAAATGAAAACTGTGAATAGTGTTACCATAACAGATTGCTTCAGCGAACCCATCCTGGGGTCTTGTGTCTTGGTCAGTATCTTATGGACTATGGAGGACGGGGAAGTATACAATGAAAACAGAAGAGAGATAAGGGCGTGTGAGGAAATTGAACCATGTACATGTATCTGACATATTTATCTTTATTACCAAGTAGTGTAACACATCCTTTTTCATTATCTCTTGGTATAGTATGAAGTCAGTTGGCCTAAATTATACAGTACACAGTTAGAAATGAATGATATTTTTACTACATGTTTTGTCAAAGCATGTTTTGTCAAAACAATAATGTAGAGTTCCAATTTTATATTAAACTAAACAAAGTAATTTGACAGTTTATATGAACAATAATTGAAATGTGATCAATTCCTTTCAATGATTCTTTATTCGAACATGCAAGACTCCAAAAAAGGTCACTTTACTTTGCATAGCAGTGCAGTGGAGCAGGGACATTAATCAAAATGATAAAAATATTGATACAAAGCAGTACTTTAAGGATATAGAAGATTGTCAAAGATACATATATTGCATCCCATGAACAGACATACGCACGCAAATGCCTCCCTACCCTTCAAATGATCTTTCACTAAAGGCTGTATTCCATATAAGCTGATTTTCCTCCCAATTTCAAAAGTCAGCAGCATGAATATTGATAAATCATAGATATATGATTTAGAAGGGGGTGCCTGAGGCACCTACACCACTAACTTTTGGGCAATTTCGATTTTGTATCTAGTGGGTATGTATTCTAGACCATTTATGGGGTGCCTCAAATGTGTATATAAGCATCCCCCCCCCCCTTTTCTTTTTTCTTTATTTAATCTCTGGATCCGTCCCTGTCCTGTTTACGGCCTTCTCCATCAGTCAGACATAATGTCATCATAAGGGCCTGGTCCTTATGGCCACCCTGTTCCCCCTGTTGTTGTAGAGACTGGTCGTCGTCTTTGACCTGACCTTCCAAGATGACCTCTAACCTCATGACCTGTGCTCCTGTCTTCTCACTGACCACATGTTTCTGGTCCAGGCCGTTGACCTTGATATCAGTCTCATGGGTCACTCCTGGGTTTTTGCTGAACTGTTTGACATGACTAGCCTCAAAGCAGAATTAAGTGCTATATATGGCTAAATTATGGAAAGTAGAGATGTTAAAGTATATATTCAGTAAGTTTCAAGGAGAACTAAGCAAATCTGACGAGATGAGAGAAAAGGTATGAATGTATAATGAGAATGACAAGAATTGTGTGGGATTGACAGACCATTAGCCTATGTTCCAAGCCATGTTGTGCCAAAAGAATCAAACCGTTAACCTTGATTCTTTGTATAACCAATCATTGATATCTTGCAAGGAACTAACCTAAATTTGGAATGGATAAGAGATGTTTAAATACTGAAAATTTGTGGTATAGTATATTGAGGATTATTTCCATTAACCAAACCACCATGGTTCATTTTGTTTGACACTTCTATCTTTGGGGATTAAATCAGAAAGAAATTGCTATGAAATTTCATAGAAAAATTCGATTTTGATGTAAACTGGGATGGGCTATATTACTTGTTTCAAAATAATATTCATCAGGTTGGCCATACCACTGAAAAAACGGGGCATCATGTAAAAATGGGACGTCCTGTAATAACAGGCAATTATGAAAAAGTGTATTATCTAATTATTTTTGATGAAATTATAAATGAATAATACACAAGAAAAACATGATATAATACTTCTACATATTATGGAAACTGCAAAAATTATGAAGTTCTGCATTCAACATGAATTTAATAACACTTTCCATTTTGACAGTTGCATAAATAAAAAATTTCACAATTAATATTTTTACATAAAGTTGGCTAAATTCAAAAAATATTTGTAATGAAAGTACACATCTTTTGCATCAAAATGATCATTCTATTTTCTCAATCTATCATTGTTTTTATTCTATTGATTTTTATTCTTTAAAAGTGACAAAAATCATGCCAAGAAAATGGCCCATCCTGAAATAACAGGACGATTTTGTGATGCTTTATTACAGGACGTCCCGTTTTTTCAGGCAGACTTTCAAAAACCATTAAAACAGTTATTGTAATGATGGGATTCAATTTTAATTTGACCAAATAATGTAACATAGTAGTGGTTTTACGGTAGTGGTTTCCCCTGTGTAAGAGTTACACCAGGGACTACGTACATGTAGTTTCAAGTAATTACTCTTTGTCAGCCTGAGACACATAACTCAATGTCTGAACTGCATACCAAGAGGCGGGGCCTAAGAGTACAGGCCCCTATATATACCCAACTGCTCAGCATGTTGAGCAGTTTTCAAGCTGGGGCCAACTGCTGAGGGGAACCTCTGTCACTCTGTATCATGACCACTTTATAATGTCTGAATGACTGAATAACACCAACTACCAACACAGAGAACCTGGGACTTTATCCATTTTGGTGTGTGCTGCACTACATGCATGCCTACAATAATTGTTTGTCATAGAGGGTCGGGTCAGATTTTGAAATTGAAAAAATAATAATGGAATGTTCTGAAAAAATGGGATGTCCCGATTTTCCTGTCTTAGCCCCAACCTGTTCATAGAACTATTATATGGATGCCCCCGCTATCAATAACAGCTCTCCCCCCCTTTCAAATCATATTTTAAAAAAATATATAATGAAGTATTAATTACTTTGGAATAAAGATGTATGCACAAGTACACATTAGTGGTAGGCGAAATATTATTACTATAATTATATGTCTGATATACCCACTATTGATATACACTAATGAACCTTGAGTCTAGTTTTAAGGATTCATTGCACCTATAGACGTTGTGCAGATGACATCACAACTGCCAAAAATGGATGTCCGCCATCTTGGTGATCAATCTCTTATCATTATCATTGAGAAAGCTGGACCATTAAGAACAAACTTTATGCCACATTTAGCTAAAACAAACTCACTGAATCATTTTCAACAGTTATTATAACTTTGAATTATAAATCTTGAACTTTTTCCCACAGCCATGTGTTCATGAACACCACATGGTGATCACCAAAAAATGGTCACGTGACCATGTCTGCACAAGGTCTATATAATAATCTAATCAGAGTCTGAACTAGGCATTTAAGGATAGACAACTGTTGATATGGGGTACTTTGCCAAGATGCAGCAAATCTCAGAAAACGATGTTACCTCAAACAGCTCAGGGATGTATCCTATATCATTATAAAGCCCTTTTAGAAGCTTATATAGGGATGTAAATTATATAATTTTAGGTATATGGGTGCCTTTCTAATTTTACCAGGAAGTCAAAAAAAGGCATACTTTACTGTTATTTTTTGAACATGGACTTCTCATTTGATATTTAAGATAAAGCCTTGAAATTTTGTCTATATATTCTTAACACTCATTTGGAGGGAACGGTGTCTCATTTTTTCTTTATGTATCGTAGTTTTCATTTTATGGAATGTAGAAAAAAATGTTTGAAAAAAATAAAAAGTTTCCCGTTTTTTGGCATAAAATAAAAACTAGGCCCTCAATCAGAATTCTCAGACACGGTTCCCTCCATCTGAATGTTTCAATCATGTATTTCAAAGTTCAATTCTGTAATGTTACTATTAAGTAAGATATCACTGTTCAAAAAATGAAAGCTGAAAAATTGATTTTTTATTTTCAGATTGTTTCATTTGAATAGTATTATAATGTCAGTTATATAGATATACAGATAAAAATGAGGGCTTTCATTTGATATATTGCACGATGCAATTGAGTCCATGATTCCAGAGATATTTCTGTTTTGATAAAAATTCCGCTGCCAACAGTTGTCTATCCTTAAGCAACATTATTACGGACTTTCCATGAAATTGAATATTATACATAAGATAAGATACTTACGGTTGCTTGCGCAGCCTGAAATTAAGATAATAAAGAGTGTTATGCAAACACATAGCCACCGCAAACCCATCCTGGGGACTGGTGCGTTGGTCTGTGTATAGCTCATAGACTGTGGGGAACAGAGACGTATAAATGTACACGGAAGAAGGATATGGATGTGAGGGGAAATTCATCTGACAAACACAGCTTGAATTTCACCTTATCTGATTGTATGATAATACAAAATTAGCCCATTATTTTGCGTCAGTGTTAAAGGCCAGGCGGGACTTAATGATGGGCTGCCACCTAAATAGTTAAGGCGCGCACCATGTCACAGCGTTTCCTTAAGTGTCAAAGTGTCAACGTAGCCTGACGCAACACAGCGCTCATGTCCAGGTCGCACTCTCACGCCGTTTACCATGGTCGCACAGGCGATGGTCATATGGGCTTGGCCTAAACACACTTTGTAGCAGAAGGAGCGTAGCATAAAAAACGCTCCGTAAGCGTCTACGATGCCGTACTTTAGAACTCAGTAAGAAGCGTTAATGTTGCCCATGTAGGAACGTGACCCACCGTCTGGATAAGAAATCCGATAGTTAAAAGTGGTTTCACTCCCCGGCTACCGCTTTCAGAAGTAGTTTCTGGATAAGCGTTAATGTTGCCCATGTAGGAACGTGACCCACCGTCTGGATAAGAAATCCGATAGTTAAAAGTAGTTTCACTCCCCGGCTACCGCTTTCAGAAGTGAAAATTGATGAAGAAAAGTTGGGGTTATAATAAACCTCAATCAGGACATGGTTGGATGGACAGAAAGCAAATTTTAAGTCCTTTCCTGTTGTCTTTCACAAAATTATTTTGAATGTATTTGTAAAAAAGAAAAAGGACAGAAATAACTAGACACGTTTTGGTGTATGTCAAAATTGAAACAATGTTACATGCCCTTCCATGTTTTTCAAATAGGTTAAGAAATGCAGATCCATTATAGGCTTACAAGTTTTGGCTGGCATAACGCTAACAAGTGTGCTTAACCCTGGTAATATATAGGCAAAATAGTGTCTAAATGTAAAGTTTTGTTGTGAAATGCCTTTTTTATTATTATTAATATTATTATGATTATTGTTGTTCTTATTGGTATTGTTGACCCGCTCATGCCGACGTCTGGTTATCCTTTGTGTGTATTTTTTAGTTCCTTTTTTTTTTTTTTAATCTTTTACTGTATCTTTCATTACTTCTTTAGAACAAAAGTGTTGTTATCTTATGTAATATACTTGTATTAATCCATCTCTGTTGTTTCTTTTTCGAGTGGCATTCAAACACAAACAAGGGTGATTAAAGTGCGAGTTGTTTTTTATTCACGTCAGCTTAAGATGCTCAGTCACATGCTGTGTTTTACAGGTGGCAGCATTGTTTTTCTACATGCTAGCGTGTCAACATGCTCATTGACATTAAGTGTTTTACAGGTGACAACTTTGTTTTCCATGCTAGCTCGCTTGTACAAAAGTATAAGTAGAATGCAGGAAGTATACAGTGTTGCATTTTCTCAAGTGTCAAAAGGGTGTACTGAAAACTGTGAACTCTGCAACAACTCGCCGTGCCATAGATGGCAAGGCCAGCATTCCCCTCCAACGCGAACCTGCAGCTGATTTGGCACCACTGTTTACATATAAATAAGGGCAGTGACTTTTTCATTTCATACTCATTCACGCAGACTGACCATGGAGTCTTATATGTGGATAGTGTTCTCAATATTAGTTACATGCAACCTTGCATTGCCCGATGCAAAAATGCTTCTGAATTACGGTGTAACATTTAAGCCCATAAAATCCGTGTTCATTCGGAACAGCTACGTCATTGTGCCTGTGGATGTTACCTTGCCAACATTACTCAAGCCCATCATTGTTTCCGACGTCAACTCATGTCGCCAACATTTGCAGAGCAAAAACACACGGCGACCTGACCTATGTAGGGAGTTCATTACCGATTTCCAGAATATCGTGGCCTTGCAGAAAAAAGCCAATGACAAGATCACGGATACCCTGTTACACATTGGATTAATTTTGGATGTAAATTCACATGTAACCAGTCGGACCAGACGCTCGTCGGACGGTCTTTTACCAGTCGTGGGTGAGGTCTCTGAATTCATGTTTGGCACAGCAACAGTCGGTGAACTAAAGGGAGTGAAATCCCTTGTAAACAGTGTCGCACTGGCAGATGAGACTAATGTCCATCAAATTCTATACCTAGGAAATGCCCTGAAAGCCGTGGTAAATATCACACAAAATAATTTGAAGTTGCAAATGCAGTCGGTATTGGAAAATACCGAATTCCTCCTTAATTTATCTAGGCAGTTAGATATTTACAAACGCCGCAAACATGTAGCCGACATGTTAAGACAGGACACTCTACGAATGGAAATGGAAAATGAAGCTCTATATTCTCAACTAACTAGGCTAACTTCTGACATTCGTGCTCTTGGAAAGAAGATCATAAAGCCAAGTTTCATAAATTTAGAAGAGATGAAAAGAGTTTTACAAGCAGCTGCTACCATCGTGCCTCACCAACGCCTAAGGGAACTTGGGATACGCCTGCCTACAGTGAGTGAAATGTATGATGAGATATCATTGTTGACTGAACCCCGATTAACGGAAAACGGTACAATTATACAACTGAGTTTAAAAGTCCCACTGATCGTTGACGGAGAAAGTTTTTATTTGTATCAGGTGAACAAGTTCCGACTCCCCTTCCATGGTCATTACACACAACTTTTTCATATACCTGAATATTTGATAATATCGGAGTCTCAGAAATATATGGCTACACCGGACACATCACAAGTAGCAGCATGTACAGGCTCTAGGTGTTACATGGATATTTTGACACGTGACTTGCAAAATGATACGTGTCTCACTGCGTTATTTAATGTTAATCGAACTGCTGTCAAGTCTCTGTGTGACTTTCGCTTAGTAACGGGACATAGCAGTGGGTCGATTCATGTGATTGACAGTATACATTTCCTACTAGCCAACATTAAAACTGTCAAAGTCACATGTAATTCTTCGACCGTACAACAAAAGGGATGTTCATCTTGTGTACGCACTTTTCCCTGTGGCTGCTTGATCACAGCAGATACATGGTATGTGAGGACACCTGCCGATGGCTGTGTTCACGAAAATCATGGACCCATAATTCTGTATCCAGTCAACATGGCCAGTCTGCAACACCTGAATATGACACTAACAAACATTTTAGATCCGGCTCGACTGTACTCTGAACCTATACCGATCTCTTCCCTGAATGAAGAAATACAGACTCGTCAGAAAATTTTACTTGCCAAGGAACATTCCAATTACATCAGCCTTGGGAAGTATGTAAAGGCAATAACGCAACATCAGAAAGAATTCAACCGAGAACATCTGGACCATTTACAAGTGCACTTCGGTCACAATATATACGCTTATTGGGCAAATCGATTATTGACCTTTGTGGTTTCACCTTTATCATTGTTGTTGATTATAATCTTATGTGCACGTGCTAAAAAACACAACCGTGAGCATTTTGGTTCTCATTCCTCCATATGAATACCTGACAGCAACCTTTTAATAACCAATATTAAAACTTGAGCAGGCCCTTTGAAGCACGTATTTTTTGACATTTATATATTACCGATTTGTAACTTGTTAAATCAAAGTAAATTTTGTGCATTTGTTGGGAAACAGTAAAGGTCCTATTTAAGGAAATTGAAACATAAGTTGCACCATGCATGGAAGATCAATCTACTATTGAATGTGGTTTAAGTACAACAACAACAACAACAAAAATCTTTTTCCAGTAATGTAAATTCTGACAACATTCCCTCACACAGAAAACAGTCCCTATTGCAGTCAATTAAAGAAATCACATGTTCCATCTAAAGAAAAGTAAAAAAATAATAATAATAATAATGCCAAACTATTCTACAGAGGACAGAATTGCTTGCTGTTTAAAAACGGTCTACCATTTTCTGGTACCAAAGAGAAAATAAACATACGGTGAAAGATTCAGTTTTAGTGTTTTTATTTTTTGTTTTTCACTCAATTATTTTTAAACACTTTGTAATACATGTCTGCAAAGGGAAAAGAAAATTAATCAAGGTTTAATTTAATATACATACATATATCGCAATGGCCTAGATACATTACTTTGTGTAAACATAAAAGAAAATCCTAAAGAGGTGACTCTGCGGTACCTAAAAAAATTTATGCGAACTATTACATGTTGAGGCTGCACTAAACCCAAGTGTTACTTTTGTACACAATCACCGCTGGACACAGCTGTCTACAGGTGCTGTCGTTTGTTGACTTGAGGCAGATGGTCATCATGCAGTCTCGGCGTCGGAGGAACGTGTTGAGTTGTAGTCGTTCTTTGCGGGGGATGTTGACCTTGGTCGGGAGATCCAATGTCAATGGTAGTTCGGGGCCCCAAAGTACCAGCGGACCGGACCACGACATACGGAGACTGGAGGCGATGACAGATGGTCGCGATGCACTCATCTTGGGACAATCGGCTGAGAGGATGAAGTTGGCTTCGCAGTGGACGGGGCTGAGAGGCAGCATCAAGGTCTCGTCCTGGTTGTAGACGACCAGGACACACCGTACCCTCACTTCTGGGCGCCGTCTGGCGAGGTTCACCCGTCTGCACAACGATAAACTGAAATCCAAACAAAATAATGTCTCATTATTTTCAATGTTATACAGTGAAGTTAATTTGAGTAGGCCTTGAGGTGACGTTAACCAGGAACAAGTTATCCAGTACAATTATAATTTTAACTCCTTGAAGCCACCTACAGATAATGTTGTACATAGAATTTCTGTTGAATAGGCCTTTTGGTGACGTTAAGTAGGAATAGGTTTAATAAAAAGTTCGCTTTATTTTTAATCCTTGCAACAAGATACAGAGAATCAGATAATTTTATGTGGCATGGATATATAGGTGGAAATAGGTGGAAATAGGTGGAAAACGTGATTAATCTTAAAATGCTCTACAATGTCCGTTAAATAATTGACTTGGAAACTTTTTCCAGGTGAGAATGTGGACAATTCTGAAATCTGATTAATATCTGAAAATGTACGTCTCTGTCATAAGTCTGACATATTCGTTTATAGGGAAACCATTACAAACATTAATGATTTTGATTCAGTTTGAAATTATATAAAGCAGAGAAACCAGTGCGTCTCAAGAGCATGATCACATTAAAAACAGTTCTAATCGAATTGTTAAGTGTGAATGTTATTTAAGTATATCCTCACCATAGATTCAACAGATGGAGGGCAGCAAGGAAGATGACCGCTGTAACAACCAGGCCGCTTCCTATTGACTTGGATGAGGCAGGGATGTCAGCTCTGGGAATCAGCCTTGACGATTCGTTGAGGAATCTGTCGATGTCCATAAGTAGGTCCATGTTTCTTGAAGTCCTGGACAAGTAAATAGTTGTCTGTTTTGTGTGTGAGTGTGGGTGGCTGCAAGGAGCACATGTCGAGATGGGAGAGGCACTGCAGTATTTATGGTCAGGGTCAAGCCCAGCCAGCACAGGTTACGTGGGGTCTGGGCAGGGCCAGCTGCCCGAGCACAAACTACCTCATGAGCGGCAGGGCTTCTCTAAGTCTTGAGCGGCATGGGTTACACTCAGTGGCGATAGATCTTCAAAGACTCCAAGCAGTCCCTTTGGACCCCTGTCGGCTGAACCCTTTGCCCAGCCCACAGGTCATGTGTAGTTGGGGTAGGATCGCGTGTGGCGCACTGTTAGGGGGCGTCAGATCTTCAAAGGCTTCAAGCAGCCGTTTCACACCCGTGTCGGCAAGTTCACTGTTGCGCCAAAGGCGACACCTAATCTGTGTACAGGGCTTCATGGAGAAGACTAAGTATCAGTCCTGCCCTTGTGCGACACCCGGCCCCCTGGACGCAGCAGTCAGCCCAGCCCAAGCTACCTCAGGAGCGAAGGGGCTTCTCTACATCTTGGGCGACGTGTGGCGCACTGTTAGGGGGCGACAGATCTTCAAAGGCTTCAAGCCGCCGTTTCACACCCGTGGCGGCAAGTCCACTTTGTTGCGCTACCGGCGACACCTAATCTGTGTACAGGGCTTCATGGAGATGACTAAGTATCAGTCCAGCCTTTGCGCGACACCCGGCCCAGCCAGAGCTACCTTAGGAGCCGAAAGGACTTCTTTCCAACTGGGCGGCTGGCTACTTAAACCCCGAGCCTCGACGTAGTTAGTCACTTCTCTTCTTTCTCCCAACTTGCCACATCATCAACTACCATGGACAATTCTCAGACCAGCATCCTAGACATGGACACCGGCCACACCTTCACCTCCGAGTCGGGTTCTTCTGGCTCATCCTCCATGACGTCGACTCCGGCCAGCCGCCCACGTGTCTTTCCGCGTACAAGTCTTTTTGACTCGCCAGCCACCCCTGTACGTGAGAATTCTTATTGCCTAGTGTTGGAGGATTCGGACGTCGGCGACGACCAACAGAGCGGGCTGCTGCAGACCCTCATGCAGGAGATGACAGTGCTGCGTGACCAAGGGACGAAGCAGCAACAAGAGGTGGCCAGCCTACGCCTGAAGCAGGCAGAGCTCGAGGGGCAGTTGGCTCAGCAGCGGCAAGCACAGCCGGCGGCAAAGGCAGCCTATCGGAAAGCAAATCCAGAAATAAGTGTAAGTTTAAAAATTATTTTTGACTTTGCAAGAGTAATGTACTCGACAAATAAATAATTAAGTTATTTCCTGAGTAAGCATGCTCATTTTTGTTCCTAGGATTTTTTTTAAAAAACATCAACCTTTCTCTGATATTTCTTTGGATATTGAAAATGTGTACGGGTTTCTGGAAGATGCTCTTAAGGCAAGCTTGTACTTTCTTTTGTCACAGGCGATGGTACGTGAAGCGTACAGACAGCTGATCAGGGTGGAAGAGATACGTCCATACAAGGCCGACCTAGGGTAAGATGACCAGACATATGAAGTTGTCGCTCACTTGTTCAGAACATCGCTGACTAATTGAGAATAAAAATGTGTCTGTGATAGGAGGCACTTAGTGCTACATTTGTAAATCACAGTTTCGTTTCCTGAATCTAGTAAATATATGTTGCAACTGTTCTTAGATGATTCATGTATCTTGACTGTGAGAACGGAAATCTGCAAACTGTTTGATTATTTTTTTGTTTTGCTGAAATGAATGCCTTCTTCTACTCACAGTGACAAGTTCGTGGATGCCCAGAACAGAGTCATCACGGCCCACCTCCTTGAGAACGTCCGGTCGTTGTCCCCTCGCCTGGATGTTTCTGACATAGAAGGTAATTCAGTTAAACAGTAGTGGAAAATAATACACTTGTACTTTTAAGTCTTAAGTCTTTTAAGTTTGTTACTGTAGCAAATATCCTTATACCCTGTCGACCTCTAACACACTAGTTCTACATTGGCGGGTTGGGACTACGCCTTTGACTGGGGCAGTACCCTATTTAGGGTTTTCAGTTTTGTTGGCTGGGACAATTTGTTTTTCGGTCTATCTAGAGGTCGTACTTGATATCCCTAATTAACTACTTTTCATGAACATTAAATTACATTGTGGTCTGTCATGAAAATGGTTTTCATAAATGCTAAAACCGTTGCCTTTGTATTTCATGCAGTCTGCTGCAGGGCCTATTGGAAAACCATACAGGCCAGAGCGCGTGTGGCCAGGCTAGGCACCCAGGAGAAGGTTAAGGACCAGACAATCGGACGCTACTATCGGTCACAGGTAACAAGTTGTTTAAATTCTGTTCTGAATTTAGGCTCTTATTTTTCATCCTGGATGAACCATGTAGATCTTTCTGTATAACATTCGCCATAAAGCAATTGTTTTATCTTACACATTGCTTAGAATCGTCTGCTGGATACTTACATGGTTTTTGTTTTTCCTTTGTTCAGAAGATCAAGCGGCGAGTGGCTGGTCTGTCCCTGATGGACTGGTCCGAAGAGAAGAAGGAGCGGGTACGCGCGGTCCTCACGGCGGACTTCACATCTGACGACGAGCGTGGGGAGAACGACGACGAGCCCGCCTTCCGACTGGGACGTCGACTTCCGTGGGAGAGCGTTGAGCTGCGGGACATTAAACGGGAGCTACAGGTTGTCGAACGGCGTCAAAGCCGGGCTCGGCGGGGGGGGACAAGGATGGCCCTGCATTACAAAGACGAGGTCGACAACAGCCGACCTGTTCCCCCGCCGGGTGCACCCGCCTGGACAGTAGCATAATCAGTTAATTGGGGTGTATGTACAGATATTTATGTTCAATGTTAATTTCTCTTTATGTTATACTTTATGTGAAATAGGAAACTTTAAAAATGAACTTGTTGATAAATAATAAAAGCAATTATATTATATTACCGTGTTCGGTTCATCTATGACACAGAGAATTAGTGTATCATCAGTTTAATTACAAGCACATAGTTAATATAATCAAAGCGCAAATAATTTCATAACAATAGACCTACACACCCAGAAAGGGTGACAAAAAAAGTCACGGAAAATTTTTTTTTTCTCGAACATCGCTAACTTTGTAGATAAATGAGATATTTACGATTCCTATGGTGTTATTTACATGTTTCATATATGTGTGTAAGAGGAAGAAAAAGTCAACCTTTCTTAGAGCAGTGGTCTATAGTCCAATGGTTATTCTAGTACTGAAATTAGGAAAACTATGCGTGGGCTGACGCTGCAATGCTATATCAACAGATTTTGATGATTAAATTTTGCATTGAGTGCTAGTCCAAAAATTCATTTGAGAACATAATATGGCGGAATCGATTATCATAGGGACTTCAAATAGTGCTATTTCCAACAAACACAACAAGTGATATAATAACATAGCTTACAAATAATAAAAGGATCTTGTTTTTTCGGTCATGAATAATGATTTTAAAAAATACATTCTTTGAGAAAGAATGAAATAAATCCTAGATTGAATGAGCGCCTTTCTGGCATTGACATGTGTACACTCTCCAAGCCTGTAAGGCTTGTTTCATTCTCCTGCAAACACCACATATGGCACAGTGTCAGAGAGAGGACAGAGAGAGGACATATGGCACAGTGTCAGAGAGAGAACAGAACAAACATTTGTGCTGTAGGAGGAAAAAGACAACATAATTTTATTCAATATCCAGATGTAATGATAGGCAGACCGACAATTTACCCAATGAACTTCAGGTTTCCAGATGTAAACACAGGTGTTGGCCTAAAATGCGATCAAACCTTATCGCCGATTGTCATAAAGTAACCCGGCTCTCCGGCAGCAACACTTACAATATTAAAACGGACGATATCACTTGTTAGGAGTGAGCGAAGAAACACTGCCTGGACTGGCCCGACTTTCAGTACACTGTTCATTTTCTTAGTATTATCGGTTGTACAGTCGGTGGCATAAAGCGGTGCACTTAGAACAACGGTATGGAAGAAATGTCCTTTAAGATCTGTCAGATGTAGATTTGCAGCTTCGTGTGCTTCAAATACATAGTCCGAAATGTCGCCTTGGAGGGTGCCTATTTTAAGGCATAGTGTATATCTCCCGGACACACGCATATAAAGATCAAATGTCCTGTTGGTGCTGCAACCAATAGCCCGAATGAATACACATTTAGAGATCGTCCAAATTACCGATAGCATGGTTACCGTGGTCACGATGGCCATCAAATACATAACTGTTTCCCTGTGATGACTACCACTGGTACATCCGGATGACCCTTCCTTTGAGGAATGCCTTCCACTGGAATTGCGACTCGATATAGTTGTTGCATTTGACGAATATGCCAGTTTTGCTTTGCGTAGAAAAGTGCGGTGGTGGCGTATCCTTGATGAACCTAAGCGTGCACTTGTCAGACGATGGTTAACCAGTCGTGGCAGTGTGTTGTTTTGGGTTGACAGACTGCGGCTGGTTTGAGTAATGCTGAGCGTAGTACATGTACTTTGGGCGGTGAATGCAAAAACGAAGACCAACAGCACAACTGAAAAATAAAGTGTATGTGTCTTTAGGCCAATGGGGACTGGTAGGAATATTTAACGTAAAATAAGGGCCATCGTTGGTCGCTTGTACGAAGTAGGAACGACTCAGGGTTTGAACTGAGGGTTTGAACACATTCACATCCAGTAGGCTAGTGGAATATGAGTTAGGTTAAAAGAGAAAAAATAGAGTAAATTAAAAAGAAAAAATTAAAAAGAAAAAAACTGGCCAGCCAGGGGCCGGGTCACATATGACTGGAGGAGGGTGGACGACGACAGACAAACTGCAGTCGCCGAACAGAGGTGCTGAGTCTCGGCCACGAGATTAGCTGAGATGGTGAGGTTCCACCTACTTTTTTTCTATCATTGCAGTCATTTTCAAAGACCAATTACAAAATTATCAGGCTGAATTTTGCACTAAAGATTTCTACGTGACCAACTAGACCCACCCTATTTTCTGCTGTAATAATATATTGAATATATTGAATAAGAAACAAGGATTTCTTGCAGAACAAAACACTTCTCTTACATAAGATTATACAGACAGAAGCCAGATCCACCACTTGCCAAAGAGGAAGAAATTGAGAAGGGATTTTTTCTGGAATTTCATATTTGCCATATAAAAAGAAGAGGTGTTTGCCTTCATATTTGTATTTTTGCAAATTGTTCCTAAGATCAGAAATATGTTTTCTAGGCCCTTAAAGTTCCATTGCCGGAACGAAACCTCTGTTAGGCAAATACAGTTTTTTTAACCTACTGCCAGCATGTTTCTCCCCAGGACAAATGTAAGGCCGGCTAAAATTATACAAGAGTACTTTTCACTCTTCATACTTCGATACAGGTTTCAACACATTCATGTTACGAAATGTGATCGACGATAATTCAACCCTGCTAGGCACAGTCGACTAAAATGGTCGGGGGAAAACACTGCTAGTATAGATTGTTAAAGAAAAAAAAAATAAAGAAATAAATATAAATAATTGCTCACATTTCGTGTCCATCTTGTACTCTGCACTTCGGTTCGAGTACCTGGCTTGACCTTGTGTACTAGAATGGCTGTGCATTGTACTCAACCACTATATATATGGTAGACTACATGCCAAACGCATTGACACGTGATACGACATGTATAGCATTGACATGTCAAACCAATGACACTTCTCTTAACAGCTAGTTAAGGATAGACACCAGTGGTTGGGGCGTGAAAAGGGCTGCTCGCTCTCAATACAAACATAAGATTTGTTTTCTATCTTATTAGTTCACTGACACTGCTGTGATGCGTTGTTTGTGGGCGCTATAAGCCAGTTAACAAAGAACATGTCAGCTAACTAGATGCTTACCTGGACTCAGTAGCACAGTGTGTCGGTGAGTAGCGGTTACTAAGTGTTGTGGCACTTGTAAGTTGCGCACACCTTTGAAGGCACATGGTGTCAGTGCTCGGCGTTAGTGACAGTGTATCTGGGCGCTATAGGCTGACACCAACCCTTCACCATGTGAGCCAGGCAGTATAAAGACGGCACACCTCCGTTTACATGTCAATGTTGTATTTATTTACATCATGGCCGCGTTCAAAGGTTTATCCGAGGCTGGTAAAAGAGCACGTCTCTCCATGAACCATAAAACGCATCAATTCTGTTTTGTCTGTGAAGTAGCAGCGCCACGAAGAAAATTTAAACAACTTCATACTCACGACCTAGCTCAGAAGACAGTAGGGCCTCAGGACAACTGTGACGGTGGACTTAACAATCGCCCATTGTCTGTAGAACTGGGTGCTGCTCGACCAAATGAGGTACAGCAAGCGAATTCTGTGGTGGGGAGCTCAGTGGTACACCAAGCCCCTTCTGTGGTGGGGAGCTCTGTGGTACATGAAGCGAATTCTGTGAGCTCAGGAAGATCAGCTGCGTCTAGGAAAAGGACATACAACGAATGTAACCAGGTGAGGAATCCTTCCCATTACAATCTGCGTGTTTCAGGTGGCATTAAATCCAAATAGGCGGCACTTGACAGCCGTACATCAGAAGCCTGCCGATACTCCGACTCCCTTCTAGGTTGTGGTTTTTCAGCTGGCAACAGTGACATGAAGCAGCGGCAGAGTACTGGCTCCATGCATCCATCACTTTCCCAGAATCTTACTTTTATTTTCCTGTGCATTTAAACAGATATTTTTCACATTTTCTGTAACAGGTCAGTTCTTTATTAGATGTTTGTATTATTAAATATTAACTAAAACTCAGACATTTTGCCTGACTTCAATAATGCCCATAAATAGTTCTTATAGGATTTATGTAAATTTGCTGAGTGATAAGTTTAGAGTCCACTCTATCGCGTGTTGGTGATGAATACTTTTATCTATATTCCCTACTTGAAAAAGGTGTATTTCTCCCTCTTGTACCTATACAAAATTGACATGTATGTCATCTATTTCAGGTCACTCTGGACACAGACGATGCAACCGATGGGAACCCGGACGAAATGCTTGGAGACATATTAACAGGTTCACAAGACATTTGTCCTCGTATAAGAGTGGTCAGTGGTGATCGTGCTAAAAAATTGCAGAGTGTGGTGACCTGGATTCTATTTGTTATTTTGCAGTGGCAGTTGTCAAACTGCGTCTCTGACACGGCAGTGACTACACTACTGAAGTTTGTCTGCGAAATTCTAGTTGTGGCTGGGATCCCACAGTATTCGACCATGATAAAAAGGGTCCTTCCAGGAAGCATGTACATGTTATACAAATGGCTTGGCGTTGACCGAAATGATTTCCAAAAATTTATATGCTGTGGCCAATGCTACAGTATTTATGATTCAATAGACGGACTCAAATACACTGACAACCGCGGTAGGGTCCGCGTTAGAAACTGCCTTCACGAATCGCGTAATGGCAAAATTTGCAATACGAGATTGTTCACAGAAGTGGCCGTGGCCAATGGCGAAAAACAATTCATCCCGATCTACACGTATTGCTATAAACCACTATCAGAAAGTTTGGAAAGCCTCTTGTTGAAGCCAAATTTCGAGAACCAATGTAGGAAATGGAAAGACCGCCGCATTCCCTCAAACATTTTGGCAGACATCTATGATGGACGGTTGTGGAAAGAGCACGCGGGCCCAAACGGTTTCCTTCAGAACGACAATAACTTGGCTTTACAAATCAACGTTGATTGGTTCCAACCTTGGACTAGGCGGAGTCATATTTCTATAGGAGCCATTTACCTTGTGGTTTTGAATCTGCCGCGGACCGAGCGATATAAAGTGGCTAACGTTATTCTACTTGGCATCATTCCAAATCTCCCGAAAGAACCTCACACATTAAAAAGCTTTATAAACCCACTTGTCGACGAATTGCTGGCATTTTGGAGACAAGGAATTGTCCTTAAAACTCATAACTTTCCAGAAGGGAAAAGAGTCCGAGCAGCTCTTCTCAGTGTTGCTGCAGACCTACCTGCCGCTCGTAAGTTGGTTGGTTTTTTTTCACACTCTGCTAATCGGGGATGTTCAAAGTGTCTCAAGGAATTTGGCGGTGGACTTATGAGAAATCTGGGTGGCTTTAACAGATCGACATGGGAAGCACGGACCCACCGGAAACACATGGAATGGATCGATGAGATAAACGGTGCTCGCAACGAAGCAGCGAAACAAAACCTCGAAAGCAAGTATGGTATTCGCTACAGCCCATTGCTGAAATTGGAATACTTCAGACCAATAGATCACCTTGGAATCGACATCATGCACAATCTGTATATGGGCACAGCGAAAAAAATGTGGAAGTACTATTGCGACGAAGACAACAAGCTTCTGACAAAAACAGATATTTCTATCGTGGACGAGCGCTTGCTACAATTCCAGGTGGGAACAGACGACGAACGTGCTGCGACGTACATAGGTTCAAACTATGGATTTTGGACAGCTCAGCAATGGTTAAGTTTTGTGACTGTGAGTTCTGGATATTGCCTCCAAGGACTGCTACCATCTAAAGATCTGAAGGTGTGGGAATGCTTCGTTTTGGCCTGTCAAGCAGTAACGTCGGCATGCGTTACTCGGGAAAAACTTGACTTTGCAGACAAACAGTTTAATCGGTTTAGTCGGCTAGCACAACGACTATATGGCTTTGAAATAATAACGCCAAACATTCACTTGCATAACCATATAAAGGAGTCAGTCATTGATATGGGACCGCCTCCAAGCCACTGGCTTTTCGCGTTCGAAAGAATGAATCTGAAGATTTCGGATAAACCGACCAACAAGCGACAAGTGGAACAACAGTTCATGAGGAAGTTTCTGATACAGAAAAGCGTCGAAAACTTGAAGCATCACTTGCCACAGGAGTTTTCCCAAAATTTTGCCCCAATTCTTCAAAAAAGTGACGAAACCTTGATCCTTGATCCAGATGTGGCACTTGTTCCCGAAATGGATCTGCACGACTGTGAACCACACTGGAAAACAACGAGTGGCGTCAAACTGGGAGGCGTTGCCGTTGTTGGGGCCATGGATATCGACGAGCGTGAATTACTGTTGGGGACGTATAAAAAGATGTATCCATCCTGTGCTGCAGAACTTGATATGAGCAACGTCCCTAGCGTCTACTTGAAGCACGGAGTGGTGCAAGTTGGTCCCATGCTATACGCCAGCGCTACTTCTAACCGCAAGTATAGGTTGAGTTGGATTATGGCAATTTGGCATGGAATGACAGCTGACAATCGCGAGTTGCGGCCAGGCCTGATCCAATATTTCCTGAAACACACTCTGAAAATCCCGGAGACTGGCGAAATGAGAGAACATGTGTTTGCAGTAGTCAAGTGGTACAAGCCCTACGAAGACAGGGTAAATTACATTCGACCCATCACAATGTGGAAATGCAAACAGTTTGAGACGCCAACATGGGCAACCTACCTGCCAGTCGTCCGAATCAACGGACGATTTGGTGGCTGCACCTCGACAGATGGCCGAAATCTAATCATTGCAAGCGTTCCGCGACCAGTGTACTTGTGAAAAGTCCAGATGTTTAAAGAAGCCCGCCCACAAGTGTATGTAATGTTGCTAACAGAAGTTACTGGAACTGCCTCTCTATGTCATAGTCAAGGTAATGTCATCTAACCGATACTAATTATGGCCTACTCACCATCTTCGACAAGTAGCCCGAACCGGACGGCATATGAAGCAGGCTGGCTCGCGTCACGAAGGACTTGTGAAGATTGCTCGCTAAATCGCATCTCCTGCACACAGACCAACTGCTCGAGTACCTGAATGAAGAATGACAATGTTAGCCAAAGCACATGTTTTAGTAGAATAACCAAACGTCATACTGCCGGAATTGGACAATTGGTAATATATAAAATCTGATTAAATGTCTAGCAGAGGCCCCGATACTTAGAGTACCGACATGTAAAAAATACCAATAAAGCTGCGAATATGAATGTTAAGGGAATTTATCTTTTACTTACCCCCTATGAGTTCTCATTCACGAACATCAGACGGCACTGCAAAATATCAACAAATTGGCAGTAAGAAAAAGAGTAAACAATGTGGTCTTAGGGGTTCAGTCAGGGTATAAAAAACAGTAATTGTTATTTGTTTTTATTTAACCTAGTTACCACCACCATAAGGTTTAAATATTAGAATGGCACTAAGAGGTGAAAGTGAAAATTCGGTTGTCGGAAGAGGTTAAATTAAAATATTAGGTTTTTAATCTAACTTTAATCTACCACTACTGCCATGATTAGAAAATTAACAAAACTAGTCTACGCCTTAACTGGTACTTTCAAAATGTGACACAAAACACAAAGATAACCAAACCGGCCAACCCTAACGCTTTAGGGAAAGACAACTAAATTTTAAAGTGCAAGACAAATATGACTAAACTAGCCGACCGTAAAATTGCAATACCACAACACTGTTTCCAGTTTATAACAAATAAATTTGATCCAAGTAAATTGGTCTGAATAAAGACAGAAACAGTTGTATCTCATAAGTATTCAATAGTCTTTGAACATAAACATTCAGCTTGTGGTTTTGCTACCTTGAAGGGTCCCTTGCACATAAATTAAGAGATAAATAATTTTTACGTCAATTTATTGTTTTGGGTACCGTAAAATTATGTCAAAAGAAATAATGGGCAAATATTGCAGTGTAGGTAAGTCATTAAGGAATGAAATAGCACACAGCACTCATACAAATGAAAAATTGTTATAATTCATTTATGTGCAAGGATTACTTTAATGATCTTAAAACTATACAGTGTTCGAGACTAACGCCGGCCCGTCGGCCAATGGCCGCCAATTTAAGGCCAATGGCCGAATTTTTTCACCAAAAATGGTATGAAATCGGCCTGGATGGCCCACAGAAATTTCTGCTTATTTTCCTAATTTCAAGACCAAATTTTGCACATATTCATTATATCGAAGTTTAGCAAAGTATTTAGATATTCAAAAGGTCAAATGAGGGCCAAAAGAAATCTGTCAGGGCCGACAATACCTTGGTAAAGTTGGTCCCGATGGCTGACAGTCCAAAAAGTTATTTTCGAACACTGCTATGAACTTTGCACAAGGGAAATTGGAGGGTGAGAGGAGGGAAGGCAGGGAGGGACGGACTACTACTACTTAAAGAGATAGTTTTCTACTGAAACAAGTGTCAACTAGAATAAGATGACAGGGGTCCTTGGGTAGCGCCATGGCAGTGTGTGTATAGGGGTGGAGGTGGGCAACATGATTTTGCATGCAACGAACAACATGAAACCATAGCGAGTGTCCGAAATGGTACTTGGCACCAGGTGCAAACTATAATTGCTACAACACACAATCGTGATGTATTGTTAGGCAGTAACAAAACATGTTTGTAAGTTGTGAACCATTGCAACATTTCCCACTACCTGAGACGACACCATAAACGACAGGACACGGCAACACAGTTTTCAATAGCAAGAAACTTGATTTTCTCCAAAAATTCACCAGGCCAAACGAAGAGGACGGTCCGACTGCAATAAACGCAAAATGTCACTTTTCAAGTTAAGTTTGGTTTTAAACGGTTTTCCAGGAGTCACGCAAATGCACTGAACTTGGGGACCAGCATCTGTGATCTGAAAGGGATATAATGATTTATTTTTGAACAGTCCGTGCTCCAACGGGGCGCACCTAACATCTAGGTACATTACCAGCTATAGGTAGTAGATCCTGCTTCGCTGTTTTGCTGTCTCGTTGCCAGAGTCAACATGCCGCACACAGACATCATGAAGAACCCAACCACCTCCTTAAAGCCACACAGCCCCAGCCTCATTCCAGTCCTACAGGCTGCATTGATCCATTTTCCACATCGGCCAGGCCCCCTTGTAGTTCAATCGTTCCATTTGGCAAGTCAGGCTCCATTGTAGTTCACATCGACCGCGCCCCACTTTAGTTCAATCGTTCCATTTGGCATGTCTCCATTGTCCTCACTGATTTCCTTTTCGCCTTTCGTTATCCTCCTTGGACAAAGTTCACAACTGTGTATTTTCTCACAGTACTTCACTATTTACTCCAAAGAGTTACATGTTCATATGTTACACGTTCAAAAGTTCACAACTAATCGACCATAAAAAGTTCACAAGGTCACAACTGTCTGACTATTGTGATCAAAGTGTACATGTTCACCTGTTCCGAAGAACTTTTAATATACTAATCTACCTAATATACCACACCAATCGGAGGATACTGGGAACCTATTCTTGCCCAGATGTACACAGATCTAGACCAGAGGGGACACGACAGATGAGATTAAGACCCTTTTAAGTGGGCTAGGGAAGCCAGCGACAATATGTATGTGTCCAAGATGGGCCAGGGTTTTCCCCAGGACAAATGTAAAGCCGGCTATTTATGATAGAAACACATCGGTGTGTACACTTATTGTTCATGGATGACTGTCCTGGCGATATGACAACAGCAGTTCCGTTTTGGATTCCAGGTATACAGTGGATGTCCTCAGAGTTCTTGGTGATCTTGTGTTATCTCCTTGAAGCGCCAAGTTCAGAACTGCCTGACTAACTACTCCTAGGCTAAGTTTACATTTGCATGTGAAAAATACCAAAAATAATTTGGTTTACAATCAGTCCAATATTTGTCGGCTGAAAAGGCAAAAAATTTGTTAAATCTCTTGTGTGATTCGTGATTTCCCCGCGGTAAATTAATTTTAGACTCAGCTTTATAAAGCACTATAGGCTAGTTGTCACATTAGTATTACCATGAAACAAAACTACGGGGCTTAATGTATTTTTCTTTAGCCAGAATCCACTGCATGCATGGCTTGCATTCTAGCATTTGAAGGATGTGAATTTACTTTTTGAACATGTAAGCCGGTGATAATGTTTGCCACATAGCTAGAGAGTTACCGTTACTTGGGGAAAAACTGAGTATCTAGTAGTAGGGGAAAAACACGAACCACTACAAGGGATAGACCTTAAAATGTGCCAAATTGGGAATATTTTGCAGGTTAATCCCCTATTTCCAAGTTGTGCATGATGAGTGCAAATAATTATGGAAGGAAACGGTAGCAAATTTGGCTCGTACCATATCATGGCAGAGCTGGAAATCAACATGCCGTCAGCCAATGGGGCAGCAAACAAAATAACAACACCCGCCTCATTTTGATATATCTCATCCCCTTGGCAGGAAACATACATATTATATCATTTCGCCTTCTTCTATCTGGAGGCTCATTTAAGTCGGTTCGCAATATTGAGTGTGTCGGCACCTAAGATTTCCAACTCTGAATGATACTAGCGCTTTTTTTTTTCCTAGTCGACCGTCTGAGTGAGTGTAAAACACACTACTAAACAGGGTTCGAAATTACAGTCTGCCCATCGGCCAATGGCCGGAAATTTCAGAGGAGGGCCAAACATTTTTGAAGAAAAGTAAGGTATTTTCTGCCCTGGTGGCCAAAAGATTTCAGCAATATTCTATCCTTTTCTTAGGCAGATGAAAAAGGCTTAATAGGGGCTCCCTATAGGTAAAGTCAGGGCCGACAAAAAGTCAAGCAGAGCCAACCATTTTTTTAACAGTCGGCCTTGATGGCCGAGGGCAAAAAAGTTAAGTTCGAACACTGCTATTCTTTTTTTTTCTTTCTTTTTTCTTTCTTCATTTTTTTTGTTCGTTTCATGTTGTCATTTTTTTTTTCGTTTTCTTTTTCTATTACAATGATGAAAGTGTTCAGTGAACATATATGAAAGTGTTCAGTGAAAAATATTCCTGAAATAGGATGGGCAAGTAGCAATCTCTATTTGGAAATAGGTGGGTTAGGATTAATAACTAAGGAGGATTTAAATTCAAAATTTCAAAAGTGATTTAATGAAAAATATTCAAAGAATTGTTTGTTCGAAGGCGTGTTTTTTTTGACACGTCACTCCTTTTTAAATTTACTGAAATCAGTATATTTACTGAGGACTTTCATCACCATTTTTAGTACTTCCCTTAAAAAAAAAGTTCAAGAACAAAAAAAACAAAAATAAAATATATACCCACCCTTAGCGCGATCCCAAGGGCTCCCTGAAGCAGGGTTTTCCCCAGGACAAAATTAGAGCCGGCCATTTGTGATCCAACGATCGAAACGCCGATCATGATTCCATTTTTTTAAGAGTACTTGCAATACTTCAATATTTTTAACCCACCTTTGGCCACCTACAGACGGTCGATCCCAGACACTAGTTAAAGCTGGTCAAGAGAGCCGGCTCTAAGTGCCTAAGGAAAACCCTTGCCGGGCAGACACCTTTTTTCAATTTCTATTCAAATCAGGCCTCAAAGCACATCGGACACAAGAGAAATGTCTGTTGAAAAATTATCTTTTTGGAGCAATGAATAGGATGTAAAATATTCCAACAGTAAAGGGTCAGACAGGTATTCTCATCCTGATTTAGGCAGTATTATATAGTTTGTGTAGGCGGTACGGTTTCTGTCTCCCACCTTGGAAAAGACTGGAATTTAGCGCTCTTGTGAACACAAGCCTAAAGGTTTCAACAACTTGATTGTATTCCATGTTTTGAGGCCTGTAGAAACCACCAAGAGGATTCCCCATAATGTAATAAAAACCAAAAAGAATACGATTGCTTCAGATGACTAGAATAAATGGTTAACCCAAATTATGTCTGAGACATCAATAATTAATTTCTGATTGTCATGACTCAGGGCTAGACGAATCTGTTGTCTGTGCGTCAAGTAAACTGAACGTACATCTCTTTCAATCTGTGTATAAACAGTCAGTCAGGCACGGGCGCATTTGGGTGTGTGTGTGTGTGGGGGGGGGGGGGGTGGTTTCTGCAAACCCCACCCTAACCCAGACAAACACGCGCACATCAAATTCGAAAGCAATTCCTCTACGATGAAGGCACTTCCATGTTGAGAAATAGACAGCACAAGTCATTTCAATGTATTATGTGATTTGTCGAGCCCTGAGACGGATAACTAAAAGTTACTAGTGCCGCTAAGAAGTACGATGAGACACATAAATGCTTTAAAAGATTATTTATTGATATGTGATAATGATTATACAAACAAATTAAAATTACCATTTGAATTACTAGGCCAAGGAAAAGAAATAGTTGCGTTCCGGTAACATCAGCCAAAAAAGTTATGGTAAGTAGTTTTGGAATTTTTTTTATTTTGGAAAATATTTCTAATGGCCTAAAGTGATAAAGATTCTGAAATTTTGGGATATTGTACACAATTTAAATTTTTTTCACTAAAAACTCTTCAAAAACGGGTCGGAAAATTAGGGTAGGTAGGGTTACCGGAATGCTACTATTTCTTTTCCTTGACAAAAATCTGGGATACACTAACCTAAACTAAACTAAAAAAAAACAAACTACCGACAACCGACGCATCCCCCCTCCCGGTATCTGCCGGGGGGGACGCGTCGCCGCCGTGGCCGGCCGGCCCCTTGTGGCGGTGGGGGCGGTGGCTGAGGTAGGGGGGCCGGCGGTTGGGGAGGGCCTGGTGGTGGCGGGCCCGCTGGCGGTTGGGGTGGCGGTTGGGGTGGCGCACGGGGTGGCGGGGGGAAGACCGCCACCTCCACCGTCAGGCGCACAGTGATTAGAACTCTGCACGTCAAATGAAAGCACATGGATGTTAAGAAATGATGACTTGTCGAAATGTCGGAAATGGATCTTTCAATTTCAGAATCCTTTAACTGAATGACTTCAATCTCTCCCAAAATTGTGGGCTGGGTGGCCTTGAATCGGTCTTTATAAGTGGCCTGTAGAAACCACCAAGAGGGTTCCCCATAATGTAATAGAAACCAAAATGAATACAATTGCTTCAGATGACTAGAATAAATGGTTAACTCAAATTTACAACTATCTCTGAGACATCGATTAATTTCCGATTGTCAGGACTCAGGGCTAGACGAATCTGTTGTCTGTGCGTCAAGTAAACTGAACGCACATCTCTATCATCTGTGTATAAACAATCAGTCAGGCACGGGCGCATGTGGGTGTGTTTGTGGGGGTGGGGGCCTAGAAACCCCACCCTAACCCAGACAAACACGCGCACATCCATTTCGAAAGCAATTCCTGTAACATGAAAGCACTTCCATGTTGAGAAATAGACAGCACAAGTCATTTCAATGTATTATGTGATTTGTCGAGCCCTGAGACGGTTAACTAAAAGTTAACGTTCCTAGTGCCGCTAAGAAGTACGATGAGACAGATAAATGTTGTAAAATAATATGAGATTTATTTAAAATTGATTTACATATATATATATAGAATTACACGCAATTACACGAGGTCAAAAGACAATCACTGTATATTACTTATTAGGCCAAGGAAAAAAAATAGTAGCATTCCGGTAACCCGACCTACCCTTTTTTTTTACCCCGACCCTAATGTTTTGAAAGAATTTTTAGTTAAAATATGTTAAATTTTGTCAAATATCATAAAAATTGCGATTTTTTTCACTTACAAATATTTTCCAAAATAAAAAAAAATCCAAAATTTTCCAAAATAAAAAAAAATCTACCTTTTTACCGGAACGCAACTTTTTATTTTCCTTGGCCTTAAATAAACGAAATAAAACAAACCTAAATAAAACTAAAAACTAAACTAAACTAAAAAAAACTGAACTAAATGAAAAAAAAAACTAAAAAAAAACAAAACTAATGCTGACATCCAATGCATCCCCCCTCCCTGTACCGGGCAGGGGGGACACGCCGCCGCCGTGGCCGGCCGTCGTTCCCGGGCGGTGGGGGCGGTGGGGGCGGTGGGGGCGGTGGGAGCGGTGGGGCCGGCGGGCCTTGACGAGGAGGCCCAGGGGGTGGCGGGCCGGCGGCTGGTGGTTGGGGTGGAGGTGGGTTTGGTGGGTTGGGTGCGATATCGATCGCGACGCGCAGGTACACACTGACTACAACTCTGCATGTCAAATGAAAGCACATGCTATTAAGAAATGATGAGTTGTCCAAATGTCGGAAATGGATCTTTCAATTTCAGAATCCTTTAACTGAATGACTTCAATCTCTCCCAAAATTGTGGGCCGGGTGGCCTTGAATCAGTCTTTATAAGTGAACATAACATTTTTGAACACTAATTTCACGGATTTAGGTGAATTTAATCTGTAGATATTTATATAAATTCCAAAGCTGAGAGCCCTCCTAATACATTGATATGAAATCAAAGACAACTGTTGACGTCGATGAAGATGTGAGTTTTTTTGTTTTTTTTTCCTGTACCTAATCACTAGCCCCCTATCCCATGGGCACATCGGACCAGTGTGAGTGTATCTGGCTTTTATCAGGTATTTTTCTGCTATTTCCTCCTCCCATGGGCCCGTCAGACGAGAGTGAGTGTATCTGGCTTTAATGATGTTGTATTTCTGCTAGCTCCTCCTACCATGGGCCCTGAAGATCAGTGTGAATGTCTCTGGCTTTTATCTTGTATTTTCCAGCTATCTTCTCCAGCTTACGTTGATATCTGTTCACGGTTTGAATGAAGTATAGATTTACTAGTACCGGATACTAGTAAAAACACAGTCTGTTAGGTGACTGGCTTCAGCTTACGTTGATACCTGTAATGTGGGAATGCTCTACACAGAGATGCCACTTCCAACTGATGAATACATAGGAAAATGAGGAAATACTATTCCTATTGAATTTTCTAAAAATAACTAGGAGAGAACTTTTGTTCAGGGAAAGGGAACTGAGATAGGATCTGTATTTGAATAGATTGAAAGTGACACAGAATACTCTAAAATGGATATTAAAGTAATGTCGGGAAAATCAGTTTGGCAATCCATAACCACCAAAATGTAGGAAATCCTAAAAAAGTAGGTAAAATGGCATCTCTGTCTACAGACACAGTATGGTAGGTTATCTTCTTCAGCGTATGTTGACACCTGTAATCTGGGAATGCAGTTGGACCATGGTCAGTTGAGCATGCATATTAATAACGTTCACATTTGTGTTTGAGGATGACAATCAGCCCGATTGTTTGGGGTTAATCAAGCATGCAGGCATGCAGAATACTATCATGCAGAAAATGACATGCCAGGGTGGAAATTGACGCCTGTAATTATTATTCCTATTATTTCCCTATTTTAATATGTTTTTGCACTGATCCTAAACTTATTGATCCTTTGGTAAGGTATGATGCTTAGACTGTGAAATATGACTACTATTATACAGTTTATGGATCAGATTAAAGCCCCATCGAGCCCCATTTATTAAAATAAGTCTTGAGTTGATAATTTTCCTTGCATGGTTAATAGAAGGTACACCATGATATTTTTATTTATTAGGATTTTCCAATGTGGGCCACATTTTTCATTTTTTTAAGTCTTATCTCAAATTGACAATTTTGATTTTTTTCACAAATATTTTGGATATGGGGAAATATGTCAAATATAGGTGAGATCCGCGCAAGGAATGCTCTTTACAATGATATATAATACATGGGAATCAAATCAAGGGAAGATCCGCGGATTTTAGCCTGAAGTTTACAGTAAATAAAGAAAAATGCATAGAAATAGGCTCATTAGGGGGTCCATACCTATGCGACTATTTTAATGTAAATCTGGTAAAAAAAAAGTACACTTTTTTTATTCTATTTTTTGCAATATCTTAGGTTTGCCAAGTCCGATTCTAAATCTGTTTGAATTTATGTAAAGCACTAATTCTGGTGGATCTTACAGGCATTGACAAACTACTGAAACTTCAAATTATATTTTTTGTGTGGTATTGCTAGTATTACCTGCCCCGGGAAGGCGGGCAATGCTTAATGTTGTGCCCTGGTGATGCAGAAATAAGACTGTTTTAAGGGATGGGGCACAATATTTAAAGAATAAACAAAACACTGTCAACAAAGCTGAAATTCGATATTCTAATGGAACCCCCTTCTATCTTTGGAGTGAACATTATTGCTGCTCTGTTTTTATTTCTGAGAGTCAGGGACAATAAACTAATTAAATCAGAATCGAAATAGCACGAGGCCCCTAAATAATGGGTAAGGCCCCTAGATTCCAAGTCCAGTAAATGTCTCGGTCTGCTGGCTGTCATGTAACCACCATGAAATACCCTCGGCGATAATAACTCCGCTTCTCTGCTATAATCACCTCTGTAACTATAGCCGGATAACTAACAGCTTTGGGTCAAAGCCTCTCGCCGGGCACAAATGTAAAATGCTAAAAGGCTAAAATGATTAATACTTATATCAGACGCGATGACAGAGTTAGCTGACAAAGCTTGGGCGATGATAGGGGAAAATGCGTTATATTGACACTACTCCAGCCAAACTATTAAACGTGTTTATCCCATCCACTTTTATGTTACTACCCACAGTAAACAGCTAACCGCTGATTACATGCATATAAATCTTGCCCGAGAAACCCTTCCTCTGTAGGTCCCGGGTGATTCGGCAACCCTTCTCGAAAAGACGCCATCTTGGATTTTACCAGCGAACGAACAACAAACACATTCCGTTCGCCGATAGCAAATAATTACGATGAAAGAACTCGCCCAACCCGGTATACACACATCCCTAGCGCTAAATACAATCCTAATAACCTATTTTGGACCGAAATACCAAGGATATACAGCTAATTCAAGTCCAAAACAACCCCTTAAAACAGAAAAGAATGCTTACCGGGCCGCCATTTTCGGATTTCTGAGTTGCCCGGATGTGACGCTGCAGGCAGAGACACCTATCGAACGGACGAAGCATTAACTTCACAAGCGCTCCGTAGACCGTGGCGACGCGTAGCGATTGCAGCGGGATCGGCCTGCGCTGTTCATCACCAGTTTGGTCGTTTGGGAAAACATGCCGCCTAGGGCAAGGGGAAATTGTGAAATTAACACTGGACATACTGCTGAGGCATGGTAAGACGTTAACTACTTGGACTGTAGGATCACATTGTGTCCTTCATGGCCCTTAGCAGGAGCGCAGAATAATGGACCAATTATATCTAATCATACAATCAGATAAGGTGAAATTCAAGCTGTGAAAATCATCTATACTTTACCAAGTAGCTATATATAAAGTATATCACACGCTTGTTGTTTCTGTCTTGGTATAGTATGATGTCAGTTTGGCCTAAATTGTAGAGTATACCATTAAAAATGACATCCGTTTCCTACATGTTTTGCCAACAGATTTATTTATATAGAGTTCGAATTTTGCATCAAACTAAGCAACATGATGTGACAGGTGTTATGAGTAATAATTTGAAAATATAATTAATTTATCTCAATGATTACTTTTTTCAAACAGGGAAGACTCAAAAAAGGTTAATTTACAGTGCATGACACTGGGATGAGGAAGGGACAGCTACCAAAATATTCATAAGAGCTGGTTTCAAATTAATACTTTATATTGACCTCAAGTGACGGTTGGCTGTACATATTTGTTGTATCCCACAAAGAACTGTAAATAGACAATGAGGACTCCCACCCGAGCAAAAAGGGTCTTTCAGGTAGGGGTCATTCACGAATTAGATACAGAAAAGGGCTGAGGCTAGGTGTCAAGGGCTCCAGCAGATTAATGATGCATATTACATGTAGAATGGGGGTAGGGGGTCTAAAACGCATTCAAGATATATATATATATATATATAATTAATTTATGGTCCTTTCCTCGTATATTTACCAGTTTAGAGCTAATAATGGTTGATTAAGAGGTTCCAGGGGCATACCCCGTCCTATTTCCTGTTATTCAACCCTATCCCAAAAGGGGAAAATGTTCCATACAATAACGCTGCTGAATAGGAGAGGGTATTTGGTAAAAAAAACAAAAACAATCATATTGTATTCCTTTGACTGTACTTTCACTTGGTTCGGAAGTGAAAAAAGGTAATCAATGACATAACTTCTACTCATGCACACGATTTGGAACGTGCCATTGTGTTAGTTAGTTTTTTCCCTTTTTCTTTCTAATGTACATTAGAGTAATTCTTTAGATATAGCTTGAAACTATAAGGGTTCCTTATGTCGTTGTTGGACTCCTATATAATACAGAGTATACATGTATGTACTCATAAACCACTTAGCTTCAACACTAACGGCCAGTAAAATGTATGAATAACATAGTCTACTTTCTACTACTATACTATTGTCGTTGTACTAAAGTTACTTGTTGAATCTAACCAAATGAATCTGTGGTGTATTTCATAAGGAATTATGGAGGCATTAACAGAAATACGCGTTTAGTAAACTAGCACAGAGTATGATTCCCTATCGGTTCTTTTTGGCTACTCTATAACAGGTTTTGGGTGTGCTAACTAAAGTTATAAGGGTGCTAATAGAGGTTTTATTTCTGCGGAAATTTCTTCAACTCTTTGCTATCTATCCATTAATGAAAAATAATATATTAGCAGACGTTTGCAAAGAAAGATGACACTAAACTTATATAGAATAAACACTCAAGGATATTTTTTCTTACGGATTTTATTATGTAATATTATACGCCAGACTTATCCCTCATATCCAGATATATTACATGACCATCAGGAACATGATATTTGATAATGTGTCACAGAATACAATGTTTATATGTACATATGTAATATTATATTATGAAATATTGGCAGGGATGGATCTAGGAGGGGGCGGGGGTAGAGGTCCCGATTCCCCTCCCCCTTTGCACTGCAATAAAAGAGTACACCTTTTAAGCATTTAGCCTGTATTATGCTGACCCCCATTTCTGTAATCCTGTATTTCTTCACTGATAATCTCTAGGCCGCCCAGCCTTAGTCACCTAATGGCTAAGTTGCCATAGTCATGTGCATATGATCAAAGTGACTATGGGGATATTTAGTATAGTCACAAAAACATAGTCAATGCTGACTATGTATGACATCACAGGAAGTGACGTTTCCAATGGGAAATTTGAATTCTGAGATCAACAGTCAACCAGCCAGGTGATCAGAATGGGCTTCTTTATCAAGGGTAGGAGTATCATTTGTTGTATTTGCCTTAATAGATTTGCTATACACCTTTGCCACGACCCTGCGCAGTGCCCCAACTCCACAGTGGCTGCAGTGTTTTTGGGGAAGGGTGATCTGGGTCACTTCACTGTATATAGGGTTATAGAGGGACCTGCTAGGAATCCTGGGCTGCAAGTCCCCAAAACCCTATTAAAGAGTTAAAAGTACATTACTAAAACCACAAATTACTATGTATTACATTATCTTCTAGTCATAAATGAAACTGTTTTTATGTTGAATGCTGCAGTTTGCATGCATTAAGGATTTTTTTAGACTAACCTGGCTTGAAAACTGAATAGAGGTCAAATGTCAAAACAAGTTGATTGGTGAGTGAGTGTTTTGGTTCTCAGATCAATTGGGTGATTAGCAGTGTGTGCTTGGCAGGGTGGTGGACAGGCATGGCCATTATACAAGAAAGGGGAGGGGACATTTATTGTATTGTGAATGATAAGGTGGTTAGGGGGAAAACCAAGTATACTGCTGAAAATTATTGTAAAATGTAAATGAAATTTGAAAAATAAGGGGGAAATATGGCAAACATCTATAAAATATATGTATAACATCATAAGTTGTTGATTGTTACCTGTGTAATATAAGAACATTCTCTGTGCAAAATAATAATTAGAAATGCTATACTAGGCCTTGACAATGTCATTACAATTAATTTTATTTTATTATTTTTTTTTTTTTAAGCAATTAACTCTAGGTGCACAATACAATACACATGCACAATACATCAGACATTCCCCCTACATAAAATATGACACCAAAAATGTGTAAGTTACACAAAACTAGCAACACAAAAATAAAGTGTGTCCCCCTCTTGTATATCAAATGACCACCCTACCACTTTTCACCTTACACCACCACTCTCCACAACAATCAAAACAAGTACACACTTGACCCTTTCAACAGGCACTTGAAAGTGTCAACTCATTGTAAGATGTTTACATTTGCAACAGAATACTATTCTTTCATTCTACATCCTATTTCTAATTCTTACAAGAATACAACTTGAGAATACTACATGAAATGTATATTGATCAGACACTTTAGCATTATATGTATAAAGTTTAAACAGGAAAGGTTAGTATAATGATATACCCAGACCTAAAAGAGTGTTTCCAATCTAAACCACAGGGGGGAGCCACCTTAATGAAAAAGATGTATAGGATGCAGAGAGAGTATTTTGTACGAGAAGAAGAATGTTTGAACCGAATTTTATGGCTAATGTGGTGAGTATTAGAGGAGAATGGTAGGTCGGACCTCCCAATCTGTCCCACTGTCACTAGGGTGGCTGGGGCCTGCCTGCCTAACGACTTACCTGGTAACCTGACACACATAGTCCCCAGGCTGGCCTGGCCTAGAGGGAGCCCTTATAGCAACTGGCAGTAAACAGTTTGGGGCTACCAATGGAAAACAACGTGTCCGTTGTAACGGTATGGCCTAATTAACTGTCTCACAAAGTGTCCCAACAGGACGTCCTTTATTATCAGTACAATATTTTAAATCTTTTAAATATCTTGTTTTCTTCATAGTATAGTTTTCAATGAGGAGGGGAGGGGCCGTTCTGGCCAGCCGAACAGCAGGCTCTTCTTATCACAGATGTCAGGTAATGACCAAAGAAATTTCACGCATCAATTTTTTTCACAAAACTCCTCCAGAAAACAGTCACGAATCTAAAAAATGATGCGTGAAAGTGTAAAAAAGATGCGTGACGGATTTGTGAATGAAAATATCCATATAAATACATTTATAAAGCATAAATATTTATGCAAAATTCTTCATTTTATCCATCAGAAACAAATCACAATTTTATTAGAAAGTTTCTAACCAAAAAAAAAAGTCACGAATCTAAAATGTTGTGTATTTTCATGAATCCAAATTTTGGTACCGTGGACATAAGATTCGTGAATTTTTGTTGGTCGCCATACCAGGAGTGCCGACCAAAGAAATTTCACGCATCTAAATTTATGCACAAGGTGTTCCAGAAAACGACCACGCATCTCAAAATTGATGCGTGAAAATGCAAAAAAAGATGCGTGATGGATTCGTGAATGAAAATGTCCATATAAAAACTTGTATAAACTATAAATATTTATAGAAAATGATTCAATACATCTATTAGAAACAAATTACAATTTTGTTGGAGTGTTTTAACCAAGAAAAAAATGTCACGAATCTAAAATTTTGTGTATTTTCACGCATCCAAATTTAGGAATCGTGAGCATAAGATGCGTGAAATTTCTTTGGTCGCCACCCCTGATCCCCGCATATGCCCAGCATCATACCTGTACGCAGGTATCACTGGTTAGTGGCCCAGAACGGCCTGCTGCACCCCTCATTAATCTTCAGTTATTAGAAATGACGCGATGTGGCATTTCTGTGTTTTTATGAATTTTAAAAATGTGATTCATCATGTTTTAAGTACAAACCCAATGAAAATGAGAAAGTTGCTAAAGTTGATATAGTATTTCATGAAAGACTAAATTTTTAAGTTTATCAGAGCATTTGCAAATTAATAGTTGGATTGTTTTAAAATGAATTTTACTTTTTAAAAGTTTATTCTTATTGATAAAAATGTGCAGGTGATGATAACCTGTCCTGAAATAAGAGGACGGTCAGGGGTCCTGGAAACCATAGGCCTAGGCTGAGGATATGCATGTGGGAACGGCCAAGAGAACCCCACGTATATATAGTTACTGACTCGGGATTGTAGGACATTTTATTGTTATAAATGCCATTGCTCCTTTTTTTTCGAGATTTCCGATTTTTATTGTCCGTAACAGAATTCTAATTGTAACTGACGTTATGTTTTACAAATTTCCAGATTTTCCAGGATAATAAAGTAGCATTTCTGCATTGTAAGATCGTTTTTAAAACCTGAATAACATGAGCGGTGGGGGTGGGGGTGAAGGGGAGCAACTGTGACAAAGATTAGGGGCCTGCATCTATTGGTCATTAAGTTTTATTAACACACATTCTGGATTGTAGTTCTAGATATTAAGAATTTCCTCTATACCGCTCAGGTATGGAGGAAATTCCATCTAGAGCTTATTTTACAAAGTGCCATTTATAGCCTGTCTAGTTTTGGTTAAATTTACCACATTTTTGAAACTTTCATTAAAAACGGTAAGGGTACAGATTAGGTCCACATTCAAATCCATTGTGTACTTTAGTCCAAGGGGCTGGTGGATAAGATTATATAGAGATAAATGTAACTTAGTCCTTCTTGACTAAGAGTATTAGCTACCCTTTACTATGTATGTCACAACCCATTTAAGTATGACTAACTTGGGTTAGTCACCTTAGTCACCAGTGACCAGAAAAAGTTAGTCCTCTCAGGCCCCATCAAGTTGACTAGCAAAGTTAGTCACAATGTGACTAGCTTTTGCACCTATAAGATTATCAGTGTTAATCATGTATAAAATTATTATAGTAGACTGAAATTTCTGTTAGATACCTTATTATGATGGTAATAACAAGAGCATCTCAATTGAGGGTATAGAAATACAATGTATGTACGGTTAATTCCAGCATAATTGTATAATCAGGCGGGTTATGAAAACCAGTTTTTGTCAAAACTGATAACTGTCAATTTGATGCCTGAATAAAGATTGAATTAAAAAACGGAATTCGCCCTGATTGGTATGAGACACATGAAACAAAATGAAACACATTTATAATTAACATAATTGATAGCAATTTGGTCATTTGTATGTACATAGGCTTTTCAATTATTTTGAAACTATACATGGAACAGTACTCTCGTGTTTCTTTATGTCAATTATTCGATAACATCGTACATTTGTAAAATGGGCTGTTGAAGTTTCTAATACAAACATGTCATGACGTATTTTGTCTTACATTTGCGCTACATGTACAGTAGTGTGCTACTTTAAAAAAAAAATTATTGTAACAATTATAACACTTGTCACAATAAAAAAACTATTCTTTTAATTTCATGGTAACCAGTTTTTTTTTTTATAATTCTGACTCTTTGTGTTTGGCCTGTTCTATTTTGTTTTGAGCCCAGGCAAGTGTGGCGTATTCCACGCTGTCCAGTGACCCGTGGATGAAGCTGGAGCGTGGTTCGGGCACCTTCACCTCGTTATAGATGATCAGACCGCCCGGATCTGTGGGCTCTTCACCCTGCAAATAACATAGGACTAACAATTAGCTGATGAAAATCCTGCAACGGGTGTGACAATGATAAAACATTGTATTTTGTTCTGTTTTGGTTCGTGTTATGTTATTTTGTTGGCTCCCATTAATGTTGCTGTAATATCTGCTGTGATGTCACATTGGAACTTTATTGCAGCATTCTAGTTTTACAGGTTCTTCAACTAAGATAAAATGTTTTATAGAATTCCTCCTTGGCTTGATGTTAACATCACCAAAGAATCAATATTTGTTATAACGTACTGATTCGGTTAAGTTGAGACCTCACCATAATTGATATAACTTTTACGTGTAATCTTAGAAGGTAATGACTGACCAAAAGAGTATGGTTACAGATAGTATTGTTACATTTTAAATTGGCCGGAAAGTAAACATTGCTTTTGAATATTTCTAAACATAATGGGGTCTTATTAGGTATGGATAATTTTTATGCTATTTCCAGACAGAGAAGTATTAATCTATCCACAGCCCCAACTTTACAATTATGAGATATGCTAGAGGAGAAAATTTGATTGATAATTTGAATGTAATAATAAAGTAGTTGAGGTGGATTGTCAAAGACATCTTAAGACTAATTCAAAATGCCACATTGACTATCAACATGCTGGTAACTCATATATTTATTTCAGTATAGGATGAATGGGAAGGAAGAGTAATGAGTCTCTTTTTCTGTATGTATAATATAAGTCACAAATACCTACCTCATGGAAGGGTTGCACGTAGATAATTTCTCCTGACAAGGTGTTCCCGGTACCTGACCTGACCACAGACCTACGACCTGTGTTCACCTCCCTCATCTTCACTGTAAGATACAAAGGAGTACAGCAAGGATTATAAGTTTGCAAAATTGATATTGATAAGGCTGAAATATCAGATAAACAAGAAACATGTAACAAAGATCGTAAACGATCTATTAGTGAAAAAATCATCTATAGCAAATATTTAAATAAATAAAAAGAAAAAATATTGAACAGATCACAGACGTCTCAAGCCTAAAAATAATAAAGATATAAGAATTGCAAACGTGTCCAGCTTACTCTACCTCTTTGGCATTATAGTGACAATTTCTACAAATATTTTATTTTCAACCTCGGTCCCATAGTCCAAGGAAGCCCTGACCTACGTGATGTCAGTCAGACAGTCAGGTATTTTCTCCGACTACGGTCTCACCACTCTTGTATAAATGCATAGACATACATAACATGTATCTCTATGGATATAAGCAGCACATACCATCGTTCTTCAAAACAGAAAAGACCCCCTTTCCACTAATTATTTTCTTTGATAAAAAGTACCCCTTTTTCTTGAAAATACAGACATACAGTACCTGAAAATGGTTATTTCTGTACCTCTTTATTGAATAAAAAGGACATGCAAAGTCTGTGAAAACAAACCCTTTATCCGTGTTTTTGTAGAATGATGATGTAAGACTGGCAGTATCGGCTTTTTAACAGATCACTGATGGCAGTAGTAAACCTAGGCCTAGCCAAGTGATCGACCCTCAACTCTGTAAGTCGTACACAGCTTGCCGTGAGAGAAGGATCCCAATTTGGTAGGCCTATGTGTCAATCCAGTCCAGTATGTTCAAATCCACCCCAGTGTGCGTAAATCCCCTCTAATATGCGTAAATCCAATACATTTACATTGAATGATGAATTGAGATGAGTTTCCATAGGGTCATATTCGTAAAATCCGTGTACATATCTCAGGGACATTATGGCGGCCACCACCTTCTTCCTCTTTGATTTCCCGCCAGCAAGTCACATGATCAAGTGCCCTGACTCTAGTCAAAGCAGAGAGGTGTTGACCCGATCGCATGTAGGTGCAGATTGCCGTGCAGATTATATAATACCTGTCAATCAGCCCACACCACCTTGTATCACGGCCCTGATCACGGCTGGATGCGCCCGCGCCCTCATCGGGGCACCTGCTGTGCGCTCATTGGTCAATGGCACCTCGCGTGGCGCAGCTCAACTACTGTGGACGTAGATATTTTCGCGTGTACAATTTTCGCGGATTTACCATGAAGGACACATTCACAAGGATTTAATTTTGCATTACCAAGAGTTATGCCCACTGTATGGCATGTTAACAGATAATTTGCAGTGTACATATTTTCACGAAAATTTCATGGACTGTTCATGAATTAGATCTAAGCGAAAATATGTACAACACGAAAATTAATACATTCACAGATGGCAGTGGCAGTGGCAGAACAGCTGAGTGCGCAGTCCCCCCCCCCCCTCCCCCCCCCCCTGCACCGTGGGTGTGCAACCCCCGAGAGGGCAGTGCAAAATGCTGATTGACAGGTATGATAAGTCAACGATTGAGAGGCCTCGACCTGACAGTGTGCCTGTTGTACTAATAGAGGGCCCCTAAGAGAACAATCTAGAGAAAATGGTCGGGAGTAGTAAAGTACTAAGTGGACAATAGCTCGATAAATAATGCTTTTTATAACAACTCTGCGACCACAAGCACTCTACGCGACATTCACACCTGCCAAACCTCTCCCCCTTCACCCCCACCATGACCCCCACCAACCCTCCGCTACACATCAGGGGGCGGGGCCTAGCTAGCCTGGATGGCGTCCCATTTTATCATAGTTACTTTAGGGGACCGCGCGGTGGAGGGACACCAGCTGGAATCACTGCGCTCATTGGTCAGTGGTGTAAGTTTGTCTATTACATAACGATTCGCGCCATGCGAGGTACCATTGACCAATGAGGTAAAGACCTTCAGCAGGTGTCCACCGGATTTCACAGAGGCAGTAGATAGATGCAATCCAGCCGTGAAGGTGGCGACTTGGACAATTGAATAAACAATAGAGGTGTGACAAATAGTCTTTTAGATGGGTTACTTTCCAAAAAGAACAAAGGAGAAGTCTCACGACATATTATAGTGAAAAAATCCCTGTATAATTCTGCAAATTTACGTTAATTTACAATTATAGAGGATTTTTTCACTAAAAAGTGAGTGAAATGTTTTTAAATGACAAGTGGAATAGCCAGTAATGTGAACATATTTGTATATCTGATATTCATATTTTCGCTCGCGTGAATTATATATATATATGTTGTTTTTGTGAAACAAAATGAAAAGTATTTCATTCAAGAAGATGTTCTATTGCTTGGGGTTATTAGTGCTATTAACTGGAGTGGTGTTTTACTGAGAAACAACTGGTATGCACGACAGAAACTATCAACAATGTCAATGTCTGGTAATAGAGAAAGAGGAACCAAAAACCATACATACACGCGCACACACACGTACAAATATTTATTTCACCATCAGTATGTCATATCAACTCTAATAAATTAGGAGCTTATGTGCTATATGACCTTGCTGCCCCCTGGTAGATCCTATATGTACTACTTGTGTTTGTGTAGTTACCAGGGTTACTCCCACCATAATTATTTATGTGAACCACTAGCAGGAGCACAAGTCAAACATACCACTCCTCTTGAGATACCTTCATAAATGTACATTTTACTGATAATAACAAATATAAATATACTTATTTACCGCTTCATTGATCATGACTAAATAAATGAGATATAGATAGGAAATAACAAGTAACAAGTGATTAAGTTTGGACATAGATGCATACGGGAAATATTTATCAAATCCTCCTATACAACAAGCCAAAGTTTAAAATTGTGACGATGTGTACAGGTCGGTGGTGTGGGAGCAACTGAAAATAACCGTTACAATGCGACTTTATTTAGTCACCTGTCAACAATCTACGTAACCAACATTATGGAACATCGACGTCACACACCACTTCGAAAAATAACAATTTTAAGGGCGCTATTCCACCAAAACTGTGCGTAAGTCTCAGGGTTAACTTTGGATTTGTATGCAAATATAGTGTTAGTAAGCAAAAGTGTATGTAATGTCAAAAATAGCTTGCTACGAACAGTGTACATATAAAAATATTTACAAATTACAAAAGATGGGATTTTAAATAATTTTCTGTTTTTCTGTGTTAGCTCCATGAATTCTGAACCGATTCTAAAATGGTTTTCAGCAACGGATTTCTCATAACGTAAGGTTCTCAATGCTACCCCATTTATCATCATCACCTTAGCACTTCATGATGAAAAATATATAAGATACATACACATTTGCTCTCTTACGAACAGTACGCAGAAATATAATTGTGTATGTATCTTGTTTCTGTAATGAAATCAAATATAAAGTCTTAAATGTTCGTAAGTTTTTATGGAATGGCCCCGGGGTCTCGCGCCCCAAAATATTACAAAGCTAAAGTAGTGTAGTAACTGTTTGTAGAGCCTTATACTGACCTTCCTTTACTTCCCGCACTGTCCGTTTCTTCATTTTAATGATTACTACTACGATAACGATGACGATGATGATGAGAATCAGTAGTATGGGCACCACTATGGCTGCAACGAAACCACCGGCCATTACCGCACCTAGGAAGGAATAATGAAAAGAAGAAAATCTAATGAAGAAAATTTAAAATATAATCTGAAAATCTAAAGAATTAGAATTGAAATTGTAGAATAGATTTGATGATCCATAATTATAATAAGCCGGTTAGAAGTCTTTATATAGGTTATTAGATACTGTAAAAAGAATGATAATACCATTACATCATTCCACCTTTCATCTTCATTAATTGATTGGTATCATTAAAGTATTGAGTGGTTATTGTTCCTATATCTTACCCCAAAATGTTGTAACACTCACGAAAGGGGGGGGGGGGGGGGGTGATTGGAAGAATGGCAATACCGATATTACTTTCCCAGAGCAATTTTTTTTTATTAATATACAAAACGTGGGGGAATAGATGGCAGGAGGGGGGGGGGGGTCCCAATGTCCCATGTCAAATTTAAGCAATATTAATGGCTATGTCGCGTGTCATCATCGCTGAAAAATGGTCAGGTCCAATGTCGAGTGTAAGAAATGGCCATGTCCTTTGTCAGTATCTTTTAAAAACTCCTGTCGCATGTTGTTAGGCCTCATGTCCCATGTCAAATTGAAGAAATGGCCACATTGCCTGTCACTGTTGGGCATCCACCCCTATAAACGCATAATTATTTCACTGCCAAATTAAATGAAATAGTTTTGGGGACGCATAGTCATTGCTATAACTATTTATGCTAGCAGGGGTCGCCACTGGGTACCACATGACTGCCACCTGCAGGAGGACAGATGTTATTGGTAGTGAGGCCTATTCCCAAGGATTCCCATAGAAATCAGGGGCGAATCCAGGATTTTGAGCAAAAAGAGAAACAAAAAAAAAAGGAAAAAAAAGGGGGGGGGTGCTTTAGTAAAATCTTCACCTTTAATGTAAGGGATTTTACATTATACAAATTAAAATTTGACCCGAAATAAGGGCGGGGGGGGGGGGTGCGCCTCGCACGCCTCAGGTTTTCAGGCTGGGTACGACCTTAATATAATGAAAACATTATACTTACCAGTTGCTGTTAAAGTATACGTATCCTTCTGTTTCTGACCAAACTCAGGCACATGGGTGCAGGTATACACCCCCTGGTCTCCCTCCTCAATGAACTTATCTATAATTGTACCCTTCACCATGTACTTGTAGGTCACATTAACGTGAAAGATCCAGTCAGGTTTGTCCACTTTTAGGTTCCACTTCTTCAAGGTGTGGTCTGGGAGGTCACACTCAATGATGTGGGCATAGACTGGGAGTCTAACCTGGAGCACCCATTGAATTGTCACTGGCTGCTGGAGTGGTACTGCTTCCTTTGGCCCTGCCATTGCTATATGGACTGGAAAATATCAGAATAGCAAAATATTTTAGTACTGGTAGAATGTAAAAGAGGTCACTGGTTCCACTCAATATATTTATTGCCTAAAGTATAGATCAGTTATAGTCATCACTGTATATCACATTATCATATTATAATTATAGTAAAAAGATAATATTGCTATATGGAATTTCAAAATCATTTATAAATACAACTTTGTAACGTCTGGAAGATCAGACATTGTTTGAAGACGACAGATACAATATTATCAAAAATACAGTAAATAGTGAAAAGATAATTATTCATAACCTAAAACCTATACTATTCGACATTCTGAAATTGCTGTCGATTTAGTAATGTGGAGGTGTGAATTAATGTTAGGTATAGACCTTGTGCATGTCAATCATAAATGCCTATGATGGACTGGTAGCCATATTGGTGATCAGTCTAAAATTATTATCATTTATCTTTCTGAAGTATTTGGCATACAATTCATGCCTTTCATTTGAATTAGTCTCACTTATTAAGTTAATAATACTTAATCATTTTCATAATTTAGAATTCACAAATTTATATCTATTTCATGGCGACATATTCTTGATGATCATTGTTGTGATCACCAAAATCTAATCATGTGACCACATCTGCACAAGGTCTTGTAGAATTCACAGGTATCGTCTTCTGAATAGTATATACTATTAGGACGTATGGTTTCATGTGATATTCTCCGAGAAAATCAAAAAAACAATTAATTAATATTCATAAAATTAGCATGGAGAAAACAGGCTTAAGCAGTAGAGATCCTTTGGGCCCATATCTTTGAAACTTATTAGAATAATAAGGGAAACTTTGATTATAAATTCTATGTATCGTGTACAAATTGTAGGCCTACACATGAAAATCCCGTTTGATTATGTATGTACGTAGGGCTATGTATGTATGTATCCTAACCACTGAGGGAGTGGGAGGTTTGGCGACAGAATAGACGGAAATTTCTACCGTAAAACTCTTTAATGTAAATCCTTTACTAAGATATCCTTATTAACTTAACATATATATGTATATATGCAATATGTGTGTTTATGTACATGTATGTATGTATGTATGTATGTATGTATGTATGTATGTATGTATCTATGTATGTATGTATTTATGTATTTATGTATGTCTTTATGTATGTAGTTATATATGAAGTATGTATGTTTGTGTATGTATAACATGGGTATACATGTATGTCTTTCTGCATCTACATCTGTATGTCTATATCTTAGAGTACAATGTAGGTTTGTATGTACATTTGTATGTATGGTTGTGCGTGGGTGTTTATCATTGTCTGTACGTATATATAAGACACTTTAAAACAAGTTCAATGTCGCACTATTTCAAAAACAAAATCATGAACAACAAATTGTTAAAGTTTAGATATAGATGAGTTAGAAAATAAACATCAAACAAAGAAATCAGGAAACAGTGACAGAGAAAGAAATCGTTATTACTTTAAACATTTTCCTATTCACCATAGTATTATGAATGAGACCAACGTGTCACTTATTTTGTTTTTAATAAGACATCACATATAACATTCCAAACCTACAACCACACAAATCCCCTACCATGATGTAACCATCTCACAACAATTCCTACATCCGCCCTGACGTTAATATCCACACACCATGCACTTAATCAGATAACTGACCAAAGCAAACCTAACAAAAAAATAATGCTAACATCTATATGTATACACAGGTCTACATAACACTAGAAATAACAAAATCACTGACCGTCTTGTGTTTTCCCCATACTGATAAGGCTGAGAGATAGGAGTAAACGCAGCCATGGTAGCAGGCCCATCCTGAGAGTTGAGTCCTATTCATCCCAGAGGTGGAATGGTATTATTCTACTCTCCAGGATGAGTGAGTCGGGACGTGAATTATAAACGTGTACACGGACAAGGCACCAGGATATGTGTATATGTGTGTGTGTAATCAGATCCTTTATACCTGACACAATTACCCAGTTATAAGGAGGAAAATTCCCACTTTAAAGAGGCCATTTCCCACTTTAAAGAGGCCATTTCCGACTTTAAAGATGAAATTTCCCACTTTCAAGATGAAATTTCCCACTTTCAAGATGAAATTTCCCACTTTCAAGACGAATTTCCCACTTTAAAGAGGCCATTTCCCACTTTAAAGAAGCCATTTCCCACTTTAAAGAGGACATTTCCCAGTTTAAAGAGGAAATTTTCCACTGTAAAGAGGACATTTCCCGCTTTAAAGAGGACATTCCCCCTTGAAAGAGGCCATTTTCCACTTTAAAGAGGACATTTCCCACTTTAAAGAAGCCATTTCCCACTTTAAATAGGCAATTTCCCACTTTAAAGAGGAAATCTCTCACTTTAAAGACGCCATTTCCCACTTTAAAGAGGAAATTTCCCACTTTAAAGAGGTCATTTCCCACTTTCAAGAGGACACTTCCCACTTTAAAGAGGCCATTTCCCACTTTCAAGAGGACATTTCCCACTTTCAAGAGGAAATTCCCCACTTTAAAGATGAAATTTCCCACTTTAAAGAGGAAATTTCCCACTTTAAACAGGACATTTCCCACTTTAAAGAGGCCATTTCCCACTTTAAACAGGCCATTTCCCACATTAAAGAGGGACAGTGGATTTTCTTCATACTTTTAATTGAAGATGTTTAAAAGAGCATGTCTTTCTAGACGTTTTATTTTGATATACTATAATAAATGGGGATCATTCATTTTTATTGAAAATTTATTCACAATAAACTTATTTTTAGATGAATATCTTTATTGAACATTTTCAGAAGAGTCTATCCTTCCATACGTTAATATGATAATATATGGAAATAATTAATTTCTATTGGCAATTTATCTACAATAAATTTATTTTTAAATGATTATTTTTCATTGAACATTTTCAAAAGAGTCTATCCTTCCAGACGTTGTAATTTGAAAATATGTATTTCTATTTTCTGTCCACATATATCAGTATATCCGAGGTATATCCGTTTTACATATGTTAACTTGGTTAGATACTAGACATGATAATTATATACAGATTGTCAGCAGATGTGTATATCTTTGGCAATGCTCAAACTTCAAAGGGTTATCCTAGTGGTCCAATTGGGAACATTGAAAGAGGGGCGCTGGGATCCTGAGGAACCCCCTAGTTTATATCAAAATTTGTTTTTTTGAGATATAAAAAATTCAAGCCCCTGAAAAGAGAGTCTCATATCTTAACATTAGCCCCCGCTTTCAACACACATCCAAGCTCCTTAGTTTTAAATCTCTGTGGCCTGTTTCATAACAAACCTCTGTAGCAACGTGAACTTATGTTTGCTTATAGAAACTGTCCGGGAGTTTGAAACGGACATAAAATTGCATTTCATAACAAAAGTCATATAAATACACCCCAAACTCACGTCTGTCCACCCAAACTCACATAAGCAATATTGAAACTCACATAACTGTGATGATGAAAAGGGTGATTGTAACTTTATAATACTCAAAAAGATTAAGACTTGGGTCAGGAGAGGCTGATGATTAGTTCTTGGGTGTTTTATGCCTAAAATGAATTATAATGTTTCATTAATAATTAAATGGGTATATATTCCACTATGCAGGGACCGTTTGCGGTGGGCTAATCTCCCACCGCAAGCAATTTGGATTTCAGAAACTAACATGTTGGTTTCTGCCACCGCAAGCCCTCAATAGAAAACTCTATAATATCATTGTATACTATATAATTATTTCATAAAATTATAAAAAAGTCACAATAAAATTTTTAAAAAGTCACAAAAAAAGTTAAATCATATAAAAGAATATAAAATCATTTGTGGTGGCCCACCACAAGTGCCACCGCTAGTACCACCTCAAGCAATTTCTATATTCCACCTTATGGTGGCCAGATTTACTTGTAGTGGGGCCAAACACCGCTAGTAAAATGCCCACCACAAGCAAAATGCCGCACAGTGGAATATGGCCTTTATCCAACTCCCCGCTGGGACAGATCTACGAATTGCTGAAAAGGAAATCTGTGGTACACATATTTGTTAACCACCAACAATTTCCAGCAACAATTACATTAACCTTAATGAAATCATTGAAAATTGCATCTCAAAATTATGCCAACCAAAATCAGTTGGGACTATATCATTTGTGGACATCAATGGGGCCAACATCAATGCAGCCATTATAATTTCGGGGGACAGCATTCAAGCCTCTTCTAAAGTTGACATCAGATTGGTGGGGTGATATTGTTAAGGTGAAGAACTTAAGGAGATGTAGTTTTTTGTTAATTTTTTTGGCTACATCAATTTGCATAACATCATTGTTCACCCTTCAAACCCATCTTTAACCCTTTTGTTAATACCATGCTAACCAATTTTGACCTTTCTTCAACACTAAGCTACAGCTTTAAAGGGCCATACCCAGGAGGCGATTTTACTGTTGCCCATTGACGACACGGGTGTCAAATTACCTCAAATTACCAAAAATATCACTGGGCAATCACAATCGCCGGGCGTCTTCCCATGCATATGGTGTATGTTCAGGGGGACAGACAACGGACAACTGGATTGCCCGGGAAAATTGATGGTTAATTATCTTGCTTGATATTGCCGTCGCCCAGCAATTGCAATGGCAATTCACCCTTTTGGCCGTTGCCCTTCAACAGTGAGATCGCCTAGTGGGCATTGGGCTTTACAGAAACAGATGGTTGTTGCCAAGGTGGTCTGACCTACAGTTTACAAGTGCCGTCTAGTGGATAACCAAGTAACCATTGACTCAAATGCCAAGAGTGATTATGGTGATTGTTGGAGTTTATTGTCCATTCAGCAATTTTCCAGCTATATCAAGACCAACTAATGATTTTTGGTTTCTACAATGTACTGGTGATCGAATCTATAGGGGTGATAACGACGGCCAAGGTGAAGCGACAAATAGTGCACTGGCAGATCGAGAGTGGGGGCACGGGGGCGCATGCCCCTCCCTTTTTCGGAAAATTTTGAGGTTTTTTTTTATGTTAAATCCTGGATCTGCCATTGTAGTGGGCATTGGGATCGCTCCCGGGCCACCAGCAATGCCAGCATACTAACCAATAGACCGCCCCAATCCGCTAAAGCCAAGAGAGCATTTATAAGAATTATTTTGTGTTTATTCTTAAGCTTCTGAGTTCATAATTTTGTTGATTGGGATTAAATATAACTTGTATATTACCTGTATATTATACAGGTTCATTTATGTGTAAATGTACTTTTGTATTTTGTATTACTTGTGCATCCATATATATGTTCTGCAACAGGTTCAAATTATTTTATAACAGTAATTATTGAATTTCCAGTTTACAGTTATGATTAACAGTAGGCTTTGAATGTCATTGGATAGATCATCCACAAGTTTCACACCAGTATGGAATAGGCTTTTGGTACAAATATATGATCTTGGGACATCTAAAGCCAGGTTTCCACCGAACGACTTTCATGGGTAGTTCCTAACGACCCTGAACGACTTAAAAAAAAAAAAATCTTTGCCCATTTCTGTCGTTCAGAATGAAACCATTTGTTGTTTCCACTGAACAACGATATTTGGACGATTCTGGGGCATCGTGGACGATTTCCCCAACGATTTAGGCAGGAAATATAGAGAACAATGAATTTAATAGCTTTTTATTGCCTCTGGAAGAAATTGTTAGCTTCTGTCGTCCAGAATTATTAAACAGGTTAGATATTTGGTCGTTGGTGAATTGATCACTTTAGTCGTTCACTTTAGTGGTTTGCAGTCGTTCAGAAATGTCTTTACTAACGATTTCGTGTTTCCACTGAACGATTTTCTGAACGACCATCAACGATTTCTAAATCTTTCCATGTCTTAGGCTGTCTTGAGGTAAGTGTCGTTCGGTGGAAACAGGCCTTTACTTGAATCTAATTTGTTCATTCTACCCTGTCTGCCTAGCCTGTATTTGTAGATTTAAACAGTTGTTTTTCCAGTCGATTTCAATATATTATATTGAAATGAACCGTTAACTAATGAACTATGAGGACAATACAAACTCCCTGTATATTGAATAGCCTGCTCAGATACTGATCCCAGCTATGGCTGTGTCCACTAATATGGACTCTTATTTTTATGTTTATCTATATACTTGGCTGAAAACCTACTACGAATAACCATTTCATGTGAAAAGAGTATAGTTAATAAATTTAAAAAAAAAGACTATAAAATTTGCTCTATTTGGCATGAAAAAAGTCATTATTCCTTTCCATGTTTGTGTGATATTGTAATTGTTGACCTGTACTTTATGATTCAAATAGACCCTCAGCAGTGTATTGAAGTATAAACTACTCCTACACGGAGAAAGTGCTGTCACCTGGACATTGGATCCCATACACTATGCCACCTGTGGGCTACTCCACCTGGTGGTTTGGGCCACACACTGACCACTGCTGGTCAGTCAGAGCTGAGCCACCACCCAGAGAACACTGAACCCCCACATTTGGACATCGCATATATTTTTTCCTTTTTCACTGGCGATTATTTCCAAATAAAACAACTACTGGGAATTGGCCCAACACCTGTGTTTGATACTACATTATATAACTCGAGTGGGGGGGAAGTGTTTATAATGTTTCTTTTCTGCTTTTTTGCTTAATCACGAGAAGTGTAGTTTATCAGGAGACAGGTCCACAGTAAATTAGCGTATATTTATTGCATGTGAGAGAGAGGCAGTAGTGCTACCCTGATTTTGCGCTTCATAAGATATGCGCACTTTAGGGATTGCAAATGCCACTTTCAATGTTGCAACTCAGTTGGTTTGGTGAGCGAGAAGTAGTGCAACAGGTGAGTTCACAGCTGGTGTACATGTTCTTTTTTTTGCTGGTTTAGGGGGTGCCACCATTCCACCATGGACCAAGCCCACAAAATATTTGTTTACAGAAACACAAAAAGGAGCCCATTCTTCCCCAAACCAATATCAAAAAGGGGGAGAATACTGTAGGCATACATGCAAAAGAAAACCATTTGAGTACGAAGCCCATATACTGACCCTCTCCTTCCCCAACTCCTGTACATTGATTATAAACTCTTTGCATCTGCTTTAAATTTCAAAAACCAATATTATATCTATCTTTTTAACCGAACTAAATGTCTCATTGCACAATGTCTTCTTAATCAAAATCAAAATGTCAGATAACAGGATTCTCAGGATTTCTCAGATATTATTTGAATTGTAGCATGATATATTAATGCAGAATCAAATGGGGTATATTACCTTAATTTTTAAACCTGTATCACAAAATCTATTTTTGTACAGATGAGCTGACAATGTCATAATTATAAGCGAATATCGGTATTAAAATCGCAAGACACCTTGGGGACCTGGGAATTTTCCGCTGGGTATCATTCAACAGTGTTTCTGCAACATACTTTAATAAACAAAACCTCAGAATTCAACGAAGTGCAAACATAATGTAAAATAATATATTTGGTTATGCACAATTAATTCCAGTGTCATTAATTCAATGTTTGAGGGAAATGCTTGATTTTTCTAATCTCTGATAGTCATAGAAAAGGAATGTTAGGTTAGTTTTATTTTGGCCTACCCCTCCTGTAAATGCTGGGCTCATCAAAATGAACGATATTTGAAAAGAGATTATCCCCATCAAGTCCTATAATTATGGCTGAAATAGCCAAAAATAAAAGAAAATATCTTATGTTTTAAAGATTTGTTCTTCCTAAGAAAGATATTGCCACCAAAAAAGTGATATGATATGAGGCATTTTATATGAGAATGGCCTTTTCCATGGCAATGGAATATCACAAAATAAACAATTTTGTGGATTTTCGTTGCCATGGCACAGGAGAGGAGTATTTTTTCAAAATCTTGAAATGAAAAAAAGCATAATAGCCTTAAAACATATTATCAGATAACGTTTACTTGTCCAATTCGATCAATTAGAAATTTAGATATGAAATTACATATGAAAGCAATTTTTAAAGTCAGGACATCATACTTAAGATGTCATAACTTTTTAAAAATCATATTTTCGATTTCTGTGGTTTCTGAATTTCCTTCCATAACTATTTACAAAACGTTTACAGATCTCATGCCCTAAATGGAATATTGACAAAATTCTTTCTGTTTTGGATAGTCCAGGTCATGCCCCAGAGGTAAAAAATTACTAAAAAGCACTTATGTATGATCTAGGCCAAACAAGTTTCATTGCACAATGTTTTCAAAATCAAAATCAAAATATTATATAACATAAAGATGTCTTTGTTTGAATTGTAGTATAATATATTAAAGCAGATAGTTTAGTTAAAATGAGGATTATTACCTTAATTATCAAATCTGTATCACAAATATAAATTTCTGTAGCGATAAGCTGACACAATTATAAGCAAATATCCTTATCCAATTCCCGAAACCACCTTAGGGACCTGGGAATTTTCCACTTGGTATCATTCAACAGTATTTCTGCAACACAATTATATTAAAAACTCAGAACTCAATGCATGTGGTTATGCGTGATTAAAAATGAGGACTGGTGAAACATAGTGTTGCAAGTCTATGGATTACTATTTACTGTAATTGAAGTATGGTGCAGTTAGTCAGTCAAATTTTTATTGAAAGAAATTGTCTGGTGAATTCATCTGCGTGCTTTAAAGTAATGTACAATGATATCACCGTCCATCCCTTTGACATGATGGCAACCCCTGCCTAGCTGGGCAAGGACTAGTCCAAAATATGAATCTTCTATACAGACGTAAGGCACATTTGGTGAGATATCAACTATCTCCTTGGTTAACTTGGATGATGTTATGAATGTTGTTCCTAATGCATAAGGAGGAAAGACATTCTGATCATATTCAAGTGTAGAAAGATAGCCTTTAAAAGTTGGTGACCTCTCTGGTATAAATCCAGTAAGACAATGTCCAACCTGATGATTCTGGAATGTTTCATGATGTCCATTCTCCTTTAGAAGATTAACAAGTTTGGGTACATTTATATGTGCATCATCAGCACCCCTGATGACAAACTCAGCCTGCGGACATTCCTTGAGTACCCATCTATAGCCCATTAACACCTTTTGAGTCAAGTTATGATAATTGTCAATGAAGTCATCCATTAATATGTCACTATATTTGTTGTTTTCTTCTCTAGCCATATCAATTTGATTCTTTGGCCATCCACCTCCAAGCAAGAAAATTACTTTGAAGCTGTACTTTTTCTTCATACTTTCAGTTCCCCATGATTTAGTCCGTATGTTCATTCTGAGTTTGGTATTCTGTGGTACAGTAGTCACAATTGCAACAAATGTCACCTTAGGAGAATTTTTGCAGGCATCATTTGGAGTAAATATGTGTTTGAAAGTATATGGAAAGCACTTATCACAGGTCAGAGTTCGTTGTTTGTTAGGGAATATCCTTTGTTTTACAATTCTTAGCTGAGGTAAAATTGTTCCCATAATCCCTCTATGTGAATATGTTGAAAGTTTTGTAAAATTATAGAATTTCACCATCCTCCTAACAAGCTCCGATGAATGATTTTTCTGTTTGTTGATCATCAAATTAAATTGACGTTCTGTGAGATATTTCCACTCAGGTTTTACTTTTAGAAAGTATCTAACAATTTCTTCCAACTCCAGAACTTCTGCTCTCCCTGCAAAGATTTTCCTAGAATCAAGCTGAGGAGCAGGCATGTGGTAGCATGGAAATTTAATTTGGTTGTGCAAAGGAGGTGCCCCGTGACTGAGGTATGTTAGTTGAGTGTAGCTTTCCGCAGAGTTATTCAGTTCATTGCAAGTTCTCTTAACCTTAACTTGACTCTCTCTGTTACTGATGTCTACTAAAGATTTCATCATTTCTGAAGAGCTACTGCTTTTGGAATATATTTTCATAGTAGCTAATGCAACTGTAACAATTAAGATCCAGTTGCATAATACTTTTGCCTTACGCCGAGAATTCATCATTGCAACTTGATCACCTTCACTGAATATGTCTTATGTGTGTACTGGTACTCCTGGGAATATGCACGGGGAAAGATCTTTAACTTCTAAAGATTTATTGGCATTCCTTCAGACTTAAAGAACCATGGAGCCCTGTTGGTCAGTATGTGGGGGAGATCTGAAAGAAATAATGAACATTGTTTAGATAAACCAGGAAGCTAAAAAAAACATAGACAACTTTTCTTATTTAGATTTAGCCCCATGCCAAATAAATTCAAAAAAAGAGTAGGCATATTGTGCTTCATTGGGCTATACCACATGCAATTGCTTCAAATTTCAATACTCCCACCTCATGGGGCATATAATGTTACGTATGAAAACAGACTCTTTTTTTGGTGAAAAGATATATCAAAAAGAGTAATTAGTACTGGAGTTATGGCAATTTAGATCACCATACTTCAGTTTCCATTAAATGGGGAAGATTAATCTACATAATAACAGAATTACAGCTGATTAGACCTATCCATGCAGGTTTATGTGACAATGCTACCAAACCTATAAACAGCTATAACTCTGCATTTTTTTAAAGATATTTTCATTCTGTTTATATTGAAATATAGCAAATGGCATTTTCCTCATCTTTGTTATGAGGTATTTGGTTTACTTGATTACCTAGTTGCCATGGAAATATGGTTCCTTGGACACCTCGGCTTCCGGCCTTAAAATATTCTAAAATCATTCTTTTCGGAATATTTTTCAGGTTGGAAATATTCAAAAAAATATGCCACCATCTGATTTGGCATGAAAAGTTGTCCAAACAATAATTTCAACATAATTTGACCATCCCACTTCGTTTTGTGATGAAGCTGGTATCACTTCATAATTCAAGGGCACAAGTAGTAGAGCATATGAACCTAACATTAACTGTATAGTATAAAGACGTAAATTAAGGACCTAGACAATGATTATTTAAATATCTGCCTGTTAAGCTTTTAGAACAAAGCATGTAGTATATCACGAGAAGCACCATGTTTGGTACCAAATATAAAAATTAAGCACAAGTTAATTTTGGTTGGCTGTGGTTTCATTTTGAAAAGCTTGGGCCCAAAGTGTGAGTAGCGTTTTAGCTTGCTGGAAAGTGTCACTTATTACTGCTCACCAATCCCATTTTACTGAAATTATGAGCAAAAACTGAGAACACCTCACCACCACCCATGTAACAGAGAGCACAAAATGAGGAACATGGAAGAGAAAACAGCAGAACAGAAAAGGAAGTGCCAAACATTATCACCGCTTAACTCATACAAGATAAAACTCAATGTTAATCCTACCTGGATCAAGTATCAAGTATGATATTCACAGTGCACACTTACAAAGTCATTTGTTTCCCTTACACAGTGTGTCTCCCTTCTTAACCACAATGCCATTTATGATTACACTCCAGGAACCAATGAATGATGCAAAAGGTGGTAACAGGAGCCAGACCAGCAAAAGGGTCATTACTGAGAGGGGGGAGTCATGGTGTACTTCAGTGGTGGACAGGTCAAAGAAAAAAGGTAGCCAAATGTCTTGATATATATATATATATATATATATATATATATATATATATATAATATAGTGGTAATATCATTCTCCATGGAAATACAACAGGCCCAGACTGGCATTTCTAAGAATCAGTGCCTTCTTCTAGAATAAACTAAAAGTTAAACTCCTAAAGTTTTAAGAATTATCTAATTTTTCCCCAACTTCAATTGAAAAATTACAAATTAATAATCTATTGTAACAAAAATGAATAACACACATACAGAACATAATAATGACTAATAGTGTAAGAAAAGTCTATCTAAATACTGAGACATAAGTACATTCTAATACCTCACTCTATTGTTTTTTTTAAACAAAAGTTATATAGGGACATATTCTATAGTGAAGTTGGTGTGCAGTGAAGTTGATGACAAGACATGAATACAAAGACATAAATAGACACACAACTTTTCAATTTACCACTGATCACTGTTTATTCTTTTCTTTCTTTCACAATATTTATCTCTAGGTATGCCGTTATAATACTAAACTGTCCTCTGCGAGGTCATTTGCCCTAAGGCAATGCACCCATAAAATTGTTGGTGAACCCATCAGGTCATCTCGTATGAATCAGGTCACTTCTCACCTGTCACCTGTTCACCTGCCATCCTGGGCTTTGAAACAGATGTGGCCGATGTCCCTCCAGGAATAATTGAATAATTTTGGTTATATCGAACTTCGTGTCAATTTTTTTTTTTTGACATGATGTGTGTTGAAGGTAAAATATGGATTCATTACCTAAGAAACAGAAAGAAAAGTATCTCCTTTATGACATTCTCTATTTTCTAACATGTATGACACTCATTTCGTTTAAAATAAATATCTTTAAAAAAATATTGTTCTTTGTTTTCATTAATCCATCTCATACACCTAAGAAGTTCACATCAAAATGACTTTTTGACGCGAAGGTTTTTGATGTAAAGTTATGGTATATATATAGTGAACAATTCTCTATTTATAATTAAAATTCAATTACAATCCAGTACAAACTAATTTCAAATAAAATAATTCCACTATATTTCATTTTAAACGCCTCTGAACGTCAAAAACACTTTTTGACATGAAGGTTTTTGACGTGAAGTTATAGTATATATACCAAACAATCCCTTCATTTTCATTCTACATCCATTACACTATATTACCAAGAAGGTTAAACTATCAAAATCTACATGTCCAAAAAAAACACCTATGAAGTTCACATCAAAAACACTTTTTGATGCAAAGGTTTTTGACGTGAAGTCATAGTATATATACCAAACAATCCCTTCATTTTCATGCCACATCCTTTACACTATATTCCTAAGAATGTTAAACTATCAAAATGAAAATAAATAACAAAATAGACACCTCAGAAGTTCACGTCAAAATCACTTTTTGACATGAAGGTTTTTGATGTGAAGTTATAGTATAAATACCAAACAAAACTCAATTTCATTCTATATCCATTACACCATATTACCAAGACGGTTAAACTATCAAAATCCTAATTTTAAACAAAAAAAAAAACCTTTGAAGCTAAAAGGGTCTCTTTTGGGGACAAAAAAAATGGGGGGGGGCTGGTTTTTTTTTTTTTTTGGGGGGGGGGGGGGGGGGGGACAAAAACAACCAAGAAGGATACCAAAGAAGCTATAAGGGTCTCCTTTGGGGACAGAAAAAAAAGGGGGGGCTTGTATTTTTTTTGAAAAAAAAACAGAAAAAAACAATTATATTGAAATACTTTAGACGTAAAGGTTTTTGATGTGAGGGTTTGAGACGTGAAGGTTTTACATGATTCAAGTAATCATCTACACATTACCAATGCTTTTAACCAAATAAAATTTACATACTATTACCACAATAGAGGGCACCACTATACAGGTTGAGCAAAGACATTAATAGTAAGTAACACTTCATAAATACTAACACGCCACCTACTGTTTAACATGGAATGTAAATACTTAGAACGTTTGATATATCCAGTTTTTAGTGAGTCTTCAACTGATACTGACATGAATACCTCAGTGTATCACCTATGGCAAGATATACAAGATATTATTGGTGTGGCTTCATTGTGGCTCAAGAAGATTAGGAGAAGCTTTTGGAATAAGGAAATTGGACATTTTGAGCAAATATTATTATCTGCATTTTGTTATATAAATGGTTTAAATCTATTAGTATTACTGGATTTTCTTCGAGCAGTTTTAAAAAAACAACGCGAGAGAAAAATATGTCATATATGTTTTTGAAGCATTTGAACAAGGAAATTATCAGAATCTTTATTGATGGAATGCATCATTAAATCGATATCAAAATTTAAAAGGAGAACCACATTACTGTAGAAAATATAATAGAAACAAAATGTCAGGTACGTATAATTAACTTAATTTTTAAGTTATTAAAATATTGATACTATTAGATAAATTTATTAAATATTATTATTATAAAATAAATAATTTGAATTAGACTATATGCTGTCAATATATAGTATCTTTTATGAAAAATATTGAATTGGTTTACATATAATGCTTAAATACTTTGTGTGTAAGTCCTGCATTATGTGCCACTAGTATTTAGAACTTGGTGTCTAGAGAAGTGCCAGCTTTTTTAAATCCGTCTTGACATTAATTAGTTGGCGGGAAATCTTAATTACTTGCAATGCTCAGGTAGCAAAGGTACTCTGTCCACTTCTCTGAAGACCTCCATACAGACCACACAAACTTACCATCTATTACAACGTGTAAGCGGCGAACATGGACAACCAAATCATGGAATTAAAGATAGCCTATGCTAGAATGAGAAAGAAAATGAGAGGAAGCACTATACCTCCAGACAATGATATAAACAATACCAAGTTGTGAGGGTGTTACAGCAGGTGTTATAGCAGTGCTGCCACCTGGTTTTCTCTACCTGGTATGATATCAACACAGTGATTGTGCGTTCAAGTTTTAGGCAGTGACCTATAAGTTGGAGTGGTTTGAATTATTTAGATGTACTGCTATCAGTGGGAACACCTTGTTAAGGCGGTGATCCACTACACGACGAAAATGGACCGACAGTGGACCGATTTCAAAATATTTTTCTAACTCAAAAATCGGTTCAGAATCAGTCCAGAATCGGTCCAGAATCGGTTCACTATGGTCCAGAATCGTGCAATGGATCATGCTAACCGATTTTTTAAGAACCGATTTTAAAACCAAGAGTTGAAATAGAAAAAAATCCAACCGATTTCAAAACGACAATGGAGCGACGAAATTATTAATCATGTTTAATATTTTTGGACCGATTTTGGACCGATTTGATTAAGCCTATGTATTTCCAATGTTATTTCATTCATTTTTGAGTATTTTAGAATGACGATCCTATCAAATATATTCAAATGAATACTCTTTCACGTGGTATATTTTTTTATGGTTATCAATGGGTATTTTTTCTATTTACTTTTTATTGATTAAACAGATTAGATATTACATATTCCTGGATCTTCAAAACATATTGAGACGTTAAATGTAAAACTATTTGCAAAATGTTGATAAAATAAGCAACCGATTTTTTAAATAGTATTTCTACTGATTTACATTTTAGAATACAAGAAAACTGTCAGTTTTTAACCTCGCCGTGGATCATGGCAAGGGGACCGATTGTGAACCGATTTTAGCACCAATAGCTTTAATTGGCAAACCGATTGTGGACCGACATAACAACCGTCAGTCCTGAAATCGGTTTGCTCCACTATTTTTTGTCGTTTTGGAAAATGTCGCATCGTGGATCACCAGCTTTAAGGGGAGACGTCAAAATTCACCACAGCAGGCCGCAGCCAATGGTCAGAGACATTACAGCATGCAGCCTCCATTAAGGGGTACTGAAGGTTGCAGCCTGCTGCCATGGGCTGCAGCCTGATATGAGGAGGGTGGATACATAATCTTTATGACCCTAAAATATCTCATTAATTGTGACAGTTTCTGGGATTTCCAGCCTTATGGATTTGCCTTTTTATGGCTCTAGAGCCTTTATTTAGCTTAGAAATCATAAATATACGAAAAGTAAGCTAAATCCATGCTATAAATGAAATTTTTCATAGTTTTCATTTCTGGCAAAAAAATTGGGATTTTTTGCATTTTGTTGCCATGGTAACCGGAATGTTGATAGAACGTCCAAACCCACGGATACTACCGCTATGCAAATGAGGGTTTCCATGGTAACCATGGAAAAAAATTCACTTTTCAAAATTTGAAATTCTGAATCAAGGGACTGCTTGGCCATATTCAGCAAAAAACAGATTCTGAATATCTAAAATAGAAAGGAAATGGCAGTATATTTCCTGAAATCATATTTGGGGTTTCAATTTTCGGCCTAGATTATATATAAGTTATATCTCTATAAATACCAAAGACAGGTCTATTTTAGCATATTTAGCATATCCGACCTTTGTGTTTTCAAATTAACATAACTTTTTTTCTAATACGAATATTAACCTAATTTTTTCAGTATTAGATTCCCCAAGACACCATCTTAATTTAATATTCCAGGCCATAAGACTGCTTTTTGCAGAGGATGTCACAATTAATTAAGTAATCAATTAATTAGCCTTAAAGAGGTTATTAGGGTATGTAAAGTATACAAACTTAAGAGAGAAGTACAATTTTATCAAACGCCTCAATAAAAAAGTGATCTAGGCTCATGTCTGGCACCCCTAATGTGATTGCAATGGGGTTTAGAATGCTGCAACCAGTCAGTGGGACATATGGGTTATAACCAACATTTTGCTGCAACCTGCCGCAGCTTCTCAAGTTGACAGCCTCTGAATTTTCACGTCACCCCTAAAGGTAGTCCACCGGTGATCCATGTATTATGGAATATATAGCAAACTAAATGCCTGATATATACATGTATAAATCAAGAAGTCTTATTATTGTACACTCCAGCAAGTTTAAAGCCCAACCTAAAGAAAGGAAAAAAATGGGGGGTGTCAGGACCCCCTGGATACCCCACCTGGATCTGTCCCTACAGAAGGACCAGCACTTCTCGTGGGGGCCTCTGGGATACGCAAAGCAGTAGTGGCCAGGCAAGCACCAACATAACGGGCATGTTTTGTAACCATATGCTTTTTGTTTGTCTATTACCAAGTCTTCTATATATTCATGTAACAGTTATGTTATTTTAGGATAGTGAACAAGAGCGTTTATATCCTGATGTTATTTTGTGTAGGGGTAATAAAGGCTAACTTCTTGTACATAACTGCTGACTTCAGATGTTGTTTCTGTATTGCTAGTCAAGGGTAGAGCTAGTCTCCGATAGGGTTGTTCAGCTCCAAAATCAGACAAAATTAATGCTTTGCAGAGGTCAAGTTTATTGTGGGATAAGTGTAAAGCATTATTGTTATAATACCATCACACTTAAGTGAAGTTGATCCCTTACTTACAATATTATGATAATATCATTTGTAGGTGTAAGAAGAATGTCACAATAACATCACAGGGCAAGGTGTCAATGCTAGGTTCTAATATCGTTTGCCATGGAAATAATGTAACAAGAAACAAAGCAGAACTAAACAGAATGGTGCTGTATGATAACTTCACATTCTTTCTTGTGTAGTCAGCTACCCTCCAACCAGCCTATTTACCCACCAGCTTGAGGTCTCCTCATGGTTTTTATAAAACAACAAAATCAAGTCAAATTAACGGACAAAATGTTCATAGATATTGAATCAACATTATTGATAGAATATAGTTTAAATATTCAGTTAAATTTTTTAATCTCCCCCGCCACGAAGCGACCACCCGGCCCGTAGGGCCGGGTGCTGGGGGAGATTATGCCGTAGTCACTTTCTGTGGTTGATAACGACAGATTGCCAGAATTCGGGAGGAACACCCTAGCTGTTTCTTATTATCCCACTTAGGTTGTATGCGGTAAAAATGATGAGATAAGTACAAATAATAAGAATTTATCAATAGAATAGTTTTAAATTGGATGAAAGCAATCTGCGCACATGTCGTAATACCAACATCAGCAACTTTCACCACGTCATGAATTTCACTATGTCACGAATTTCGCGACGCACGTTACCATGATGACGCTTGCTGCTATGACGACGCATGGTGACGTGCCATGGAGACTTGCGATCTGACATAGATGCTCTGACAGCGACAGTAGATTGTTTCACTATGTCCACACGCTACATAACGCCTGGTTTACACAGTACGACAGTTAATTGTCCTTAGGATGGTTGCTACGATAAAATCGGCAGAGACCTCTGCAAGAATTGGACTAGTAGTAATACTAGTGTAAACGGCTAGATGATATAATCTATTGTTAGAAATGTTGTCGGGACTGTCGTAAGGCTGTCGGGACCCTTCAGACAGTTATCGGGACTGTTTTTAGAGTTAGACCTACGTCTACGATAAGCACTCTCGTAAGCATTTTACGGTCTGTGTAAACCCCCTCAAAGGTAGGGAAACATAGTGGGCTCTGCCGTTGGGGATAGTGCGTCATAGAGAGTTCAGTGTTCGAAATTAGGGGCACACCCTGCACCCAGTCACCGGGTGTACCCGATTTGACTTGGTTCTGCAGGGTGCATACTTTTACTTTTAGGGAGGCATACACCCGGTGTGTGCATGTTTTTGTTGTTGTTTTTTTACAGAATAAAGACCTTTTTACAGAGATGTGCACATCTATTAATCGCCGGGTGCATGATTTTTAACCTCTACGCACCCAATGTGCATAAAATCACACCAAATTCTTAATTTCGAACACTGAGAGCTCAAGTTCAAGCTTTGTTTAGTACTTTTCCCTGGCTATGTATGGCACTGCATGGTTAGTTAGTAAGATATGCATGGCTCCCGGGAGAGGGGGAGATTAAATTTTTTCGGGGTGATTGCCCCATTTTCTTGTTAAATTTGCATTTGCTTTTGCAACTCTATCTAATGCTGTGCTTGGATCCTCACTTCTACAATATATTAATAAGGAAGGGAGAAAACTGAAAGAAAAATTGCTTTAAATATCTAAAAAAAAAAGAAAAGAAGAAGCACTTTTCCCCTCCATATTAAGTATTTGTTTCCTTAAATACTGAAGGTCTTTCAGTGTGATGCCAAATTCAAGGCAATCCATTATCATATTCCCAAAAAAAAGTCAATCATTATTATGGATAGGTAACACAATGTCAGCAAAAATATCATAGCTACACAAAGATGGACAAGTACGAACGTTCCCTACAGGATTTTCATCACCTCCTTTTTAGTGGCACCATCTGTGAGAGTCCTTACAGCCTGTTACGACTTGGCCGTCATTGCTGCCATTTTGGTGACGTCATCGTTAGTATCATAACATAAACATACCGTCAATGATGTTGAGAAAATGGCAACAATGATGGCCGCGTCGTAACGGGTTGCACTGACTCTCACTGATGGTGCCACCATGGAGGACGTCACGCCGAAATGAATCCAGTCATTAATCTTTCCTTTGTAGAATCGTTGATGTCAGGTCATCTGACAATGCAAAGAAGGGATACATAGAAAATCCAACAGATGCAGCCAGTATATCATTTTGTTTAAACAAAATAGGTGTTTCAAAATATTAGGCTTCAAAAATAAATACAAATGATACGAAACACCAAAATAATTCTAGTGGTTTAATTTGCAGGAGTAAAATAAGTCTAAAGTACCAAGAGGTGTTTCTGAAAAATTCATCTAATTATGAGATAATTGCTCTTTAGGGGGCAGAGTCACCTCGTGGTGTATTGAAATAATTGAAAATCTGATGCTATTTCGATATTAGAGTTTCGATCATACATTAATGTCAAATGATTATTGATTTTCAATCGCATGTCCAAATGGTTACACAATGTTAGCTTAGAAACATTGGATCAATAAAACTATTTTCAGCATTGACAGCACAATATTGAGTGAACATATCCTATGCTAACATTGAATCAATTTTGGGAAAACTAATTTTTGTTCAAGATTGAAATATGATTGATTTCGGGTTCAATCATTTATTAAGTGAGTGTTTACTGTGCCACGTCGCATAACAGGTTATGCTGTTGTGAGGGTTGTCCAGCCACTATCGCAACAAGGATATCGCTGTTGCAATGGGTCCCTCTGTTGATTTGTGGCTGTTTTACTGAACCGATTTTAATTCTGTAAACAGTTCTGAAAACTAGACATTAAGATCTAAAATCCCTGAGATTTTCAACCTGGTGGATTTATTAAAGATGGGTGAAAATTGATGCTGAATTTTGCGTATAACAGTAAGACTATGCCAAACCCCCATTGTTTCTCTTGCTGTTTCGAGCATTTGGATATGCGATGCGGCAATGGGCTATATCTCATTGAAGGCTGAACTGACCTTATTGTTATGTTTATCATACTTATGAAGGTCTGATACGTAGATATATGGTGTTATATAGACAATAGATACTGATTAAACTTTGTCAAAAGAATTAGAACAATATCCTTAGTATGAGTTACGCCCAACCCAGACAAAATCATCTGCTTACCATGCATATATATGGTCGCGGTTGCTGGTAGGCTCTTCAATGTTTCTGTTTTGCAAATGTGTGTCACCTGTACCAATGGCATTTCCATTTCTTTGTGGGACAACAATACTAATGTGCAAAAGCAATTTTTTTCAAAGATAAACTGCAACAGCATGAAAAAAGATCACAATTTATTTCGGCAAAATATCAAATGGATCCTTCTGGTCAATAACAAATTAGATCTTGGCATAATAAAAGCAATTGTTTCCAGTAATGTGAGTGTGAGTAATGAGAATGTGTTCTGCTACAGCAGATTTTATTAACAATTATTTTTTTAATATTGATACAAAATTGTCAGGTGACTGAGGTGGTACTTGATCACCTAGAGCATCTCCTTGAGTAAAGGTTATTGAATTAAAGCAAATTACTTTAGAAGATATTGCCGAGAAAATTGACAACATTGATGCTACTAAATCATCCGCTATACTGTATTCATTGTCATATATTCAAAGGTTGCTTTGCAAGCATTACCCCAGTGCCTCTTACATATATGTAATTTATCCATTAATAGTAGAATTTTCCAAGATTCGATATGATAAATCGTTCAATACAAATTTATTCATCTGGAGTTTGGTCCTAGTAGTATTAAATGGTTTTCAAATTTCTTGAGAAATCACTCTCAGTTTGTAATAGATAATGACATAACTTCTGCTTCACAAACAAGGCACATTTGGGGAGATATCCACTATTTCTTTAGTCAGTTTGGATTTTTTAATAAAAGTATTACCCAAATTGTAAGGAGGAAAGATATCCTGATCATATTCCAGCAAAGAAAGATAACATTAAAAAACTGGTGATCTTCCTGGTATAAATCCATGAAAACATTTTCCACCCTGATGATTCTTGAATGTTTCTTGATGTCCAATCTCCTTCAGCAGATCAAAAAGTTTGGGTATATTAATATATGAATTCATCTGTGCAATGGCCTATGCATCATGTACCACCATCCATCCATTTGATATGATGGCAACCCCTGCCAAACTGAGCAAGGACAAGTCCAAAATATGAATCTTCTATACTGATGTAAGGCATATGTGGTGAGACATCTACTATTTCCTTGGTTAACTTCGATTTTATCAAGGTGGAAAAAATTTTTGGTCATATTCAAGTGTAGAAAGATAACCTTTAAAAGCTAGTAACATCCTTCAGAAGTTTAACAAGTTTGGGTATGTTTATGTTTGTATTATCTATAATTTTTTTTTCTTAAATTTCGTAGTTCAGTTAATACTTATATAATGAAAGGGTCAACATTTGTTTTCCTGATTCCGCAAGAACGGCAAATCCTGTGTTTTTCCTACTTTAATGTATACATTAGATTCTACGTTAATATGGAAGTATGCAGTGTTTCTGTGCGAGTGATTGACTTCTTCTTGTGATTAACATGATTTAATGTTAAAGGGTCTCTTGCACATAGATTTACACATTACTGCGAGCGGGTGAAATGAAAACCAGAGGCACGAATTGGGATTAAATTTAAATTTTATTTTATAAAATTTAAATGTTTGATTTAATGAATAATTATAAAAATGGGTAAAATGTGGTGAAGGGATATTTTGGGTTGATATATATATTAAGGTAATGTAGGGTGGGTGGGAGGTAATTTGATATAGGGGTGGAGATGTTGTAGGTTTATTATGAAGTTGAGGAAGAAGGAGGAAGTAGTTGAATGTGTATAAGGAAATATTTGGGGGAAGGTGTGTTGTGAAATAATGGTAAAGGAATGTTTAAGGATTCCACCAGGTGGCAGCAATGAGCCCACCTGCACCCAAGCCTGGGGCATGTGGAACCCATTACTGCGAGCGGGTGAAATGAAAACCAGAGGCACGAATTGGGATTAAATTTAAATTTTATTTTATAAAATTTAAATGTTTGATTTAATGAATAATTATAAAAATGGCCGAAAAAGTGCCAAAGGTTTTTAGGAAGTAATTTAAATAAATAGGTATGTGGGAAGGAAGGGGAAGATGGGGAGGGGTGGGAGGGGTAGGGATGGATAAGAAAATAAGAGATTAAGATCTATGCATTGAGTCTATGAGTGCGTCCGTGGCTTTGCCAGTTTGGGTGGCGATATAAGTCTTGTATGCCCCCGACCTCCATCCCCCCAGCCGCTGTATCTCGACCTCCGAGCAGCCATTTATGTGTGCCTGCTAGCTGAGGTCTTCCTGATGCTGTGTAACGTGTACAGCTTTTTGTCCTGTCCACACTGAACCAGTGCGTCCTCCCATAACTTCTTCACCAACGATATGGGGAGGGGAGCACGCGATTCTGGCAGCATGAGGAGGGGGTCGGCGGGTTGCCTGGTTGGGACGTCGTTCATGTTCTTGAGTATAGCCCGCACCGGGCAGAAGAGGGGGTCGGGGGCGTTGGGCAACAGCGCCACCCGATGCTGCCCCACCTTCTGCATATTTTTTCCCCATTTCACCTTTAGCTCTATTCCCGTTGTCGTGAGCTTGACATCGTCTCTTGTGGGGTGTTTTGTGGGGTCGAATGTCCGTAGTGAAGGTGGGGCCACCTCTGATTGCCTGAGCGCAGCGTAGTAGATGGTCAGTATCGCGGCCTTCACTGCCGCGCCCGTCGCGTGTGTCGGTAGGTGGGACAGGGCCCGCTTCATAACAGGCACTGGGAGCGGGGGCTTCACCCTGGGCTTGTACCGCTTGTCCCTGTAAAAGGCCTCTAGGGCCATTCGCACTCGGGGGTGGTCGATCTGGGTCGTCGGTGTGCCGGCCAGCCGCAGGTAGGTGCGCACGTGTGATATCTTGTTCCGCATTGTCGCTGGAGCCGGCGTGTACTGGGCCTCGTATTCCATGTACGCACATATCCACTGGTACGGTGGGTCCAGGGGGTCCTGCCCTGCCCGTGCCATGAAGGCTATGTACGTTGAAACGGCTGCCTCGTGGTTCCTTCTCGTTCCCGCTGCGCGGGCCGTCCTCTGACGTGCGTGCGCTCTGTTCATCAGCGCATCCATCGCCGGATCTGCCATGAGAAAGAGCCAGATTATGTTGGATGAAGTACATGCACGGGGGTACGGGTTTTAAGGAGTAGTGGGCCATGTGGGCTGCAGCCTCCTCGTGCTTACCAGCACTAAGGTGGGCCCTACTGAGAGCGTCTGCGACGTGGTTGTCTATGCCTGGGATGTGGTCGTACGACAGTTCCACATCCAGCAGGGCCTGCACCATCCATACTGCCCTGGCGCATTCCTGCAGGATGGGGTTGCGTGCCCTGCCGGTCCGCAGAACCGTCACCGCTGCCATGTTGTCGCACCGCACTCTCACATGGGTTCCCCTATCCGCGGCTGTGAGGAACGTGTGGAGCGCGACTACCACGTTCATAGCCTCGAGTTCTGTAATATGTGTGTGTTCGCTTGGGCATTCATATAACTGCTGGCCATACGCCCATTGCCCATCTGTGGCGCCTATTCCCGTGAGGCAGGCGTCGACCAGGATTACCTTCGAGGGAACAGACGCGGCCATGAGGGATACGCCATTCCATTCCTCCCCGAACTGGAGGAACCATTCCAGATCCGCCCTCATGTCTGGGCCGATGTTGATGCGATCAGTGCGCGCCTCTCTAAGGGCGTTGAGCAGCCTGGACACAAATGTCCTGGCTGGCCGCACGCACTTCGCGATGAAAAGGATTTGGCCAAGAATGGACTGTAGTTTTTTTCTGGTAATGAACTTGTTAGCGTGGACCTGTGCTATCTGTTCCATGATGGTGTGGAGCTTCTCCCTTGGTATGGATATCGACATCTCCTGTGTATCGATATGTACTCCCAGCCATTTAACATGGTGGGCCGGTGGCTGCGCCTTGTCCAGAGCCTCCGGCAAGCCGAGTTCGCGGAGTAGCTCCTTTGCTCGGGTGTAGGCGCGATTGGCTGACTCCGCGTCTGGGGACAAGATGACCAGGTCGTCCAAGTACATGAGACATGAGATGCCCTCGGCCCTGAGGACTCTGGTGATACAATTTGCAACCGATTGCATGTGAAATGACGATGCCCGGGCCCCAAAGGGCATCGCCATGTCACAATAGTAAGCCCCGTCCCAACTGAAACATAGTAGAGGCCAATCGAGAGGGTCGGATACGAAGTTTTTGTACGCCCTCGATACGTCAATGGTTGAAAGATATGATCCTCGCCCCATTGCTTGTACGTCTCCGACCAAGGCATCCACAGTAGGTAGTGTGTGCGTGTACTCGAAGCCGTAGACGCTGTTCTTGACTATGAACGCGTTTATGGAGGTGTCGTCCGGGAATGTCATATCTGTTATGACACGCCGTTTCTCTGTATCTCCTTTTTGGCGCGTCATCAGGGGTGATATGTGACACCATGGCTCGAAGGGAGGTTGATCAAATGGCCCCAACAAACCTTTGAGGGCCATCTCCTTGTCTATAAACTCACGAACGAGGTCGGGATATGCTGTAGCGCTTGCGTGGTTTTCCACATGCGGGGTGTCGGAGCACGGACCCGCATACCCCTCGGGGAAGCCGAACTTGACGAAGTCCAATATGTCGGCGCTCCCCTCCATACCCGCTAAGTAATGATCCCATGCTGGTATGTTCAATGCTGATGGAACCTGCATTCGCACCCCCATTGCGTTAGGCAAACCTGTTTCCTTTACCGCCCTGTATATTTGCGTCAACTCACATTTGCCCTTAATGTCCAAGATGTCGGGCCATTCGGCCCGCCTGTGTGCGGCGAGGGCTTGTGGGCGTACATCCACGGGTCTGTCAAAGGGAATGGTGCCTGTGCAGAATCTCCTAATATCATGGAAGGGGGGACTCACCCGGTTTTCAGGTCGTGTTGCCTGCTGTTGAGCCCCCTTGTCCCCGCTGGGGCGTGGTTCGGGGTCCTCCCTGTGTGCGACGACTGGATCGTGGTGAGGCTCGTCATTCCAAATGGGGTCGGGGTCCGCATCTACCGCTGTGGTCGGAGGTTGTCCCGTCTGCCCGTCGCTGCCTTTCCCCGGTCGCCGTAGGCCGACTCCCGTGCTCCTGCTTTTAGGCGCACCCGTATCATCGTGACACAGGGCGCCTACTGTCCGTTTTTGGAACCTGTTGGAATTGAGTATACATTGTCTGATTGTTAGCAGCACGCCATGGTGCGTCAGGTGCCTGAGGGCGTGCCTGCTGTGGGGGGTTGGCAAAGCCATACGGGGGGGGGCTGCTGCTGCTGCTGGGGGCGGGGGCCGTTAAGACGGATCTTGTTTTCGCACGATATGACATTGTGACCCGGACACTGGCGGCCCACCGCATCACAGAAGGAACACAGGTGGAGGTGCCGCACCCCACCCTCATCGTGGTGCTGCCTATGCCTACAGCCTGCTCTCGTGTTAAACTGCCGGCATATGCACTCCCTCTGCGCCTTGCCCTCGGTATGTAGCGGAGCCTGTCTTGCTCCCCCTCCGTATATGGCCATGCGAAAACGTTGGTTCTGTATTTTTTGGTCGTCGCCCCATGTGAGATTGCCGCGTTCAACCTCGTCCCAGACATATTGAGACCAACGTCGCACACCCTCCCACGATCTCTCTGTCGCATCGTGGGTTACATCCTGCAGATGCGCCAGGATGCGATCTCTATCCTCTGGGTTACATGCCCGCTTATCCCTTATAAGAGCAATGGTGCAGTTAACATATTCTGCGAGTGGTAAGGATGATCTACGATCCAGCTTATCCTTATGTGTGTTTACCCCGTCCCGTGTCATGTACATATAAGGTTTTGGCATAACATTATCCGGGAATGCGTCTGATGGGAAAGTGGCCTTACCCGCTGTGTGCACTTGGGCAAACCTCTCCCTCTGCAGCATGTCGTCCACGTATCCCTGTTGGTTCTGCCACTGCCGGAGCTCCCTGGGCGGCGGTACACAGACGGGGTCCGCCGTCGGCCCGGTGGCCCTCCTGCCAGTGTGGTGGGGACGGTCCGTTCGGTCGGCCGGCTCCTTGCTGGACGTTGCTGCAGCTATGAGAACATCAAGTTTTGAATCAATACTCGCAACTTTGGATTTAACCTGGGCCATGTCTGTCTCCAGTGAGTCGACCCGAGCCGACATGACTGTGTGTGTACTAGACCTAGACTGGTCTGTGTTATGTTGATCATCTATCTCATTACGGGTTGACTCCCAGTCATATGACGGGTGAAATGAAACTTCAGGATCGTCCCCGCTTACACTATCCCTCATAGAGTGTTGGATTGTGTCCCTAATATTTTCGGCTGCCCTTTTCTTAGAGGCGCGCGTACGGCGCTTTGTGTCGGCCATCTTGGCCCCCGGGCTGAGAGCCGGTAGAACAAAGTTCGTAAATATTGTACTTATCCGACACTTGTTTCGTCCCGCTATGCGCCGTGTGGATGCCCAACGTGTGCGTCGTTGTGTGTTGCGCCTCGTCGGTTGATTATGGCGATGCAGACGGATGTTGTAGGCAATAATTAATTTGATATAGGGGTGGAGATGTAGGTTTATTATGAAGTTGAGGAAGAAGGAGGAAGTAGTTGAATGTGTATAAGGAAATATTTGGGGGAAGGTGTGTTGTGAAATAATGGTAAAGGAATGTTTAAGGATTCCACCAGGTGGCAGCAATGAGCCCACCTGCACCCAAGCCTGGGGCATGTGGAACCAATTGTTATGTTTTATGGAGAAAACTGGACTAGAGTATTCTGAAACCATTTCAGAACAAATGAATTGAAAATATTGATTTCTAAATGAGCAATTATGGGAATGAAATTCAATTGGGAAATTCCCTAATTTCTTGACATTTCAGTACACACCGTGTGAGGTCATAATGAGGGGAATTCCACCTTGATATAACTTGGAATTTCCTCGTTCAAAAGTGATTACAGATTATTCAATTTTATCATCAATAATAGTCCCTAACCGGTTAATTATATGTATTTGATTTTCAAGTGCAAATTCCTTATTTCATATATTCTATATCAGGGGATTCCCTTTGATGGATCAGTGGAATTCCCCATTACCTCACTGTGTGACGTCACAAATTAGGGGATTTCCCTTGAAAAATGAAGTAAATAGCAAGATTTTTAATCTCCCATAACTGTGTCCAAATCAATTATTTTTTTGAATATTTTCTCAGGCACGTAGTACAAGGTATGGTGGACCTGCTGCACTGATATCATTGAAAAATAACCATCCCGTACTTCTGTGCACGGTTTCGTTTAAAGGAAACCTTGCTTATAATCAAGGGGTATATATTTGTCAATGAAATTCTTTGTGCATGAAACATGCATCAAGAACTAATAATGCTGAAAATATTGTAAGGATATTCCAGATGTATCCACTGTTGTGGGACTTTGATTTTTGGTCTTTTTTGATTTGTGATGTAGCAAGGACTGTAATTGGGATTACCCTGCTTTCAAAGAAGGGAATCCCCAGCTCTCGAAAGTGTATAGAAAGGAATTTTAGCTGTTTCATTAAATATTTATATTAGACCACATGAAGGCTATAAATACTTATATCCTTTACTCCCACAAATTCATTCAATTACCTGAGATTCCCAAGCTTCTTTGAAAGGGATTCCCTTTCATTATGACATAGCAAGGACAGAATTGTAACCCCAGAAATTAGGGAATTCCCAATTTTGATTTAATTCCTTTATAATTCCATAATGGTTCTAAATTTTCCCATTTTTTCAATTGAAATATCTTAAGAATACCAAAGAGAAGTTGATTAAATGAAAAAATTGGCGTCAGAAAATGTATGTGCAGGGAACCCTTTAAGAAGTGTCTGATTCCTCTCATACTCCAAAAAACACAAATCTGTGTCACACAAATGTTTCCAAATTTTAAAACTACAAAATCAGTATAAATCACTCTTAAACATATTTCTTTGCATTAATAAGTTGATTTTGCTGATTCTGACATTATTAGACTCATTAAAAAGCGTGGTAAAAAATATATCTACTATATTTCAGGTTTTCTATTTTTCATTTTGTCTTCATGTAAAATTGTGTATCAAATTTGGCACTGTGGTTACTGGGATGGTGGGGAACAAGCGTACGACACTATTAGAATTTATATTCACTGACTCTTCCCTTTAAAGCCCTAACTACACTATGGGTTCGGTCAAAGGATGTGTCCAGTTGCGTTGCCCAATGCATCTGATTTGTGTTTGGGCTATGTTCAGGGTATATTACAATACGCCTTGGGTTGTGTTGCCTACCAACGCAACCCAAGGCAAACTATATTATACTATGCGTTTTGGGGTCACGCTGAGTCGCGTTGGGTCGCGTTGGGTCATGAATGCCAACCCAATTTCTTTTTTTCAATATTACACTATGCGTTAGGTGATCTGTTGTGCATTGGGCGCTCACGTTGGTGCAAAATAGCCCAAACATGAGCCAGCCGACACACAGTGTAATATGGCCTTAAAGTTCACCCGAAACCGCAATTTTAACAGGACTAAAATGTTAATTTTGTATCAGTTTAGGTTGTCTGAAAAAGGGATGCATGTAAAAGCATTATCTACAAAGAAAAACAGAAAAAGTTGTATGTGTTTTCGCGTTAGCCATATCAAGCACTAACCAGAGCGATAATCACGTGACTATCTCAGATATGACGTCATCGGCGCCACTGACTTTACTTTTTACAGTAGCAATATGCATGGTGTCAAGTCTACAGGCCCCTCATATATATGCGAGGGCTTGTTTTATGTGCATTATGAAATCCCATGACCTCTCTACGTATATCACTGAAATCTCTGGAAATGGGTTGTGTATGTCTAGGTACTATTCATTAAACGTTTATTCTTGTTTTATCTATTTTCTTGAAAAAAAATTATAAAACCCATATTGAACAAATCTTTGTGTTCTATGATAAGGATTTTGATAATAGCGACCAGGACCAGTGACCCTCTCTTGACATCAATTTTTTTGGTAGGCCTATGTGAATAAAAAAGAGCAGAACATACAAAAAGAATATTCCCGGTACATAAAATATTTCTTCAAAAAATATATTTATCAAGGACTCTATGAAACTATAATGTGTTGTAATGTAACTAGTGAACAAAAGTGTCGCATGTGTAAGAGTGTGAAATAAAAGAGGTGGCATAATTCACAGCTTATGTTTAGGTGCTACATTGCGAGGTGTTTGAAGCCTCTCTCTTCCTGACTCTCTCATACCCGTCAGCTGTAGGCGGACCCCTGTTTCTTTTGCAAACATAGGTTTTTACAAGGTTACATACAAGGTTTTTACTTGTAAAAACCTTGTATATTCCTTTGCCCTTATGGGTTGTGTATAAAGTATTCGTATTCGTATTCGCTACCCTCTTTGATATCGTGAGAGACTCAAAAAACCCTCTATAGATTTTCTGGATCTCAATAACCATTGGATGTGAGCTAAGTCCATTATAAGAAAACTAATTCCTCAATTCTATTAAATTATGATATACTGGTATATATATTAAGGAATACACTAAAGTGGGAATTCACTTACCAATATGCGTGCTTATGCTAACGTAGCCAGTAACGTGGTGGTTATAAACACCAATATAACTTTTTTTGTCAAGTGGAATATTGATAAGATATTTATTGCCTGATTATGATATAAGGCATATGATATAAATGCTGAAAATGCACTATTTATTGCAAAGAAGTCAAAGTAAATTTAGCCCGTCTATGAGTATCAAAGCCAATGAACAAATCAGGACAGATAACACACCATAGCCAGGCCAGGCCAGGAGGGGATCTATGGATGGGAACCTATTTGCGAGGGGACCTGTGGACTTGAAATCCGTGTAATAATGCTATGCAAAAATGTATGTATTTTTCAGACAGGGGCTGAACATCAGGAAGTGTTAGCTCCATATACCTGCGCAAGTATACGCGATGTTCGCACACTTAGCAGTGACGCCGATGACGTCATCCATCTAAAATTAGCATACGCACTAAGACCATGAACGTAGGCGTGAGATTGGCTTCGCAGCTCTGAACAAAGGCCTATAATACCCACACAAAGCATTCTTGAATGGCTGCTGCCTATCAATATCCTTGTATGAATGTATCTAGTCCAATTCTCATCCCAAGAGAAATTATAACATTATCACTTCGGGTGAACTTTAAGAAATATGTTGAAAAAAATCACATTTCTTTTGTTATTGTGTGGAAAATATTGACGTACATGAAACTTTGTGGAGGTTCTAATAACAATTTTAGAAATTTTAGAATTTTCATAACCAAGGCATCATGGGAAATTCTAAATGGAATGTTTATTACCAGATTTTCTAAGCATAATGGATAGTTACAGAAAAGAACATACCAGGAATTAAACTACATTTTTCATAAGTCATATAGAAAACCTTTTATTCTTCTCAATATTGCAAACAGTGAAGCCCCATACCCACTAGGCAATGTTGCCAGCAACTGGCAACGGGCAACAGCAGAATCACTGGTAAAATCATGACCAATTCAGATCACCTGTTAGATGTAATATTGAAATATTACATGCTATAACGTGATCTGAATTGGTGATGATTTTACCAGTGATTCTGTTGTTGCCCATTGCCAGTTGCTGGTAAAATAGCCTAGTGGGTATGGGGCTTAAGTTGAACAAACACCCTTATCGAAGATGACTGCACTTTTGGTATTTGTAATGATAAGAACACTGTCTTCTTTTGATAACTTTAAGTACCCATGACATTGAAACAAATAAGACGAATGGAAATAAGGGTTTTTAATGTACAAACATATCTCGGCTTTTGTCAGAAATATTGTTAATTGGTTTGCATAATATAAAAGAGTAGCTTCTCTGTAATCATGTCAAATTTATGATAAATTGCCAATAGGTCCCTTTTCCCAAATATGCTACCTTATATCAATACTCATAGATTAAAGGCAATTTCTTATTGGGTAATGTTAGTTTCATTAATATACCTGTCCAATATATAGATAACAATCATGTTGGAGAGGAGCTGACATAATTATAAGGAAATGTCCTAATCTAAATCACAAAAGACCATGGGAGCCCAACAATTCTCCCTAGGGTTTCATTCTATAGTATTTCTGCAACACACTATAATCAAAATCAAATTGAAGAGATGTTTTTATAATGTAAAATGAAACATTAAATTGTGTGTAATCAACAGTGATGATAGGTTTGATCTAAAGATTGTTACAAGTCCTTAGACTGATATTATTGGTATTGAAGTATAGTGCAGTTAGTCGGTATCATTTACATTAAATTGAGTTGTCGGCTGAGGTCGCTTTTCACCACAACACATCCCTATTATGATGCCCATAATTCATCTGCGCACTGGCCTGTGTAAAATTATACCACCATTCATGCCTTTGACATGATGGCAACCCCTGCCAAGCTGGGCAAGGACTAATCAAAAGTAAGAATCTTCAATACAGATGTAAGGCACGTTTGGTGAGATGTACGCTATTTCCGCAGTTAACTTCGATGATGTTATGATGTTAAGTGGTTCCTAATGCATACGGAGGAAACAAGTTTTGATCATATTCAAGTGTAGAAAGATAACTTTTAAAAGCTGGTGACCTCCCAGGTATGTATTTAGGATAACAATGTCCAACTTGATGATTCTGGAATGTTTCATAATGTCCATTCTCCTTCAGAAGATTAACAAGTTTGGGAATATTTATATATGTATCGTCGGCACTTCTGATGACAAACTCAGTATGTGGACATTCTTTGAGTACCCATCTATAGCCCATTAACACCTTTTGAGTCAAGTTATAGTAATTGTCAATGATATCATCCATTAGTATGTCGTTATACTTGTTGTTTTCCTCTCTAGCTGCATTAATTTGATTCTGGGGCCATCCACTTCCAAGCAAGAAAATGACCTTGAAGTTGTATTTTTTCTTCATACTTTCAGTTCCCCATGAGTTAGTCAGTATGTTCATTCTGACTTTTGTATGCTGTGGTATAGTTTTCACAATAGCAACGAATGTCACCTTAGAAGAGTTTTTGCATATATCATTTGGAGTAAATATGTGTTTAAAGTTATAAGGAAAGCATTTATCACAGGTCAGGGTTCGACGTTTGTCAGGGAATTTCCTTTGTTTCAAAATGCTTATTTGAGCCAAAATGGTTCCCATTGAATGTGAAAATGTTGCAAGTTTTGTATAATTATGGAACTTTACCATCTTCCTAACCAGCTCAGATGAAGCATTTTCCTGTTTAACTTTGTTGATCATAAATTTAATTCGGTGTCTTCTTGCACAAAGGTAGTTGTGCATATGGTCGATTCTCATGAAAATGGGCCAATTCAGCATTTTGGAGCCATATAGGGCTGAAAAAAAAAAACAACTTCATATCATTTTATTCTTTTGCATATATGTAGGTATAATACCGATCTCTTATTTTGCAAATTTGGGAACACCAATATATATATATTACCAAGATATAGATATTTTACTGTCCCACCCTTCCCAATTAGCGTGTCCGTATCTAGGTAGCTACCGACATATTTTAACTTCACTCTAACCAATTAAAATAGGTACTTTGCATATTTTTAAAGTGATATACGTCAATATTAGGCTTTCAGCTTACTCTAACAGAATATTTTAATACTATTTATTATTTTTTTTATATTTTGAAATTGCAATGCAATTTCTACGTTTTTTCTGCGACATATAATATCAAAACTTACTTATTTGCATTTATTATGATATGAATAGTATGAAAGGCAATAAATATATTTTTTTTGTCGTAAAAAGCAAACACTATGATCTTTCTTTACATGTATAATATAGCCCATTCGTTTAATATAATCTATTGCCATGCTAATGTGAACTTTACCTAGATACGGACACGTTTTTCGGCCAAATTCACCAAAATTTACTTAGAATGCTATGTAGAAGTATACAACAACCATCACATATCAGTTCAATAAAAAACGTTTTTATTGCAATGTTTTTTTTCCATGATTATTTGACATGTCTTAAAGCATGTAACCAATCATGTTTCCAGCCTTATTTTCTATATCATTCAATGCAATTCAATTCACAAATTCAAATTTGTATTAAATCTGTATAAAAATAACTACGGAACACCCACATATTGTGCCACTTGATTTTTTCTCTGCATTATTTAGTGAGTATTACCTATATTAATCTTATCAGTACACATATACTGACCAGAATAGCATAGTTGCAAGGTCTTGACTTACTGTATCTATATCGTGCACCAAAAAATAGGCTACCTAGATACGGACACGAAATCCCTAGATACGGACACGCGTAGAAATGGTTCCCAAGGCAACAGCAAACGTCAACCTATATACAATGAACAATAACTACTGTCCTATTTAATCTAATTTTCTTATTATAGAACATCCGTTTAGGCCATATGAAGTACTTCAATCGTGAAATAAACAATATATGATATTTGCTGATATGTTGGTATGTCTATATGTTATCCCACACTTTCATTCTATACAATTAAATTCATTAGTGATAATATTTTCTAAGTTTAATGCATTTTTCCATTACTCATGCCTACATAGAATCATTATAGATGCGTCACTACAAAAAATAGTAACAGAATTATTCTCTCCATAAATTTCTGCTCAAATTCAAGTGTTGGGTGATTACGCCCTAGATACGGACACGCAAGTATCCAAACATGTAATAATACATTCTATCAGTGTTAGACTATTTTTTCCCACCATCCTACATACGGACACGCATTCTATGGTATAAAGACCCTCTCCTCTGTTAGAAACATACAAAAAAATGCCTACTATTCCATTCTCAAGTCATCTGATCAAGTAATACAATTTTGTTTGACCTCCCTAGATACGGACACGCAAGTACCCAAACATGTAATAATACATTCTCTCCGTGTTAGACTATTTTTTTCTGCCATCCTACATACGGACACGCATTCTATGGTATAAAGACCCTCTCCTCTGTTAGAATCATACAAAAAAATGCCTACTATTCCATTCTCAAGTCATATTATAAAGTAATACAATCTTGTTTGACCTCCCTAGATACGGACACGTAACTATATATATCTAAAGACGTGCTAGTCCCTCCTTGTAGGCATCATATTTCTTGTTCACTTCCTTGAGATCTTTTTCTCTCAGTCTCCATAGCTTTCCCTTCTGCTTTGGCTCCTCAATACGACATAATACAGCATCTTTTTCAACTGTCCCTATGTCTGGCCTGCCCCATTTCCAGGCGCCATGACATGGCGCCATGTAGAGAATGTGTAAGGTGTCACCTTCCACCTTAGTGATCCTCACAGGATACCAGCGTTTTCCATAAATCACAGTCACATAATCACCTTGAGTCAGGTCACCCTCAAGCACCATCCAGGGTTGGATGAGTTTTGTTATAGGCACATCATCATCTGCCTGATCTTCGACAATGACAATCTCTTTCTTCTTTTCTGTGAGCTTTGCCAGAGGCACATCATCATCTGCCTCATCGTCGACAATGACAACCTCTTTCTTCTTTTCTGTGAGCTTTGCCAGAGGCACATCATCATCTGCCTCATCGTCGACAATGACAACCTCTTTCTTCTTTTCTGTGAGCTTTGCCAGAGGCACATCATCATCTGCCTCATCGTCGACAATGACAACCTCTTTCTTCTTTTCTGTGAGCTTTGTCAGAGGCACATCATCATCTGCCTCATCGTCGACAATGACAACCTCTTTCTTCTTTTCTGTGAGCTTTGCCAGAGGCACATCATCTTCTTCATCACTGCTGATGACAGGTTCAACTTGTTTTTTTGAGGGAACCTTAACCCATCCCTTGCACTGCAGTGGAAATGAGTTGTCTTTGTAGCAACACTCATTGAAACATGACAGGTTTCTAACAGACACCTCTTTGTTACCACTCGGCACGAGAGCATGGCATGACATGAGGCCCTTGACAGGAACTGTTGGCCAGTCTTTGATTTCTTCCCTGCTCTTTTCTATTTCTGCAGTAGTTGCCTGGAATATGTGGCTCTTCACACCACTTGCCTGGATGACTTCTGTGAATTCTTGTATGTTTCGCATGGTCTTGCCACCCTTCACGAGGTTTTCTGCTTTCTTTTTGATCCCTCCACCAACGCCATCACATGGCCCTTTCCCATGGCCGGACTCTAACCAAGTCCAGGAGCCTCTTATTCCATTGAAGAGCTTGGGGAAGAGCTTCATCATGCAGACTGCTGTACGATTTCTGTATTGGCTGCTAGGGCTGTCACTCACAAAGTGAATGATGGTGATTTGAGGGAGGTCTTCAAGCAGCAATGCCATCATTTTCTTCACAAATGTGTATGTGGTAGGTATGGTGTGTGCACCTTCTTTGGTTACCCCTATGTAGGTTTTGGTTCTGAGCTTGCCCTCTTCCGAACAGAAGTGTACAACCATTGGGTGTATGGATACCTGTGCTTTGTCATAGTAGACTGCAGTAATTTCATTGAAGTACTGTGAACTCCAATTTTCACTGTAGTCCATTTGACATGTGGCAGCTGTCATGGGTGTGAGTGTGCTGTTCAGGTGGTGCACTTGCTTGTACTGGGTTGAGAACCGGTGGAAATGCTCCCTGTATGCTGGAAGACCTTGCATGAACTCTTGCACAAACTCTTCTTTTTCCTGGCATATGTCACACAGCTTAACCTTCTTGATCTTCTGGCCCTTATAATCTACCTCCTGCCTTAACCACTGCTTGTACTTCACTGTTGTCTGGCCCTCAGGGATCATGGCCAGTTTTTCAGCTATTTCAGCATCTGTTAGAGCCACAATTCCAGGTGGGGTTTTCGGTAGGGACTTCACCACATCCGTTTTGTTGCACAGGTTAGCACATTTCTGGCACAAGCACTGCTTTCTTTGTGTGTATCTTATAAGGCGTATGTTGGCGGTGCGAGCCCTGGCAAACACTGCAAAGGACATCTTCACATCAGGGTTTTCCTTCAGGAAATTCTTGTGCAAAGCATCAAGAGTGAACATCAATGCATACTTGGTTCTACCAAATGCTTGGTCTCTCATGGAAGGGAGCTCATATGAATTGTCTGACCTCTTCATAAAATCCCTTGCTCGTTCCCTTTGAATTTTCCAGTTGCAGGCAGCCATGCTCTTCTTCTTAGCATTTGATTTGAAGACAAGCTTCCTTGGTAGGTTGATTGTCTTGCCTATTTTTGTGGCAAGCCTATCAACTGTTTTCTTTCCAGAAAACAGTTTCTTTTTCACCTCTTGTGAGGCATTCCTTACAGTATTCACTGTTGCTGTAACAGGTAGTACCACCCTAACTCTCTCAGCTGTGGGGGTCACACTCAATTGCTTAAGTAACTGTATTGCCTCTGTCTTTGGTGTAGTAGGCAGTGGAGGTGCGGTGTCCGTATCTAGGGGGACCTGTGGTGCCTCAGGCGGGGCTGGTATGTTAACGACATTTCTCTCTATATGCTGTGGTGGTGGTTGTTCAAGTTCATCTCGCGCCGTGTCCGTATCTAGGGGGACCTGTGGTGCCTCAGGCGGGGCTGGTATGTTAACGACATTTCTCTCTATATGCTGTGGTGGTGGTTGTTCAAGTTCATCTCGCGCCGTGTCCGTATCTAGGCGGACCTGTGGTGCCTCAGGCGGGGCTGGTATGTTAACGCCCCTCCTGTTGTCCTCTATAGCCTGTGGTTCATCTCGCGCCGTGTCCGTATCTAGGGGGACCTGTGGAGCCTCAGGCGGGGCTGGTATGTTAACGACGCTGCTGTTGTCCTCCATAGCCTGTGGTTCTTTTTCGACTGGATTTCTATCCGTGTCCGTATCTAGGGGGACCTGTGGTGCCTCAGGCGGGGCTGGTATGTTAACGCCCCTCCTGTTGTCCTCTATAGCCTGTGGTTCATCTCGCACCGTGTCCGTATCTAGGGGGACCTGTGGTGCCTCAGGCGGGGCTGGTATGTTAACGACGCTGCTGTTGTCCTCCATAGCCTGTGGTTCTTTTTCGACTGGATTTCTATCCGTGTCCGTATCTAGGGCGGCAGTACAAGTACTTTTCTCTTCTGTGTTCTTATCTAATACCACTACCTTTGCCTTTTTCAGAACAGCTTTTGGACTTTGAAAAGCCATTTTCCTCTTCAGTGTGGGTGTTTGCTGGTCAGATGGACCTGGTGTGTGTATATTTATGCTCATATTAGATTTACTTTTATTTGCTGATTTTTTTTCTGAAGTATTTTCTGGGATGGTCTTATCTATTTCTATATTGACATCACGTGCCCTCTTGTACTCATCCTTTGCACTTTCCTTTATAAGAGCTGTACGAAGCTGCCTTATTTCTTTTTTCTGGTCCTCAATAATCTTATCTTTTGATGACAAATTTCTGCGCATCTGGCGTGTAGCTGGCAGCTTACTGTATGGTTTGTTGAAAGGCATTTGGACCACCAGTCTGTATTAAGAAAAAAAAAGTAATCGATAGGAATTAGATATAATGATTAGACTGAACAATTGTATAAGATATTTTGTTTATTACTTAGCACAGACATTAATAGAATATTAATAAAGTGATACATATCCTGAAGCGGATGCTATATTATATATTATTAACTGGTTACTCTTCTACACAGCCTAAAAGGCCTTAGACATATTAAATGGATTTTAACAAGTGAACGTTAGGTGCTTGCACCACTCGATACAAAATATTATATATTACTCTGTTGATTAAAATAAAAGCGCCCTAGATACGGACATGCAAATTCGACTGCACATAGCCTAAAGGCCTTAGACATATTAAATGGATTTTAACAAGTGAACGTTAGGTGCTTGCACCACTCGATACAAAATATTATATATTACTCTGTTGATTAAAATAAAAGCGCCCTAGATACGGACATGCAAATTCGACTGCACATAGCCTAAAGGCCTTAGACATATTAAATGGATTTCAACAAGTGAACGTTAGGTGCTTGCACCACTCGATACAAAATATTATATATTACTCTGTTGATTAAAATAAAAGCGCCCTAGATACGGACACGCAAAATATACTAGTAAGGGAAACATCTGAGATATATATTTTAAATGTACAACATATGTGACCCGTTTTGGCGAAGTGAGTCGGATGTCGCACGGGGAAGATTTTTAGTTAGGTATACCATCAGAAAATACTAATTCTTAGCTTTAAAACGAGGTATAGCATGTCTAGATCCGATATCTAGGGCCTGAGATAAGTTGCGACGAAAATAAAAAGAACCGCGCCTATGCGGGTATAAGAAACTGAGATAAATGAGTTCAAAGTTTTTCTTACCGCGCGCTACCGCGGTCCTTCGATAAAGCCCTAGCAACATACACTTGTAATCAATCCTTGGTCCTGAAACTTTACATAGTCATTCTACACTATTCTAGCTAACAAATACCAGTAATTCATGCGTTTATATACAAAACTTTTATTCATGCCGGCGCTGCAAAAAGTGACAAAAATCCGGATCTGAAACAACAACTTAACCTAGAACGGCAAGCATAAAGGATCACAATACCTCATCTTGGCTTCTTAAAAACGACTCTGTGATGACCCTAAGTACCCTGGGTATCCATAATGTGTCTATAAAAGTTCTTGGAATGTTCATGATTGTCTTTGGTCGTTAAAATAGTGAAAAGCCACCGAGGTAAAAATCTTAAAATCAGAAAAAGTCTTAACAACTAAAAATAAGTTAACAATGTTCAAAACGGATTCTTAATAGTTCTCAGGTGGTCCTGGGCCTGCCACGACCACGTTTAGCACGTTTACTAGGACGGCCCCTGCCCCTAGGGGGGGGTGGGGGGCCTTCCTCCTCTGAGTCAGATGAAGATTTTGATTCCCTCTCCAGCTGTCTGACCAACTCCTCCTCCTCCCCCTCCGATCCTGATGATGTGTCTGGAGTCTGTCCTCTGCCTCTGCCTCTGCCCCTGCCCCTGCCTCTGCCTCTGCCTCTACCTCTGCCTCTGCCCCTGCCCCTGCCCCTGCCCCTGCCTGGCCCATCCCCCTCGCCAGCCTCTGGCTCTGATTCCGCATCTGGTTCCGGCGGAGGTACGGCACGGGGGCCTGGACCGGGTGCTGGTTCTGGTACAGAGGGCTTAGGGCACATGATGTCCTTCGTGTCCTCAGTACAAAAATCCCGAATGTTCTTGAAGAGATACCACTGTCTTTTGGCCGGGAGGCCAGGGGATTCGGTGGGCTGAGGGCCTTCCTGGGGGACAGCTTCAGGGGCGATAGTCAGCATCTTGAAGGTCTCGGGGGCCGAGTCGGCATACTGCCGGAAGGTGACGTGGCCCTTGTTCTGGTCAGAGAATACAAAGTGATGATACTGCTTAATGCCCTTGAGTGGCTTGATGAAAGGGGTCAAAAAAGATTGCCAGTCATATGACTCGACAAACACCTTCCCATTCCCGTCCCCCACAAGTTGGGCAATGTTGACACGTTCTTGGGTACTCTTCACCACAGTCGCCTCCATCTCCGAGAGGCTCGAGACAGGCTCACGACGAAACCTTTGTTTAAGCAAACCAAAGCACCAGTCCGGGGCAAACTTGGTGTGCCCTGTGATCAAAAAGTTTAAGGAAATGGACTGGTGCCGGCCAGTCAGGACCCGCCAGAGAAGATACGCTAGCACAAACTTGTTCTTGTTCTGACCACTACAGTTGTCACAGTGCATGTCCACCGCCTTCTCCCCCAGGGAATACTTTTCAAAATAGTGGTGCAGGTATGAAATAACAGCATTTGACCCCTTACTACCGCAATGGCTTTCGTCGATCAAATAGTTCACCTGTTGGGGGATGGCCTCGGCACAGACACCGAAAATGCCGACCTTGCGGGGGACAAGGAAATACAATGGGCCAGGCTGCATAGGAAAGGAGGGAAGGTGGACCTGCTGGGCATAATCAAAACTGATGTGGACCTTCGTGTCAGAAGAACAAGGGGGGTGGGGGCCAAGGGGAGGGGACTCTGCTTCCTTGTAGGCAGCCTTGGCAGACTTGACCATGTCCTGATAAAAGCCCCTCTCCCGAGCCACCACCTCCAGGTGAACTTGTTGCTTTTTCAGCTTGGCCTGTTTCACAATGTCAGGTAGGTTACTAGAGGCAGAGATATCCCTGTTGTTGCGCTGGCATTCCCAGCAGAGGTCAGTCATAGGGCGGGAACACACTATGCGAGGGAGGAGTTGGAGCCACAGGTTTCTAAAGGTTGAGTCAGCCACACACCTGAAGTTAGCCTCCTCCATGGCGTTGCTGTACAACCTGTAGATGTCGGCCTTTGTGGAAGAGGAGGGGAGGAGGAGGATGTCATCCCGTTTGTGGGAAGACACACGACCAGGCAGGACGAGGGCGTTGGTCTCGGCATAGGAGTTGATGAAGTCCACGACCCGCCTGATGTCCTCCAGTTGGAGGATCCTTGCAGTCGCCTGTCGCCCGCCAGACTTCTTTTGCCTGGTCACCACCCCGTAGCACTTGTACCACTTGATGATGGACGTCAGCTTGTTCTGGCTGATGCTGGAAAGGTCACAAGGTAAGAGTTACATTAGGCCAATAATCATTGGACACAGGCAACAAATACAGGTAAGTATTGTAATATTAATATGGACGATTTGTGAAGGTAAGTGCCATGATCAGATTCTGTTATGATACATTACAGTTCATCTTGTAATTTACCTCAAGTAGTACAATAATAGTAGGGATATCTAGGTAGACCTTAGTTTAGCAAAGAAGTTGAATATCAAAGCTACTCACGCGTACATGAACTTCAAAGTGTCCCTGCAGACTGGCCGAGAACCGACGAGGTAGTGGCTTCTTTGGTGCTGCCTCTCCCCTCTCCCCTTAATCCCCTTCTTCCAGGTGGACAGCCTGCTGCTATTGTCTGTGCAGGTACTGACGATGCCCAGTAGCAACATGTCCTTCTCGCCTAGAAAACAAAGTAGATTAGGATAATAACAATCTGTACATGATATGCATGTGACTCAAGGAATGAGGTTTCTGGATTGACCCATGAACTAGGTTAACACACCCTAAATACTAACTTAAAAACGGTCTGGTTGAGTGTTAATAGTTGTCTGTTATACTTCAAGACGTTGTCATGGATTATGGGATAGTTTTGAGCAAGAACGACATAGCTACATGGTCGTGGCGACAGGTTTGCATAACATGTATCTCATGAAAAACTTACCTGAGGACAGCTGAAAGACCTCCTGCCGACGCGCGACCAGCTCCGACGTCGTGAACTGTTTACTGCACTCCTTGTCTTTGTAGTGCTTGCAGGAACATCTAAAGACAACAACATACATGATATTAGACTTAGTTCACCTTCCTGAGGGCCACAATGGCATGAGACATGATTGATAACCGTTACAGGCCGGCCGGATCAGCTGACGCCATTAAGTAGGTCACCGGACAACCCCGACGGATCATCCCTGTTTATGGCATGAAATCAACTTTGAAACTTGATAAAAACTAGTTAGGCAGTTAGAATACATACTAGGGCACAATCGTAGGCAGTTTCATCAACATTGAAAGGGATTTAGGCACTTTGCGTACTTGTTTCAGAGATAGGGCAGCCGACCGCATGTCGGCCATTATAAAGTTTTTCAAAAACTCACATGAAGCGTTCGCAGTCGTCCCACTCCGCCTGTAGAAGGTCGTCCGTGGGGTTAGGGATGACTAGTGGCTCATCCTCATCGTCCTCAGCATCCTCCGGTTCCCCTAGATCCTCCTGAACATCTTCTTCTTCCTCGGGGGGATCGTCTTGCCCCTCCTCCCCGTCGGCGAAGAGAAAGTACTCGTCGACCAAAGTCCGCCATTGCTGTGGCTCGGCTATACCACGTAAATTTGCCCGATTTATCGTATTCAGGGCATCCGCGACAGCCTCCTCGCGATCCATGTCCTTCCCGACGATGTTGGGAGGTAATCCACATCAAAATCCAGCAGTGATCCAGGATTAAAACAGCTAAATCCGTCGGAGAAGTGATGTCGCACGTCCGTCCTGCTCGCCATGCGTCCCTTTAAATTTCCACAACAACTGAAACCGGAAGGCACGCGAGGCCTCTCAGCCAATCAGCGCGCCGCATTCCGCACACGTGACCTCCTTGACGACGATTGTTTACGTGACGACGATCGGGGAAACACGTTCTGATTGGTCCTTGCCGGCGCGAATTCAAAATCCGAGGCTGTCATTGGCCAGTTCACTTCGCGCCCTTTCAGCAGGTACCCGGAACATGGGGCTGGGATGAGATCCAGACCGACAGGCAAGCCGCGAAGTTAGGGGAAAATGGCGTGAATCGAGGGTCTTTTGTTTCAGATCACTGAGGCGTTGCGCGTCTTTGGGGCCTATTTAGAGGGACTAAGAGATGGCTTTGGGACCTAAAATTTTTTTTGGGAAGACTTCTGATATAGGAGATATGAATAAAAGAAAAAACCCATTTTCGATAAAAAATGCGAAATGCGACTTCAGAGCCCCATATCTCAGTTCGACTTTCTGCGACATCCGACTCATTTCGCCAAAACGGGTCACATATCAACTTAATACAGTTCTAGATGAGAAGCTACACTCACCCAAAGTACAACATGAGATACTATCTTCTCAATTAAATAAAAGCGCCCTAGATACGGACACGCAAAATATACTAGTAAGGGAAACATCTGAGATATATACTTTAAATGTACAACATATCAACTTAATACAGGTCTAGATGAGAAGCTACACTCACCCAAAATACAATATGATATACTTTCTTCTCAATTAAATAAAAGCGCCCTAGATACGGACATTTCTATTGTGCATGCATATAAGCATGCACTAATCTGATTCTGAATCAGTGCAGATAATATGTGGTCTGAAAAAATATTCCTTCGTTTTCCTGGGACGAAGTGAATAACCTGCAGCTGTTCTACATGATGTTGAGGGCTCAGAATCAAAAGATCCAGAAAGTACAGGGGTCACAGCAGGGGTAGGAGTATTGGCAGGTATATCTTCATAGGGGGAAGGGACATCGGGGGCAGTGGTAGGAGATGGGGGAGGTATATCAGGAGCTGGAGAAGGGATATCAGGGGCAGGGGCAGGGCTAGGGGCAGGCATATCAGGAGCAGAAGCATCAGGGGGATTGGCAGGAGAATTTTCTGCTATGAATCTTAAAAGCATTTGTTGAACATCTTCGTCACATTCCCAACCACCCTGCCAAGTTGACTCCCAATCATCTGGGGATGTATCTTCTCCATTGTGTTGAGGAAGTTCTTCATGAGGCTGTTCTCCCTGCTCTCCTTCCTGCTCGCCTACACCTTCCTGCTTCCTTAGCTGACAAGAATAAAGGCGAGCAGCTCGTTCAACTGCTTGCAAACAGGTGTCAGAGATGGGCCTGATGTGAACCAAAGAATATCAAAAGAACATAAAAGCAATGAAATAACAAAACATAACATTTTCAATGAATGAAATTAAATTGAAAGTTGAATAAAATTTAGTTGTTCGACAAATCAATAATAAAAAAGACAATACAAATAATATAAGTAATAAACAAAGTAATAAGTAATAAGTGGTAAGTAATAAACAAATAATATTCACCTCGTTGTAGCTTCAGCAGAAGCCTGAGCAGGTTCTGGGGATGTAGGTGTTGTTGATGACCTGGTACGTCTGCCTACTTCCCTGGGCTCTGCTTCTTCTCCTGCAATGCGACTGGACTTGCGAGCACGTCCACGTCCACGCCCCCTGCCACGTCCACGGCCACGCCCACGGCCACGCCCGGCATCCTCAACAGGAACACCTGCAGCTGCAGCTTCAGCTTCTTCTTGGGCTTTGAAATAAATGTATGAAAAGATATAATATTTTTCCAGAAGAGAGGTAATGTGTCACAGGGGCAAGACAAGTCTCAATATCTATATTTACATTTGTGGTGCACGTCATGTCCATATCTAGGTTGGGTACATAATAATGTCTTACCTTTGAGCTTGTCACGGGTTTTCTGACTGTTGATCTTCTTTCTGGCCCTCTGGTTTTCCCACCAACTTTGCTTCTTTTTTGGAGGATTTGCTGCTGCTTTGGCCCTGTTGTCCTGAAAGCAGTATTAAAAAAATATGCTAAATACATGGTAAAAGCAATTTTTGCTTACTTCCTCTAGTAGCTTCTCATCTAGAACTGTATTAAGTTCATATGTTGTACATTTAAAATATATATCTCAGATGTTTTCCTTACTAGTATATTTTGCGTGTCCGTATCTAGGGCGCTTTTATTTTAATCAACAGAGTAATATATAATATTTTGTATCGAGTGGTGCAAGCACCTAACGTTCACTTAGGTTCCTCTAGGTTATTTATTTAGATAATTTTCCTGCATAATTGGGATAGTAATATGATTTACTTACTTTTGATCTTTGAGCCCTAGTTTGGCGGAAGTTGTCATCAGTATTCATCCTTTCGTGATACCTCTTGTTCTCATATTCTGCCCATTCTATAGGGTCACCATGAGCTCCTCCAGTCCCATTACGTACTCCCAGACGTCTTTCTCCTTCCTCCTCACTGCTACTGTCACTTGAGGAGTCTGCCATACCTATAACATGGAAAAGAAATGATAGGAATTATGATTATATTGATATAAATAGAAGAGTGCGTGTCCGTATATAGGTGCGTGTCCGTATCTAGGGAGGTGGAATACAACATTACTATGAAAATTGCATTTGCTTTGTTACTTAAGGAAGTTCGATAAAAGTATTGTATATTGCGCTATGGAGGATACCAGTATAAATTATATATTAACGTTGTGTATTATTTTTCTTATTACGGTGATACAGGAAAGTGAAAATAGGTAAATTTATGATATTTTTTCATATTTTTAAGTAAAAAAGTCTGATTTATGAGATATAATACACACATTTAGTACGGGATTATAGTTTAGGTGTTTATAAATGAAATAGAAAAGAATTGGAAGGGAAGAAGCACATGAGATTCTGAAGATAACTCTAAATGAGGGACCATGTATACCCCGACTGTCGGACCGTGTCCGTATCTAGGGTCGTGTCCGTATCTAGGTAGGACGTAAGAATGGTAATAGAGAATTTGAATGCAAGAACGGTAGTACGGTTGAAATTGTTTTTCGAAGCTGATACAGTTATCGGTCGAAAAAAAAAGATTCTTTTCACTATATGTCATATCTTGGTATATAGTTCTATCATATGCAATATGACTCTGTGGGTTATTTACCCCACAAACATCGTAACAGAACGAAAAAGAAGTGAAAACATCTTACCTTGTGAGCGTTTCGACCGTCCATACGTCAACAGACACGCCGCCTTCCGGTTCCGTTAGGAAATGCATATATGAAAGTACAGAGGTCGCCACCGTCGCTGCGTGTTCCCGCCAGGTTTTTCTACCTAGATACGGACACGACCTAGATACGGACACGGCTATTTTAATCAATGGCGGGTACATATATATCTATTGCTGAATAATCTGATTTATATTGCATTTCGAAGAGGTACCATACCTAGTTATATATTCAAAATATCTTTCACTAATCTCCAGTATTATATTTGCAATATAGAAAAAACCTTACCTAGATACGGACACGCAAAATCTTCCCCACGCCGGATTTCAGCATTATGAATCAATCTGTACTATTCAATATAAACAATATATGAAAATATCAACCACTACGTTGTACACCTCATAGAAGAATTTAAAATGACAGAAGGACATAACTTAAAAGCAGTTATTAAATTCCACACGTTGGTTTCAATAGCTACCTAGATACGGACACGCGTAAGCTTCCCCATGGTTACTTCTGGTCCGCAAAATATATATAATATACTCAGCCATACCTTAGATAAAAAAAAACAATCTAGATATGAGTTAGAAGATATTTGGAAAGTTTCATAAAAATCTATCTGGGGGATTTTTTTTTTTTGCACTTTATATTATAAGAAGTCTCTTTTTTTTGTTGAAAAATGTGCAAAATTAGCTGTTTTTGAGTTGTAGCCAAAAATATATTACCCATAGTATATGAAAACATGGGTGCCCATAGAACCATACAGTACCCTGGACGTAACTGTCAAAAGAAATTAAAGGTTAGCACAAAAATTGATTCAGGAGATCAAAAAAACTGAAAATCCATGAATTGGCCCACTTATATGAGAATCGACCATATAAAATATTAGTGAGGGCTTTCTTTATGTGAGGTATTTTCTGCTTTATGGATAAGAGGATAGATTTTGATATAGACATTTCAGATGGAAGGAGAAGTCACCAGATGGTAGAAAGAATATTATAAAAGAGTATTCAAAATTATATATGTAAAAATGGCGGACGCTGCTGGTAGGTGTAAAATACCTGTTTGGCTATAACAGACAGGATGCATCTCCCAGCGAGCAGTGCTGCCTGGGTAGAAATCAATAATTGGAATGGTATATATTTGGCTGAGCTGGCAGGCTAGAGGGAACACTATTCGAAACCGTTTGGATCAGTACAAATCTTGAGGATTCGGGGGTTTGGTATAGCCATGTACACAGACATCGGGTGACTTGGATAGGAACTTTACCATTGTATGACTGCGTTAAGTTAGGCAGACTCTATGGATGAAGCTGGCCTTAGGCAGTGTTGTATGTGGACTGGGATTACATTGTAGCGCACCAGCCACTGTATGCGATTGGAGTATCCACTTATAAACTGACTCTCAACCAAGTAGGGTCCGTGTTATGGATATGAAAGCCCATTTCGCGGATGAAGTCTAAAGACCAAACTCAGACAGTCTAAGTGATCAAACAGTAGTATTAACCTGTAATAATATGTAATCCCCAAACTAATGTCAAGCGTTCATTCTGACAAGTTTCCACAGTGGCTTTACTTTTAAAAAGTTTCTCACAATACCCTCCAACTCCAGAACTTCTGCCTTCCCAGCAAAGAATTTCCTATAATCGAGGTGAAGAGGGGGCATGTGGTAGCATGGAAATTTCATTTGGTTACTCAAAGGAAGTGCCCCATGACTGAGGAAAGTTAATTGAGGAAAACTATCAATAGTCTTATTTAGCTTATTACAAGTTTTTTTTGCCAGACTTTGATTATCTCTTCTAGTGATGTCTTATATAGTTTTCACCTCGAAATACTTCATCTTGATTTGTGAATATATCGTAATAGTAGCTAATGCAATTGCAGCAAGTAAGATCCAGGTGAATAATACTTTTACCCAATGACAAGACTTCAAAATAGTGGCTTGATTACTTTCACTGGAGATGTGTTACATGTATGTACTGATCCTCTTGGCAACCAGTCATGTGTAGAGAGAGAAAACTGTTAACTGTAAGAGATCCCGTGGCATTTGCTGAGACTACTAAAAGCTCTTAGGAGTAGCACAAGTCAGCATGAAATAGTGTTGCATCCGAATAATGTTCTCTACAGTAGAATCTGAAACAAATAATGAACACATTCAAAATACATCGAAAAGTGATCAATGCCAACGTTTTATCTTAGTTTCACCCCCATGACAAAATGATACTATAAAGTGAATTCTTTAGCATTTACACAGTATGAAACTCCCTTCAGTGCCCCACTGATTGCCCAGGCCCCATCACTGATTGCAATTGTAGCTAATTAACACATGCAGACAGGGGCTCAATATAGGGTGACTACCTTACCCATGGATAGATGGCAGCAGGCTTAGTAAGAAAGGTTTATACATGAGTTACTCCTACTGGCCGCTATGACCATTGGTCCTTCCTCGAAAACAATGAAACACAAATCAGGCCCATAGCTAGGGGAGGTTCAGGGGGTTTGTACGAACTGCGCCATGGCCGAATCCCTTCTAAAATATCTGAACCCCCCAATCCCCATAAGATTAAAATTTAATGAATGATTTATGATAATTCTAATATTTCTGCATCAGCTTTGTTATCTTAACATACAATAATGATTCAATTTGATATCATTTAAATATCCATCCCCAAGCATGTTTAAGCTCAAATACTTGAAAAGCTCCCCTCTGAAAAAAACTGGCTACAGGCCTGCAAATACTCTGTTCTGCTGAGGACACACTATGAACTTACATTTTAACCCTGACATGCATGAGTCCAGGCATCTTTGAATGAATTCATGGAATGTCTCCCAAGAATAAAGTCACTATCAAAACAGGGTAGACAAAACATATGCTTTTAAAACCATGTATTGATCTTGTCATTGCAGTCTATTCAACTTTGTCAGGAAAGAGACTTGGGAATAGGCCCTGGTATAACTACCTGGGGTTGATTATTGATGATATTCAAGTACTCAATTTGTTCTTGAAGACCACAGTTTTTAAAGTGAAAAGACGATTTTGCTAACTGGGAAATATTCGAGACTCTGATACAAACACCATTGCACCCACTGTTTGAAAGGTATTTTTGTCCATGTATGATTATGCTGATTTCTTTATTGACATTGGTTCCTGGAGCTAAAATTTAAGGACCAGATGACCTATACCGCAGTCGGGGGAGGCACGCTGGGCGCCGCCATGTTGTGGTAAGGGACAGACTGATAGGCTGAAAGTCGCCCTTGACCCCCGAAATCTATTTGCGCCAAAGGTCCGCGCATGTGCAGACATAAACTCCCAACTGTGGTATATGAAAGGGTTTGTATCATAGACAGTACCTTCAAAAACATGCATTTATTTCTATATAATTTAATAATTTCTAAAAACTGCTACTTAATCACCTTTGGTGTATTATGTATTATTAAGAACTAAAATATTTTAAAGAAATCTAGACCAAAAGTACATGTTAGTAGTAAGAATGAAATAGGATTCAAAAACATCACAGTTACATTTAAAAAAAAGCCCTATGTGTTAAGATATTGTCCTCCTCTATTGTATTCTGAAGAGATTGAGTGATTGACCACTAAATTCAAGTTTATGAAGGCAATAATTGGCTTTATAACCTAGGTAAGAACATGAGTAACTTAAATAAATTGATTTTCTTTTTACTCAAATGTTTTTTAAGGCTAGAAGCCACATATCACCATGGTTGCTTTGATGCCATATGCAGTCCTCTTATATGTGCAATATGTGCAAGCAGTAAACAGCTCTGTTGAGTGGAGCAGCGGATCCATTTGAACAACATTTTAGTAAAGACTAATGAGGGCCATCCTATAAAAAGAAAATGCATCTTATTTATCATCAAATTGCACAAATTTGAAATCTTCAAGAAATCATTCAGTTGAAATACCCTTTATCTTCAAACAATTCTTATCATCATTTCACAGGCTTACTGTATGTAGGTTTAAGGGATATCAAACAGCAAAAGTCTAAGAAAAAAGGTGCAATGTCCAAGAAGGGTGTTGATGGGGGTTTCCAATGTCACATGTCAAATTTGATCAAATTTAATAATGGCTGTTTCGCCTGTTGCTATATTTTGAATTTCCATGTTGATTAGAAGGAGCTTTCATGTCACATTTAAGGAATAGTTCCTGTCATGTTGTTTATTATTTTTTTATGCATGTTAAATTTAAGAAAAGGCCAATTCACCATGTTAATTTTAGGGGTCTATACCCATTCCAAAACCTTGGGACCGTGCAGTGTGCACCCATTGTGGTGACTGGCCTGGTGCAGATTCAACACTGCACTTGACAGGAGGGTTGTGTCTACAGTAAAACAGCCTCACTGAGTAACATAATGTTGTCAGTAACATAATGTTGTATGTGATCATTGATAGTTTTTCATAATCTGATAACATGAAGCTGAATATATCCTTCCTACACACAGTTCTTTATTTAAAAGTATAGAACATAGTGTGTTTGGGTAGTTTAGCACCTGGCAAACCCTTCAGGGCTATTTTCAGACTGTATGTCAAATGTATGCAATTTGTTAAGACTCCATCTGTTATCACAACTGAGCAACACCTGTTCAAAATATATATGGAAAGAAATGCAATTTTTGATTCTGAGATGCCCCCTGCTAGATATAAGACATTGTTAAGGCACTAAGTGACAAAAGGCACTAAAATTAATGACAAAATTTTGCTACTTAGTACCTTTTTGTCACTTGGTGCAACCCTCAAGGCACTGAGTGACAAAAAGGTCCTTATGTGGTAAAGACACTAAATAATGACTTGATGAGAATTAAATAAAGATACTTATGATAATAACTAGAGGAGTTCATCGTTATTAGTCGTATTGGTTATCTCTTTCTCTGTTTACCCAATAGGTCTTATTTCAAATGTTCGTATTATTCATAAGTGGTAGAGACTCTAAGTAAGGGGGCTCATTCCCATACAAAGAACACACACTTGGCAAAAGGTAATTCTATTATATCCATTGCGACATCCTGAAGATACAAGTAAATAGTCATTCCATCCATACAATTCATACCATCCATCTCATATCCAAACAACATCAGTAACATTCCAACCAGGGATAGCTATGGTATATGCCACCTGCATTTCAGTCAGGATTTAAAATACTGCCTGTATGATCCAGTAAATAGCCTCAAAGTATGCCACATAAAGCACACATGATTAGACCGAAAATTAGCTCCATATGACATATCAAAAAATATTTCCAAACTTCTCATTGGTAGATATATACTATTATGGATGTTTTCATGATTTTAGAACACTAAATTATATTTTTTCTTGAATAGTTAGCTTTAAATTCACAATTTTGGAATTCATTGAAAAGATGCTTCAATGCATCTGGCATCTTTTGGGTGGTGATGCCTCAATGCATCTGGCGTGATTTGGCTGGCGATGCCTCAGGGCATCTGGTGGGTGGAAAGGGTTAAGCTTCCCCTTTAGAGGTCTATAATACCCAACGGCTAATTGGAGCCTCACCTCCCGTCTACCTTCACCGGAGACCAACATCAGTAGGGCCTCTGTTGTGTCCAATACTCCGTCCGTAAGGCTGAGGCCAAGCTATCCCATCCTTACTATTACCTGCTGTAGTCGTAGCTACTATCTCAGCACTACCTGTATGATCCGTTTTGTTAGACTATTACTCCCATGTGTTCTTCTTGAAGTCTATGTTAGTCTGCTCACCTATCCTAAGTCTCATACCCCTTATATAGCACCAGCTATAGGCTTGACGCTATACACAGGGATCCTAATACTCATCAGATTCTCCCTTAATCTCACATACTCTTTATTCGTACCTTTACTAAACTAATCTTATACCTAGTTCTTCATCCTACACATTGCGTAATCATAATGTTCCCTAGCAGTTTTCAGATTGCACCTATGTCCCATTTGTACCTGTGTGTACCTGTCTAGGGGTGAACTGACTCAGTTACTACCATCCCTGCATGGAGGCGCCACCATCTACGATAAGCCTATGCTATACCTAGTTACAGACACTGTAGTCCAGTGCAAAAGAATTATCACATTCTTTAAAACTAGAACTAAGTATTGTAATCTCTCTTGTATTGGCAGGAGTACGTTGTGAATTAGTCTAAGCTAGTGTAGTGCCTATGCGCCAGGCGGCGCTCCTGTCTTGTGGCTAAGTATAGAGTATGGAGTTGTCACAGATGGTAATGCCCTCACATAGTAAAGATTGTAACTGAGTTCCAGGCAGGTACGAACAGGTACGAACAGTACAAAGGTGCAATAAGGAAGACTACAAGGGAACATTATGATCACAATCTATGAGGAATCCAGCTTAGGACAGCTTAGGAGGACATCATAAGATCAAGGGCCTTACTCTTTGCGATAGCGTTAGTGTAGAATTAGAAATAAGATTAGTTTTATTGTAAGTGAGAATGGGATATATGAAAGATTAAGAGAGAGAATCTGATGAGTATTAGGATATCTGCAGATGGTGCCAAGCCTGTGGTTATATAAGCAGTATGAGACTTAGGGTAGACGAGCAGACCAATATAGACTTCAATCAGAACACATGGGAGCAATAGTCTAACAAGCAATATCATAATGGGTAGTGCTAAGACTGTAGTAACCACTACAGCAGGTGATAGTGAGGAACGGAACAGCTTAGGCTTAACCTTACTGACGGAGTACTGGAAGTGATGGAGACTTTACCGATGGTCCCCAGCACAGGTAGACAGGAGGTGACTCTCCCACTAGCCATTGGGTATTATAAACCTCGAAAGGGGAAGCTTAACCATAGCTATACCTGGTTGGAACGTTACTAATGTGGTCAGCTTACAAGATGGATGGCATGTATTGTATGGATGGAATGACTATTTTACTTGCATTATCAGAATGTCCCAATGGATATGATAAAATTACCTCTTGCCAAGTGTGTGTTCTTTGTATAGGATTGAGCCCCTTTACTTAGACTCGCTACCATTTATGAACATAAAAATATTCGGGATAAGATCTAACAGGATTAATAATGAATTCTAGCTCATGCAATGAATAATAATGAAGAACTCCCTAATTCATATAACAATTGACTTTATTGAGTTGTTATGAAGTTGCCAGTCAGTAAATGACATACGAATGACATCACACAGTCTAACAGAATACTGAGCAATCCCCATACGATGCAAGAAGAATAAGATCATATTGACTTAATATTATACGAATAATCAAAATGTATAAACAACGCCTAGTTTAGCTCACTTAGAGAGGTTAAAATATCTATCCTTAACACTAAAGAATATCATAATTCTTTTTGCACTGTGCTTCAGTGCAATATAATTATTCAGATAATTATTTATCTGATATTATCCTACCATTATTGATTACTATTTATTTATTGATTAATTGTTTTTCATTTATTCATTAATTAATTATTTTTTATTAATCATTTAGTGTCTTTTTGTGATTCATTATTCAATTATTCTTAAATAATTTATAAATCACTTTCAATTTGTAATTTATTCATCATGTATTTGTTAGTTTATCTTTAATAATTACTTATAACTGGTCTTCAATTTAGAAATTATCTATTTCTGTTTCTCTTTTTTAATGTTCATTATGAATTATTTACTATTATGAACTAATCATTTTCTTATTAATCATTTAGTTGAATGCTAGTTGTTGTTATGCGGTTGATTAATAATTGTGAAACTGTTCTTATGATGTCTTAAAGTTACTGATTTTATCACTTCTTCTGTAAGTGCTAGTCAAGTGGTAAGTAAGTTCTAAAGATTGGCGTTCATTTCCACAACGCGAACAATGCTTGGCTGAAAGTCAGGTTTATTTCGTGAATCACATAGATGCGTACAGAGCCAGTGTAATGATGGTTAATAATCCGAGGATCACAAGTCCAATTGATGAAGAGTAAGCTTTCTGGGGATGAATATAAATAGTTTTTGTAAGTATACATATCCCTTACTTAAAGTCTATAATGACTGGGACTCCCTTTTATTGGCAGATAGGGTTACCCAATAACTCACTGTGTGATGTCATGGATATTGTGATTTCTCTAAAGAAAATGTAAAAAATACAAGATTTTAATATCACATACTTCTTTCTAAAGTCAGAATTTTTCGAACATTTGGCTCACATTAATAGTGCAACATGTGAGGGACATGCAGAATTGATTTCATTGCACCTGTATCTATGTGCAAGCTTTCCCTTAATAAACTCTGTAAATATAAAAAATGTTCTTCTCTTGGTACAAAGACTATGTGTTATTCTTCACTATGGCCCTTGACCTTTTTCTTTTCCTTCAAGTTTATGTTATTGATGAAAATGGACCCTGAAAACATCCCATCATGAAACAACAGGACAGACGGGTGTCATAGAATGTCAGGTGAGCAGTTTTACAGGCACACTTTCAGTAACTAATGAAACACACAAAATAATAATAGACCCCCACCACATAATGAGGCATAAGTCGCAGATACAAGTTTTTGATGTTTTGGTAAATCCTTTGAGAAGGTGACATAAGCTTTACAATGGTGAAAGAATTATGTTTCTATCATTTATAGAACTTGAGTTATGCTTGTTAGAAGTATCGAGGATTGGAAAGGGCTAGTTAGAGAAAAAATGCCTTAAAGATTAGACTTATCTGTATGCAAATGCAAATTGCCATAGACCAAATTTAGCACAATCCAGAAAACCTGTGAAATATGCCTGTAAAATTAATCATTCCTATCAATTTGTTAGTAAACTATATAGCTGAGGTATTTACCTTATGATTTCTGAAGAAAACTCACTTTTTGACTTTTTGACTCTTTTCTCTTATTATACAATTATCTCAGGACTTAACACAGCGACTTATGCCTCATTTAGTGGTGTGGGGTCACATTATGGTGTTTTGACATTTTCACATGATGATGTGATGCAATTCTTTGGTGCACAATTCTTTGGTGTGCAAAGATTTTGGGACAATTTTAGAGGTATCTATGTTGCTGTGCACATGATATATTTGACAGGTATATAATTTATAAAAGAATGCATAATTGACAGGCAAATAAAATAAAAACTTAATTTGAAACACTAATGTGTGTGTATGTATGTGTGTATATAATATAGAGTATATATATGAAAATATATACATACCTTTAAATCACCACAGTGCTGGATTTTCATGGATTTCCCACAGATTTCCCTCTTGTTGATCAAAGCCTATCAATTTGAGTTACAGAAATCTGGTATGTTTCATTCATTAGGAAAGAGATCAAAATAAACACGACATATTGATCGTTCTTGTATTTTGAATATTCATTAATATTAATTTTTTTTTTACAGTTTTTCGTGTTTGTTGAGAAAAATCTTTAACCGCTATGGCCAGATTGGAACAAAGGAAACATACAATACATATGCGTGTATGTAAATATTTATAGATCTACATAGTGGTCATAGGAAATGGTATTTATAGCCACTTAACCCTTTCACTTCACTGGATGCCCTGAGGCATGTTTTTAATGAATACCAAAGTAATAAATATAATGAACTATTCAAGAAAGGATAACAATTATTTACTTAAAACCCCGAAAAATCCATGAAATAGTATTTCTAACCATAAAAAAGGGCGTAAACAGGCATCTGATCTTTCAGATTTTTTTCCCATTGGGCTTTAGGTATTTGCTACGTAGTATATATACCCTGTACAGGGGTGGATCCAGGGTCTGGCTTCTAGGGGGGGCAAGATATCTGCCCCTTCCCCCCTAGATTTACCTTGCAAAATTTCTCCTTGGATTTGTCAAAACTACGAGAGTTCATTTTTGGTCTAGGGGGGGGGGGGGGGGGCAATTGCCCCTTTTGCCTCCCCCCTGGATCCGCCGCTGCTGTAGAAGCCAAAAGTCATTTTAAAGGACGGATATCTTTTATGTCCTATTAACAATATTTTCTGTTTATTAAATGTTTCACTCATGATGTACTCATGATTCACTCAGTTGTAAACAAATATCCTTATCAAAATCCCAAGACACCTTGGGGGCCTGGAAATTCTCAACTGGATATCATTCAACAGTATTTCTGCAACACATTACAACAATCAAAAACTCAGAATTCAAGGAAGTGCTTACATTTATTGTAAAATGATGCATGTAGATGTAAGTGATTAAAGATGATGTTGCATAGTGTTGCAAGTCTCTGGATGTTATTTATTGTTATTGAAGTATATATTTTAATGAAATTGTCTGGTGAATTCATCTGCTCACTGGCCTATGTAAAATGATACCACCATTCATCCCTTTGACATGATGGCAGCCCCTGCCTAGCTGGGCAAGGGCTAGTCCAAAATATGCATCTTCTATACAGATGAAAGGCACATTTGGTGAGATATCCACTATTTCCTTGGTTAACTTTGAGGATGTTATGAATGTGGTTCCTAATGCATAAGGAGGAAACACATTCTGATCATATTCAAGTGTAGAAAGATAGCCTTTAAAAGTTGGTGACCTCTCTGGTATATATCCAGGAAAACAATCTCCAACTTGATGATTCTGGAATGTTTCATGATTTCCATTCTCCTTCAGAAGATGAACAAGTTTGGGTATATTTATAAATGTGTCATCAGCACCCCTGATGACAAACTCAGCCTGGGGACATTCCTTGAGTACCCATCTATAGCCCATTAATACCTTTTGAGTCAAGTTATAATAATTGTCAATGAAGTCATCCATTAATATGTCATTATATTTGTTGTTCTCCTCTCTAGCTGTATCAATTTGATTCTGTGGCCATCCACCTCCAAGCAAGAATATGACCTTGAAATTGTACCTTTTCTTCATACTTTCAGTTCCCCATGATTTAGTCCGTATGTTCATTCTGAGTTTGGTATGCTGTGGTACGGTAGTCATGATTGCAACAAATGTCACCTTAGAAGAATTTTTGCAGGTATCATTTGGAGTAAATATGTGTTTGAAAGTATATGGAAAGCAGTTATTGCAGGTCAGAGTTCGTCGTTTGTTAGGGAATATCCTTTGTTTCACAATGCTTAGCTGAGGTAAAACTGTTCCCATAATCATTCTATGTGAAATTGTTGAAAGTTTTGTATAATTGTGGAATTTCACCATCCTCTTAACAAGCTCCGATGAAGCTTTTTCCTGTTTGTTGATCATTGAGTTAATTTGACCTTCTTTGAGAATTTTCCACTCAGGTTTTACTTTTAGGAAGTATTTAACAATGTCTTCCAACTCCAGAATTTCTGCTGTCCTAGCAAAGATTTTCCTAGAATCAAGCTGAGGAGCAGGCATGTGGTAGCATGGAAATTTGATTTGTTTACTCAAAGGAGGTGCCCCATGACTGAGGAAAGTTAATTGAGGGAAACTATTAATAGACTTATTTAGTTCTTTACAAGTTTGTTTTGTCATACCTTGGTTATCTCTTCCAGTGATATCAAATAAAGCTTTCACCTCAAAATACTTCACCGTGATTTGTGAATATATCATAAGAGTAGCTAATGCAATTGCAGCAATTATGATCCAGGTGAATAATACTTTTACTCCACAATAAAACTTCAACATAGTGGCTTGATTACTTTCACTGAAGATGTGTTACATGTATGTACTGATCCTCTTGGCAACCAGTTGTCTCCGTGTAGAGAGCAAAACAGTTTACTCTCAAAGATTCATTTGCATTTGCCCAGACTAATAAAAGCCCTGAGGAGTACTTCAAGTCAGCATGAAAAGGCAATGCATCAGAATATGTTCTCTTGCTTGTCTAGATTAGAATCTGAAACAAATAATGAACATGTATTCAAAATACACTTATAAATGGTCAGTGCCTCCCTTTCATCTTAGTTTCAGCTCAATAATAAGATGATCAAATGAGGTGAATTATTTAGCCTTTATACAGTAGCTAGGAAAAGGCTATCAACATTTAACAAATACCATTCAAACTAAGACAGGTTCCTTTCCATTAGTTGCAATCATTTTCATTAGCAATGTCCCCCACGATTAAGGGAATGCATACAAAAATATCCAACATGTTAGATGATTTTACAGCCCAACTGTACAAACAGGACAATCTAACCTCCATAACGTTCTCAGTAAAAACATTAAAAGAGTTCCAACCTAAGAGTTTAAAATGGTATTTGAAACCATAAGCTGAACTGAGCTGAACAAAATAAATATATCTGGAAAATTGTCCTGTCCCTTATTTATATCACCAGTAGGTATTTTAGACATTAATGGTTACATATATATATACATGGAAAATTTTCTAAAGCGGAAAAGTGTCATACCTTCTTAATATATCCAAATGGAAAAGGGTGTTGCCAGAAATGTGTGGACCTGATCAGTTGTTTGCTTGTCCCTACAAATGAGCTTGCTGTGTAGGAAAGACTGCAACGTTTCAGGGGCAACCCATTGAAAGCCTTGAAGAAAATGTACTTAACCTATTTAAGTCTGTTTGCTTATGTTCTTTTTATTACAACTTCTCTTTGCAGATATTTTGAGTTAACATGCACAACCTACATTGGTTTGTTTGCCAAACCTCCTTCGCTGAAGGAAGGTGTTCATATAGTCTGAGCAGTTTTTTGTTAAAATTCCCTATGTGCATTAAATCATATAATCTAAACACGAGGGTACTGTCGGTCATAAACCACAGAACTTATTTAGCATTTTCCCTGATTACTTTTTAGATTTTCATTGAATCACCAAACAATATATAGTAAAATAAAGCTGAGAACCTTTTGGAGCTGATTCATATGTCAAATGTTTCATTTCTAGATTTCTAGATGTTTATGATCTATTGAAAGATAAAAGTTAAGAATTCCTTTATGCTACAGAGTGCGTTCTGTAAGATTTTTACGCAGGTGTTTTAATCCACTGGCTAGATTTAATACTTTTTTAGTAGTATGCCAAGTTTCAATGAAATTAATTGACTATTTCATGTTAAAAATTGGCTTCAACTTTTAACATATTTCTTATTGTAATTATTTCAGTTTTATAATTTTTCAACTGTTCTGCTTGTGACGTCACATACAGATAATTGCTCAGTGCAGGCAGTGTCAGATGCAGGCATTGGAACTCAGATTAATGGAGACAAAATGTAAATAAAACAAAAACTATAAGAGATAAAAGCATAAAATTTGGTATGGTTATTCCCTTGATGGTATAGATCATGGCAGTATGCTAATTCATGGTCACTGGCCCCTCCCTTTAAGATTGGAAAAGCGGACTTAGGGGATATTTCACACTGGTCGGATATTATTTAAAGGTATGATATTCTGATATTTTCATTGTTACATTCCAGACTTAGGATCTTATGTTCCTGTTAACGGTGTTAGCTTTATAGCATGTAAAATTAAGATCATTGATTGTAAAAACATCTTATCTTAAAATCTAAGATTATGAGAAACACACTTATGATTCCCCTAGTGTGAAATGTGTCCTAACTTCGAAGTATATCAGCAAAAGTGGTCTTTAACTGAGATGGTCACCAAATTGAAGTGCCTTGCTTTGCGTGGAGAGATCGGAGGATGAGTTGTCATACCTGGAAATGAGTATGGCATATTTATTTTTTGAATATAATTAATAGATTGATATGATTATTGATAATAAGACTTTGAATGGAAAACTTTTTCATTAGAATATATTGGTTTTGCACTGTTATCTTTAAATAAGAAGGACAAAATAGCTCTTTAGGTCTTACGGAATAATTCTTTAAAAATTTATTGCATTCTTTCCTGGGAGGATCATGTCAGAATTTCTGATTTACACAAAAGGTTAAGATTATCAGTTTGGACAGTGTAGACAAATACAGTTATGTTCTTTGATGTATTATCATTCTCAACAACCCGGTGTACAGAAACAAATAACTTGCAATACACATTCACAAGACAAATTTATCTTCAAAACTGAGAAATACACTGGTTGAAAATATGACAGAAGCCCATTCTATAACAGTACAATATTATGGAATAAGCACAGTGAGATGTACAACAAAGTCTTGATGCTCATACGTTTATGTCCCAAATGCGACACGAATCTCTGAAATATTAGGATTTATTGCATGTTTGACTTTATAAAAAAAGTGAAGACATATTGTATATTCTTCTATCTCAATGTATTGTTCATCATGGAAGACCAGGGGTAACCTTGAATGATGTTTTCATAAATAATAATATAAAAGAATTAAAGTGGAGCCACCATGGTGGATTAAATTTGAAACAAGTCTTTGGGTTTTACCTATTCTTATTACCTATGTGAAGTGAGGTGACCCAGTTACCAAAAGGACCAAAAGGCAGGCAAGATGGGGGACCATATAGGTTCATGGGAAAGATGTATATCACGGAGAGCAAAGTGGATGAGAAACACAGATATGGGGTAATATCCCTTCCATCATCTGTTACTCATAACCTCAATGGTAAATATCATTTATTATACTTTTCCGGAATTGCCAAATAGGCAGACCATACTATACAAATACAGATTCCGTATTTGTACACACTACAGATACAGAAAAGTAGTGCGACCTACATTAGACCAATCAAAATTGCAGAGAGTTTGACCCCTGACCTACGCTGACCTCACGTAGACCTATGGTGACCTATATAATGGACCAATGGCAAGCGCGGATTTGATCATGTGAGCCAGATGGACTGGAATCAGAGATATAAACAAGCCTACAAGAGCAGAAAAAACCCATCAGAAATAGCCATTAAAAACATCAAAAAACGTCAAAAATGACGTTTAGTATGGATCTAACAGATGTACAAATAAGGGAAATGCTAATGTTCAACTCAGACGATAGTGAAACAGATTTAAACAGAGTTTTGGACGTTTTTGAGGCGCCAGACGTCATTTGGGACCACTCCACTCCCACCAGCCCTATCATTATTGTGTACAGAGAAGAGCCATCAGAAAACCCTCGAGAGCCGTCAGAAAACCCTTGAGAGCCATCAGAAAACCATCAACAGCCGTCAGACACCCTCTAAGGGCCGTCAGACACCCCTACAGTGGTGTCCGCCCACATTAATTTCCATGATTATGACATGGAGGACCCAGACTAGCTCCCACCAGGTAAGCATAAAAATGATATTTTTTTTCAATTTAAACTAGAGTGATGCAAGGTAAGAGTTCGGGTTCAATATACTATGCCTGGGTCACATGTGAAAAATATGTTGTGTTATATATGGCATGGGGGATACAGGTCGCACACACCAAAGTGTGTGGGGTAACAATGGGCATGGCACATATTACGTCACTAGATGTAACACCCTGCGCCGACTGGTGAGAAAGGATAAAAACATTTGACACATTCGAAATCAAAGCTGAATGAAGGGCTACCAAAATAAATAACCAATTGTTTGTAAGGGAAATCCTTATTTGGTCTATGCAACTCAAGGGATACATTTATTAAGCATATAGCTCTTGTGAAAACTGGTTTAAATTATTCCTTAACATTTCTCTTTCTATCACCTTCAAAGAATTGAGTAAAGCTGTGTTTTGGGACACAATCGCGAAGTACACGACATTGTGTGGTACTAGGTACACGAAAATGTTAGTTAACACGAGATTGTGACGTATCTTGTATTCTTGACCATAAGTGACCTCAGTAAGGGTCAAAGTGACCACGTGATGTTATGTACCAATCAGGAGCCACGTTTTAGCTATAGATAAGAAGTAATTGCATGAGAATAAACAATCCCATTTTGGAACTCACTGTTTTCACATCTCTTCACTTCCTGGGAATGGGCATGAGACAACCTGGAAGGGCTTCCTAGACGAGGATAGCAGCTAAAGAGCGAGAAGTAGACCAAGTTCCGAAAGTTAGGGAGTTAGGACTTGGAGGAAATCAGGGCAAAAAGGGGTGCACAAACGAACTCGTCTGCCCGAGAATGGGAACGACTTTGTCCAGCGTACGAACTCAGGAAATAAACGGGTACGACTAGCAGTTGTCGAGACCTCGGCCTACACACTACCACCTGTTCAATTTTTTGGGCAGGGTCCATGTCGACGACACTAGAGCTACCGTCCAAGATACCTGTTAGGCGAGTGACACGAGAAAGTCCCCCTGATATCGGCCCAGCCTGAGCTGCTGACTCCACCCCGAAAATCCCGTTAGCCACCCTTTTCCGGAAGCCAGAAACCCCTCCTTGTCGATCACACCATATCCCCCACCGACCCCGCAAGCAGGGCACGTTCCCAGAGACCCTCTCAACCACCCGTCCCCCGATCACCCAACCATGGGTGCGGACAAGTATTCGCAAAAACCCCATCTAACTCATGGCTCGGTCACCCGAGCACGAATTCGGACCTAGACCATACGAAATTGTCATATCTCCGTTGGGAACAACACACATCCTCAAGCAGAGAATATCACAATATCAATATGTAAATTGGTAATTTATATAGATATAAGCTGCAATGATAAAAGGGTAAGAGGAGCAGTGCTGCACCATGCAGTATATTATATGTACTGCATTGGTTACACAGCAACCTCACTGTATACCACCATCATTTCTGGGCAGCAACCTCTTCACACATACTTGCATGTTTTTACTTGTCTCAATGAATCTAATAATTGGCCTTTTCATTAGAAACTTTTGCTGGCTCCAGGCCAATCTTATATATATGTCCCATATTCATCCGTAGCATAAGTAGGTTTTATATATATCTGGTCTTAATGCTGATTATGCTGTCGTCTATTGTAGTAACAATGAATCATACTTCATTGAGACCCATTTACAACAAGTTTTAACTTTAAAATTGATATAGATGCTTGGTGTAAACTCAAACAATTAACTTAAATATACAGAAAACTAAAGTATACATGGTTGGTACCAGACATGGTATAAAAAAGACACATTGTATTATCCTTGCAATTCGCAAAAAAGCTATCACTTTATGTCTGAAATATTGTAATCTTAGAATGATCTTAGATGAATGCCTTACTCTTAAGAGCCATTCTAATCAAGTATATAAAAGGTCTACTTATAAAAGGGAAAATAAGTAGTCTATTAAATTGAATACAAAATTGTTGATATACAAACAAATATTCCTCTCACTGGTAGAATATGCCAGCTTCTTGATCTCCCTACCTGCCACAATCATGACTTGGATAAACTCCAATGATTACAAAATAGAAGACTGAGAACTTGTCACAATGTCCTTGATCCCAAAGCCATGGCTATAAAGACTTTAATATCATTAGTAATATCCTAACCTTTACAACTAGACAAAATATCCAACTATTATTGTTGATGTATGACTTGAAACCCAACCCTTCAAATCTCCTAACACAGGCTAGCCAATCAGGGTAGGAAGATACAATTAGAGTCACGTTAGATGTCACCAGATTAGATTTTTATACCAAAAGCCTATTCGATACTGGTGAAAAACTTTGGGATAATCTATCCAGTGACATTCAAAGTTTGATGTTAAAAATAACTTTAGATGGGAAATTCACATATTACTGTCGTAAAATAATTTGAACCTGTTGCTGAACACATTTATGTGTAAATGTAATTTTGTTTTACTGGTGCATCCATACATTATCTGGATTTATTGAAAACTATTACCTAATGAACTATGTGAACAAAACAAACTAAAAAATGTTTTGACGAGGCTGCCCAGATACAAATCCCAGCTATAGCTATAGATCTGTTTTTTTTATTTTTATCTTTTTATTTCTCTAAAGACCTACTTATAATGAAGGTTATTTAATGTAAAAAGAGTATAGTTCAATAAATGAAAATGAAATTATAGATTATAACATTTATGCTATTTGACATGAAAAAAACATTATTCTTCTATGTTTGTGTGGTTATAATTATTGTAATTGATCAGCTGTACATTAAAGTATATCTTTTCTGCTATTTTGCCTAAATGCGTGAAGTGTATTTTCACAGAAGACAGGCCCACAGAAGATTAGCATACATTTGTTGCATGTGTGAGAAGAATGCATGAGAGACAGTAGTTCTACCATGATTCCAAAAAACAAATATTTATCTATGTTTTTTATTAAATTAAACAAGTTTCATTGCACAATGTTCTTAAAATTAAATCAAGGTATTATATAACTTAAGGATTCCTTATGTAAAATAATACATGTGGATATATGCAGGATTAAAAATGATGACTGGTGAAACAGTGTTGCAAGTCTATGGACTGATATTCAATGTAATCAAAGTATAGTGTGGTTAGTCAGTTTCATTATTATTATTATCAAAAGAAACTGTCTGGTGAATTCATCTGTGTGCTTTGAAGTAATGTACAATGATATCACCATTCATCCCTTTGACATGATGGCAACCCCTCCCTAGCTGGGCAAGGACTAGTCCAAAATATGAATCTTCTATACAGATGTAAGGCACATTTGGTGAGATATCAACTATTTCCTTGGTTAACTTGGATGATGTTATGAATGTGGTTCCTAATGCATAAGGAGGAAAGACATTCTGATCGTATTCAAGTGTAGAAAGATAGCCTTTAAAAGTTGGTGACCTCTCTGGTATAAATCCAGTAAGACAATGTCCAACCTGATGATTCTGGAATGTTTCATGATGTCCATTCTCCTTCAGAAGATTAACAAGTTTGGATACATTTTTATTATACCTTAGGGTGATACAAGTTTAGTAGTTAAGAGTTTAACACAGGGTGATACAAACCTGGGTGATAACCAGCCTTGTATCGCACTGCAGTGTGATACAGACACTTTTTATTTTTCTAAAATTCATAAAAAAATGAAATCATTAAGAAATAAAAAATCTAACATATGCATTATGTGCACAACGTTCCTAGCTACATTTTACTGCTTACTGTTTGTGGGTTTGATGGATATCACAAGAGTTAAAGGGAAAAACATTTAAAAAAATGTGAAGCATCACAGTCTACCATCACTGATTGCTGTGCATCCTTCTTTGAGAGCTCAGATGTAACAGAAAAGGTATAATAAATCCATAACCAACCTCCAAGGGAGTACTCGGGCAGTTATCACCCCTCGCCGAGACCCCGATATCAGCCCTCGGCCGGCCCTTCGGGCCCTGGCCTTGGGCTGATATCGGGGTCCCGGCTCGGGGTGATAACCACCCTTGTACTCCCTTCTCGGTTGGTTATATGTATATATATGCATCATCAGCACCCCTGATGACAAACTCAGCCTGGGGACATTCTTTGAGTACCCATCTATAGCCCATTAATACCTTTTGAGTCAAGTTATAATAATTGTCAATGAAGTCATCCATTAATATGTCATTATATTTGTTGTTCTCCTCTCTAGCCATATCAATTTGATTCTGTGGCCATCCACCTCCAAGCAAGAAAATGACCTTGAAGTTGTACTTTTTCTTCATACTTTCAGTTCCCCATGATTTAGTCCGTATGTTCATTCTGAGTTTGGTATGCTTTGGTACAGTTGTCATGATTGCAACAAATGTCACCTTAGAAGAAGTTTTGCAGGCATCTTTTGGAGTAAATATGTGTTTGAAAGTATATGGAAAGCAGTTATCACAGGTCAGAGTTCGTTGTTTGTTAGGGAATATCCTTTGTTTTACAATGCTTAGCTGAGGTAAAATTGTTCCCATAATCCCTCTATGTGAATATGTCGAAAGTTTTGTATAATTATGGAACTTCACCATCCTCTTAACAAGCTCCAATGAACCATTTTCCTGTCTGTTGATCATCAAGTTAAATTGACGTTCTGTGAGATATTTTCACTCAGGTTTTACTTTTAGAAAGTATCTAACAATATCTTCCAACTCCAGAACTTCTGCTCTCCCAGCAAAGATTTTCCTAGAATCAAGCTGAGGAGCAGGCATGTGGTAGCATGGAAATTTCATTTGGTTACTCAAAGGAGGTGCCCCATGACTGAGGAAAGTTAATTGAGGGAAACTATTAACAGACTTATTTAGTTTATTACAAGTTTTTTTTTGCCGGACTTTATCTCTTCTAGTTATATCTAATATAGTTTTCACCTCGAAATACTTCACCGTGATTTGTGAATATATCTTAATAGTAGCTAATGCAAATGCAGCAAGTAAGATCCAGGTAAATAATACTTTTACCCAATGACAAGACTTCAACATAGTGGCTTGATTACTTTCACTGAAGATGTGTTACATGTATGTACTGATCCTCTTGGCAACCAGTTGTCTCTGTGTAGAGAGCAAAACAGTTTACTCTCAAAGATTCATTTGCATTTGCCCAGACTAATAAAAGCCCTGAGGAGTACTTCAAGTCAGCATGAAAAGGCAATGCATCAGAATATGTTCTCTTGCTTGTCTAGATTAGAATCTGAAACAAATAATGAACATGTATTCAAAATACACTTATAAATGGTCAGTGCCTCCCTTTCATCTTAGTTTCAGCTCAATAATAAGATGATCAAATGAAGTGAATTATTTAGCCTTTATACAGTAGCTAGGAAAAGGCTATCAACATTTAACAAATACCATTCAAACTAAGACAGGTTCCTTTCCATTAGTTGCAATCATTTTCATTAGCAATGTCCCCCACGATTAAGGGAATGCATACAAAAATATCCAACATGTTAGATGATTTTACAGCCCAACTGTACAAACAGGACAATCTAACCTCCATAACGTTCTCAGTAAAAACATTAAAAGAGTTCCAACCTAAGAGTTTAAAATGGTATTTGAAACCATAAGCTGAACTGAACTGAACAAAATAAATATATCTGGAAAATTGTCCTGTCCCTTATTTATATCACCAGTAGGTATTTTAGACATTAATGGTTACATATATATATACATGGAAAATTTTCTAAAGCGGAAAAGTGTCATACCTTCTTAATATATCCAAATGGAAAAGGGTGTTGCCAGAAATGTGTGGACCTGATCAGTTGTTTGCTTGTCCCTACAAATGAGCTTGCTGTGTAGGAAAGACTGCAACGTTTCAGGGGCAACCCATTGAAAGCCTTGAAGAAAATGTACTTAACCTATTTAAGTCTGTTTGCTGATGTTCTTTTTATTACAACTTCTCTTTGCAGGTATTTTGAGTTGATGTGCACAACCTACATTGGTTTGTTTGTCAAACCTCCTTCGCTGAAGGAAGGCATTTATATAGTCTGAGCAGTTTTTTAACAAGAAATGTGGTGGTTACCACGGAAAAATGGTTTTCCCATTTTGTTTATAAAGTTGATATCTATATCTAATCCAAGGTTCTCGTACTACAAAATATTGTCATTTTACTAAAATAAACAACCCTTAGGATTGGAGATTACTAATGCTAGACAGGGGCGGGTCCAGAAATTGATAGGGGCGGGCCCACAAACATGAATGTACGGGGGGGGGGGGGAGCTGTCTGCCCTCCCCCCATATCCGCTACTGCTAGAATAAGGCAAAAATTGCTTTTCGTTTTTCCTTTTTTCAGATCTGTCACAATTTTATTCTGAATCCAACAAATCATAAGCTGAATCCATCAAGCAATGCAATAGTATCCTTAGGCAGTTGCACCTAAATAAAAGTAAGAAAATATTGAACATTCAATCCTTAGTAAGGCCGAGGGTGCCAGTTTTCGTGCATCACTAGTTTTCTTTCATTTTACGCAATTTTATGGGTACATCTTTTCTATGCATGAAATCCAGATAATTTCTCAGCATTGTGTCCAGGACTGCATTAGGATGGATCAAATTGCAAGGTTTTGTGGTGATTCTTTGAAAATTTAGTATTTTAGAGGCAAATAATTACTGGATCACTAATCTTTGTGAACATTGCTGGACCTCTTATTAATCTAATAATTTCCAAAATAATGGATGTGGCCTTTTTTTTAAATAGAGTAGTGAGTTGTATGCTCCAAAATTCGACAGATATCAGTTTTTAGGTAATATACTATCATTTTAATATCATATTCCTTACAATGTCATGCAAACTTTTAGATACCCTTGCGTGAAAACTAAAGACAAAAAATCTTAACATCACCATCACCGTCTCACAGACAATAGTGTGAGTTTGCCGAAACTAAGTGGTATGTTAGGATGAGTCTAAAGCATTCATCACATGGAGGTGGCCCTTGGGCCACTGACTCGGCCCATTGGGCAGGTTCGTGCAGCGACACCTCCACATGATAAACGCTTGTTCTACCATGGATATTTGAACTCAGCTCGAAATTCCGACCACATGGAAAAAATGTTTGTCAAAATTGACCAACTAGATCCCAAAATATGAACATTTTCATAAGTCAGATATAACACAGACTTTGCTTATGTTCTGGTTGCTGGTTGTTCTGGTTGCCCTTATGTTCTGGTTACTGGTTGTTCTGGTTGCCCTTACTTTGTCAGTTTCCAACAGATGAGTCTCGGGGCTGGTCATAATCGGGTTGGTACATTTGCTACAATAGAGAGTTTTTGCAAGGCTCACCGATCTCAGTCCCCCTATCCCTAAACGGATCTTGGGGCTCCAGATGAATGGTCCTCACAGAAAATGTTATAAATAGGGAAAATGGATATTAAATGCAGTTCTTCCTGCAGTCAAACCTGTCAGAAATGTGATTTTTATAGTGAATTTCTCAAATGCAAATTTAAAAGTAAACAGCTTGATCACATGTTGATTCTGTGTTTATATGTATATTTTAAATAATGCCAATGTGTCTGTGGGGTAGACCTCACTAGCCCCAGGTCACGGTCTGCTGCTCCCACCTGTGGGCTCTCTGATCAGGGACACACAGGCATACGGATCTCCTGTTCATGGTTTTACAAATACTTTGACTACTAAATAAGAAGAAAACTCTTCTCTGATATAAATGTATAATCATGAGGGAGTGAGAAAAAAATTGGTTAAGATTTAACACCTAGGTTTAATTTGGAAAATGCATTTATAGGATAGGGGAGGCCTCAGAACTGGCCCCTGCTGCCTATAGTGTCCCTACCGATTGACCTCTTACAACACCTAGCACAGGGCAGGAGATCCGTATGCCTGTGTGTGCCCGATCAGAGAGCCCACAGGTGGGAGCAGTGAACCGTGACCAAGGGCCTGCCAGGTGCACCACTTACAGACACACTGGTATTTATCAAAATGTAAATGCATAGAATCAACTTCTGAAAAGAGTGTTTACCATATAGATTTTAACATGATAAATTCTGTATTATATAATATTCATTCTGATAGAGCTCACTAAGGAAAAATAGAATTTAATACGTTTACCATATCACTGGCATTGTACAGAAGGACCATTCATTTAGAGCCCCCCAGATACGTATAGGGAACAGGGTATGAGAACGAACAGGGTATGAGAACGGGGTGTGTTGCAAAAACTCTCTAGTGTTGCTGCCGCATGCCCGGCCATCCATGGTGGAACTAATCTGTACAATTTATGCTAGTGCTATCAGGGTCAACGGCCCAATCCAGGCCTGGCCTCTAGCCAAATGATCAACTCGCGACTCCTAACATTGTACATTGCTTACTCTGATAGAAGGGTGCCCCACCCTGTATAACGATTCCGTATTTTTCGCGTCATTGCCGTTTGGACCACACAACTAGAAATCCATCTTTTCCATGTACGCCGAGCTTATCGGATGCACGACTTCGCGCTCAGACACAAGCTAAATAAACTGCAACTTTAGCTTCACTTTATGTCTCCTTCCTGGATTTACCTGAACCCCTACATATTGTAACATGGTAGCTAGCAGTGGAGAGATTATCTTTGGACAACTTTGGGGAATGGAGACTGTGAGTGAAGTGCATTTTTGAGGACATTTCTCTAAATTGAGTCTGCTGTCAACCACCTCCCTCAGCATGTGCTCCTGTCAAAAAGCCTGCGTAACTCTGAGTCTGAAACTACTCAAGTAATCTGAAGAAATGAACTGTTCCTGTAACTCTGAACTGGACCATAGTTTAACCTGCCTGTGTCTGAGAGCTCATGAACTTTACATTACTACCTGAGAAATAGTAGTTGTACCTGCTTTGAGTTAGTGTCAGCCTGACACTGACTCCTGTGACAACTCTCCTAGACCTGTGGTGTCAAATCCTGCAGTGCAGTGTGTGCCGTACACCTCCTCTACTGTCACAACCTGTGTGACTACGTACCAACCTACTCTATGCGGTGGTACTACGCCACCCTGCCGACCTGGTATTTTATTGGTGTCATCCTGTTGCCCGCCCTGATTAATTCACCTGAACTGTATCACCCCTATCTACAGTCCAGTGCTGTCGACCCATCTGATCTACTACTATGGCTGACTCCAATGACTAGCGTGCTGGCGCTGGTGGTGGTGGTGGTGGTGCTGGTGGTGGCGGCGGTGCTGGTGGTGGTGCAGTTGTACCACCTGTGCCAATTACTCTACCCAACCTACAACCTCCAGGCGAGCTGGACGTCAACTCGCCTGGTAAGCGTAAATGTCGGCTCGACTGGAAAGAAGCCTACAAGTTTTATCTCCTACTATCGGGCGCCTACGGTCAGCCCGAAAACTTCCAAGCAGCGATCCTTGTACAGTCTATTGGTGTTGAAGCTCGTAAAAATCTACAAAGGGTTCGTATTTCATGATGGTGAGACGAAAGACAATCCTAGAACTCTGATAGAAAAGTATGATGAGTATATCCTTAGTGAAATGCATGACTTCAGCGAAAGACGAGTACAGCAAATGCATGAGACATTTGAACAGTATCTTTCTGATCTAAGATTTCTAGCTAGTACTCGTGACTTTTGCACCCCAGCCTCTCATGATGCTCGTATCATGGACCGCATTCTAGATGGTCACAAGAGTGAAGTAGTTCAAGAAAAATTATCTGGTTCAGCCAAGTTAGACCTTAAAACTACTCGTAACATTTGTAGATCTATTGAGCTTAACGACGAAAACAAAAAGTTGAAGAAGTTTCTCACTAGCTGAGTAAAAAGTCTAAAGATAAACATTTTAAGACTCATCTTATGGTCAAATCTACTTTCCCAGCATGGGATAAAACATGTTATTCTTGTCAACAACCTAACCACTTTCCTGCTTCTGATATCTGTCAAAAAAGTTCTTCTACTTCTAAAGGTTTTTCTAAATCGTCTAAGTGTAATTTCTATCCTAAAGGAAAAGTGCACGCTGTACATGATGACGATGATTCCTGTGATTATTCTACCGAAGGCTCTGTAAGTCTTGTAAATGATCTGCTATTTCTGACCCTAAGGCCCGACCTTTGTACTATAAGATGAAAATTGATGGTTCTGAAATTGTCCACCAAATTGATACTGGTGCTACTGTATGTGTACTACCTGTAAAGCATGTTGGTGATAGGTCAATTTGCAATGAACCTGTAACTCTCAAAATGTGGAGTGGTTCCAGTGAAACTGATTTCGGTATAGTTAAAATCAAAGTTACAAATGTCAAGACTGAAAAAAGTGGAATGTTTATTATATTGTCATAGAAAATATTAACTGTGTACCTTTACTCTCTCATAAAGCAGCTGATAGCATGGGTCTTATCACTATCAATTATAATGCCTTTGATGTTTGTACTGTCCAAACCGGTGATATGAAATGTGAATTTCCTCATGTTTTTGATGCAAAATTATGTTCCCTACCTGGAGGTCTTGTACACCTCACCCTGGAGGAGGGCGCCAAACCTGTTGTCCGACTTCCTCGTACTCTCCCTGAAAGATTCTGTCCTTAGTGAACTGAATAGACATAATCTCAGAAAAAACTTTGTGTAAAGATTGTCTTACTGATTGGATAAACCAAATGTCAGTCGTAAAGAAAAAGTCTGGCACTATTCGTATCTGCGTTGATCCTAGGCCCCTTAACCTGGTCCATAAATGTGAACATTTCATGTTACCTGTCTTAAATGATGTTCTTCAAAAACTCTCTGGTGCTACAGTATTTTCCACTTGCGACTTGAAACAGGGTTATCACCATGTGGAATCAAGTTTTCTCACTACCTTCACTACTCCTTTTAGCCATCATTGATGGCTCCGACTCTCTTTTGGCCTAAAAGTTAGTTTGGAAATCTTCCAAAAGCGTCTCTGTATGGCCCTACAAGGCCTTGACGGTGTTCAGTGTGTATTTTCAAATAGTTTGCAGCTTGTCTTCCCTAGTCCACAAAATTTAATGATTTTTACCTATTTTCCCCAGGATAGGATAGGATAGGATATGATAGGAGGGTTGAAGGGGTTAAAAGACATCGTAATGATTATTGACGGCTAATATCATTGTAATGTCCATTATTTAGGGTGTGGTGGGTGGGGTTCCGTGATCACTTCCAGTCTGTTTGATGGGGTTTGCAGCTGGGATATTTAAGGTGTGAGTGAGGCTGCTGGGAAGGGGTGCCCTGGTTGCTGATTGGTTGGCTGTGTATTGAAAGCGAGGCTGGTGCTGCCCACTGATTGGCTGAGTGAGGGTAGTCTCCAACCAGGGCAGGAACACCTAGGCCATAGTCGGGTACCACCCATTTGGACGTCCATCTAATTTTAATCCTGTTACGTAAGCACCGGTGGCCCCAGTCCTAATTGGGCTCATGAGCGGTGGGTTCCTAGTCACTATTTTCCATAGTTTTTAATAATGGGCACTAAACTAAATATATATCCCTCTCTTCTGATAGTTCTTTAGGATTCATACCTAAAAAGCTAACTCGTCCCTATTCCTAGTCACTATTTTCCACAGTTTTTAATAATGGGGAGTAAACTAAATAATTATATATCCCTCTCTTCTGATAGTTCTATAGGCCTAGGATTCATACTTAAAAGGCTAACTCGTCCCTTTTCCTAGTCACTATTTTCCACAGTTTTTAATAATGGGGAGTAAACTAGATATATCCCTCTCTTCTGATAGTTCTTTAGGACTAGTCACTAGTTTCCACTATTATATATATCATATATATATATTCTTAAATCCAACATGCAACTTTTTCACCTCAACCTTGAGAGCCCCCTCCCAGGGGAGGGCCGGCAGTCGACCGGCCTAAAGTAAACATGAGGGGATTAACAGACGTCCATATGAAAACACCCCCTAGTCTCTATCCCAGGTTATGTAGTGTAGCTTGTGGCTCCCTCTAAGGCAGTCCTTGTGGTGACACCTGTTAGAGCTTGTGCAAACCACGGGTCAGTCATTATATATATGCAATTCCCCTACCACGGATAGATGATTTTCAATATTTTTGGTGCCTGCAGGCTAATTTGGGCAGATTTTGTCGACAAAAACATAGAAAAAAAACTATAGAAAATACACAAATATTTGCTATATATCGATTTGTAATGACTCCATTTTCTAACCAACTTGAAAAATATTAAACATATACAGACACAAAATGATGAAATAGTCAGTGGTAGTTTTCCATTATGATAAATCACAAATTATGCCATAAATACTGAAAATCTCTATATCTTTTGACTCTATAAATCTCTATAACTTGTCAACATATTTCCCAGCATCCACCTTGATCTAGGCTAGTCTGCAGTTAAAATGTAGACAATATGCTATCCGTGGTAGGGAGAATTTGCAATTACCTCTCAGTTATGTTCTGTCAATATGTTTCTAACTGTCATGTTACTGTATCAATCTTTAAAAAAAGGAACCGTCATCAAAAGGTAATTTTTGAGAAAATTTGCAAATGGAACAGGTTGTTGCAGTTTCTTATTATGGATAGAGAACACAAAGGCAGGTTGCATGGTGATTTATGGATCATACCTTCCCTAATATTGGTAGTAGTACATGTTTAAACAACTAAAATTTGGTTACTACTAGTATTCAATACTCACATGCATGGGATTGACAGTAGTAATCAAAGCTGTGTGGAAATCTACACCAATTTGAAACATGTTGGTATGGACTAATGTGAATTGGTGTGAATTTTAAAATAGAAGTTGATGTACAGACTTACGTAGATTGCTAAAATGGTATTGTTGTATATAACTAAATACTGTGTTGATAAGACATGTGAAATGTATTTGATATGAATATTGATTTTGGTGGTGTAAATGCTGAAAGGAAGAACTTGTGTAAACAGGATTTTGGCTAAATAAAAAAAAAAAAAAAAAAAAAAAAAATCCCAATATATTAGAATTATTTATGTCAACGGTGAGACAACCTTATGATAACAAAACTGCCACTCATTAATGATCGGCGGTTGCTAAATTCGTTTAGTAGATATGGCCCTAGTTTCCATCACCCCTTGGATCCGCGCCTTGAATCCGCCCCTGAATACCAGTGATTTGAAATGACATTGCCCATGATAAAGAATTCAGATGATCCATGTTTTATAATCTACAACTTGGATTGAAATTTTTTTTTTCTCCTTTTCTGAAGATTACGCTTAATGAAGGGAATAACTGAAAAGGTAACATCAATAATTTAGGTGGGTGGGGTGAGTTTTCCCATTTCATGGAAGTTTTCCCATTTAAGAGAAAATAACTGTCCTACCTATTTACTCTCCTCATAAATATTCGCATACACTAAAAACATTATACAATCCAAACCATTTTTAAAAAATCAGTGTGTTTTACTCTTCTCTTGTAAGACTGTAACCAGGACTTCGAAATAATTTTCAATAGGTCATAAACCTAAAGTAGGTGAGGATTTTTATGAAAATGGTTAATCCATTTTCATGAGAAATAAGATAAATAGGTGAGGATTTAGGCCCAAATATTAAATTTTTAAATGTTAAATTCCTGATTTTTTTTCTCTATAGAACGCCCCCCCCCCCCCCCCCTGTCCATTTTACTCCTTCCGTCCCTGTAAGGTAGAGCATGCACATGGTACACTGGCGTTACCGTTGGTTACTACTAGGTGGCAGCACCGATGTAGGTTTACTGCTTCTGCAGGTCCAGCCAGAGAATTGCAAAATAAATACACTCTGTTTTAAGATCAGTGGCCCGTTGCACAATGACCAATTGTAACACAACAACTTTTCTTTTTTTATCAACGATTTCTTTGTTGTGCAATGTGAAAACTGTGGGATCATTCCCTATACATGCAACTGCTATAATGTGTATAATTTTGTCTACCACTATGTATTGATTTGTTTATATATCATTGATAAATTTTCTCATGTTACCATCACTTCATACTCACCACCCAACTACTGTAAGAAGAGCACTGTAAAGTGATATAGTACTTATTCAATAAAAAAAAACGCCTATATCGTTTTTCTACTTGAACAAATTGAATTATATGAATTGATGTATGAAGGGGCAGTGTAGAACTATATTTCCTAAAAGTAACAGTTCATTAACAGCACTGTAAATAATTTCTTTTTTTGTTGTGAGTGGAAAATGGCCTAATTTCGATCAAAGTGGGCAAGAAACGCTTTCGTTGCTATGATTGCATTTATTGTTGCGAAATTCATTGTGCAACGGGCCACTGGTTACGCAGCTCATACCTCTTTTTCTTTACTTATCTTATATCGATATACAGTCATATTTTTCACAATGTCAGTACAAGATCCATACGAGAAAGAACAGCACATAAACAACATCAGGACCCCTGCACACCCCTTAGCTTTTATAATGTATTTCAACAATATTTTGTTATGCTTTTAGTACTTGACAGGTCTTCTGCAAAAACCTATAATTATTATTGCCAAACTGTACAAATTATACCCTGATATATGATTAGGGCCTATATCTTCGTAACTGATTTGGCTGATCAGGGAAATTTTATCAGGGTCCCATGATTAGAAATTCTGTCTATCATGAATAATTTTTACACCTAATAATTCCTCTTTGACACTATTTTGCAATAACACTATAAATTTTGGTAAAAAGCAAAATCACTGATCATGGGACCCTAATCAAATTTTCCCTGATCAGCCAAATCAGTTACGAAGATATGGGCCTGGGTAGTTTAGAGATACGTTGACCTATCAAGATCCGTTGTAGCATCTGAAACTCCCTAATAAGCAATAGGTTGATTATCGCTGGAATCAGATAGGAATCAATGCGCCCTTTTGTCGAATAATTTGAGAAGTGAATTCATTCAAAGAAACTGTGAATCAAAAAAAATAAATAGATAAGTTAAAAAACCAGAATAGATAACTTACAACTATAAGAAGACCGACGGGGGTCGTCAGAGGGTGACAATACGACCCATTGGGGAGAGTCACGAACCGAGGGAGAAGCCCGAGGTTCGTACAATCCCCATGGGTAGTACAGCTACCAGAGGACGACCCCTAAGGGTGTTTTATATTTTATCACCCAAGCAAAGAAAAAAACAAGTTGAAAAACACATGGAAGAAGCGTGGTACGTACAGCCTGTCAATATGCACCGATCCTTGTTCGCACTGCTCCTCAGCCGTGCGGGTGAATACAAACATGGCCTGGAGAAAGTATCCAAACTGGTCGTAAAATGAATCTGCAGTCTTTTCCATATGGACAATAACAAAATATGGACAAAAAAAGTTCAGGTTTCATACATTCAAAAAATAGGGTCGGTACGGCGTGATTTCTTTTTTAATCATTCCTTTAACTGTAATGGTAGACTCAGATGATGTTGAAAATTAAGAACTTCCTTTTTACACCTTATGTAATGTCATTTAACATCTGTAATATTATACATGTTTTGGTACTCTACAGGCTATTAAATGTTGCTTTCCTCATTTATGTTTCATTTTATATAATTAAATGACCTACTCTAAAAAAAAATCCCCGACCATAACTTTTTCAGGAAAATATTTAGGAAAAATGGTTAAATTGTAATTAAAATTGAAAACGAATAGAATATGTGATATGCTTTACAACAAGATACAAACTAGATGTTTAATAGCTTTGCAATAAGTGTTCGGAGGAAATGTCTAGTTGTCATCGGTATCTGATCCTATCATTCATGTTGAATATTATATTTCAAAAAATCCGACCAAACGACCCTATATTTTTTGATACATGATAACTGAACTCAATAACTTTTTTTCGGCCTAATTAACCCAATAATTTCTTTTATTTTTTAAATAAGGGTCGGGGCAAAATAATAGGGTCGATTAAAAAAACGGAACACAACTGAGAATCATTGTAGCTCTAAAACTTTTATGTTCTCCTTAAATATGTAAGTATGGTAACAGGCGACTGAATCTATACTTTGAAAATGTTTATCTACAGTTTAATCTTTGAGCTATTGCAATATATTATCATCTTTCCGGGGAACTAGACTATTATGTGGCCACAGTGGGTGTAACTGTAACAGAAAATAATATCATATAATTGCTTAAATAACCCTGTTTACCTAAAGTTACTGGGAAATATAATCTGAGTACAATAAGATAATTTTACAAAAACTCCTTAATCATAATGTTGTGATTACAAACGAGTGCGAGCTTTTACTTACAGATCTTAAGTCTTTAAACGGTACTCATCAAACAATCTGGTAAATAATTTGCTAGTAATTGTAACTAAATTGATAAATTACTCATCATTTCCTGCTATTACATCTCATTAACTAATACCTGTGATTCTAATTGTGATATAAAGGAATGAAACAAACTCCTAAGTATGAAACGCCTATATAATTATTAAGTAATCTTGTAATAAGTTTTCGGAAATAGGTGTTATCTAATATTAACTTCCTTAGATATGCTCCCTCTGATGCAGTGACCTATCTACACCAATAATGGAAAGTCTTATGACCTGAATAATAATATTATGTAAACGTCAAGGGATAAACCTCAATTACTAAACAAAAATAAACGCTCATTCGGAAATGATAGATATAGATCTTCCCATATTGTTGGTGGAATGCAGATTGTCAATTCAAATTAATGAATACCCAGGTGCTGAATGCATGTCGCCAAGGCCATGTCACAGTATTGGTGTCTCGCCATGTTTCCAGTTAAGTCCTGGTCCCTTGCGAAAGTATTTGATATGTGGAATATTTTCGTCGAGAACCTTTGTGATTCAAGATAAGATTGCTTATACAAAAATGGTCACAAGGTACCCTCATTCTCAGCAGAGGGACTAAAGTTATAAAACTTTTTAATTTTGCTCTCTCTGGTCTCTGTGAATGCAATTTGTTCATTTTTCGCTGGCTTAAAAATAATAAATAATGAGATAAATTGTGTGCGGTTTTCTGCGATAGGTACATCAGCAAGGGCGAATGGGGCTTTATTTTTATAAGTGACGATCTATTTTCGTCGCATAACGAGCTCGCTACAGCGAGGATTGTCACACCACTCTCGCAACAAGGACGTCCCTGTTGCAATGGGTCCCCCTGTTGATTTGTGGGTGTTCTAAGCAACCAATTCTAATTCTGTAAAAAGTTCTAGAAACTAGACATTTAGATCTAAAATCCCTGAAATTTTCAGCCCAGGAAAATGATTAGAAATGGGTGAAAACTGATGGCGAATTTCGCGTATAACAGCGAGACTTTGCAAAATGCCCCCTATTCTCTCCCTACAGCGAGCGTTTGGTTATGCGACGGGCCACTGTGAAAAAGATATACTTGACAATGGGCAGCTGTTTAGCGATGATATAAATAAACAAATAATTTGATGACAAATGTTAGGGGAATAATTTATATACTCAAACCTGTCCGGACGGGTATACCCAATTTCATTCCCCTTTCTTCGAAAAAAGAAAAAGAACACTGCTAAAAAAAAATTTTTTAACCAGTGGGCATGACATGTTTGGTCAAAATAACCGACTCCCACTCCGACCCCTCTATTCGCTCTGGACGAGTTCAGAGAAGAAAGAAACGCATGGTGGCCCTGCCATTTCATGAAACAATAAAGCTCCAGGATGGCCATTGGTACTCTGCCTTATCTGCCTTGCGCATGCAAACAAATACTAGTTTTATTCGGTCTCCGCTCCCAAGGAGGTGATGATCATGACCTTTCCTTTGCGTTTACATTAATAAATTTTGTGATGACATGAGCTGATACCTGCTTTCGATGTGGTGGATCTTCGGTGAGGTACTGATAACAACTTTTGTATTTTGTACTGCAAGTAGTATATAAAAACGGATATTTATAGGCAAGGCTTTGGTATCATTATGGGGTTTTGAGTTCATCGGCGGATTTTGAGGGGTAAGCAGGGGGTAACCACTACCCTCCCATTGCAGGGGTTCCAGACACCCTTGGAACCACCCCTGGGTACGCCACTGCCCCCCCCCCCCTCCACCCCCAATCTTTGGCAAAACATTGACTTTTATTCATAGTTGGATTCTCGAACCCGAGGGTCCGGTGGAAATATGTAAAATAGGGCCCCATCCCTTTAAAGTTTTCTTAATCATCCCCTAGAGTTTACAAGATAACGGGCTATGTCCAAACAGAACGCTTCTCCATAATTAAGGCCTTTAAGTAATCTTGCATAGGAACCCACCAATAGGAACCAACTTCCGCTTGTTCCCGTCGTTTTCCCTGAGGCCCTTTTTGCCGGCAGTCAACCAGCGATAAGCTGCCCGTCGCTCACGGCCCGTCACCCACAATCCCACTTTCCCGCCTTTCCGAAGCCAGCCAATTCCAATGTCGTCTGCTCCGCTGGTCGGCGGCCCGTCAACTCCCCAATTATCGCTCGGCGTTATCGAATTATCCCCGAAGAGGGTCTGTCGCATCAGACCCACTGTTTCCCAAAGTGAGTCTGTACAGCGGCAACCATTTTGGGTGGGGTTTCCCATCCAAATCCCAGCACGCTTTGCAGCTGCTGGTTTATGGCAGGTAGGACCATAAACCAGTTAGTAAGCCAAGAACCATCAAAGGGATTCCCCATGACATTTATAGAGGGCCGATAAAAGAATTCCTTCCAAATTTAAATGGCCAATAAAAGCCATTGACTCTTATGGGTGTACGGACCTATTATGTAAACGCTAAGTAGGTCAGGGACGGACTTGAGAGGGATGGACTGAGGGGGGCGGACAGTGAGTCGAACTGACAGGTAGGACATTGCCTTTCGCACCTGCCTGCCCCCACCGTTTAGCCTCAATCGGGGCGGAAAGCCTTCACGGCAAACAAATTGTCTGACAACTTACTTCATTCTTTTCCTGCAGGAAGAGAGCGGTGAAGGGGATGCGCTGGGAGGGGGGAGGAAGTGCTTGGGAAGTAGCGCTGCAGGATAACTTGTCCAATCAGCAACATTGGGTCACTAATTTGCTGTTTTAATGACAATTTATAACACATGTCTTAAAGCCTGTATTCCACTAAGCGATGTTGACTACAGCACTTTTAATGATTTGACATGAATCCATGTGTGCTATACCTACATTTTGAAAGATAATTGTAAAACCTTCCTAATGATATGCAATTTGTTTATGATTGGCCAATTTACTAAATCTCAAGGTAAATCATTTACTGGAATACAGGTTCATCCCACAATAGTGAGGATACAATTACAGGCAGTAAGAATTAACCCTCAATATCTCTATTTTAGGAAGTTCATACAAACAGTTTCCAATTGTGTCAATCAGGGTAACAATATGTCGCAGATTTTATAAGAGATATGGCAACACGGAACATTTTTGACTGCATCTGAATCATTTATTTAAGAAAAACAGCGTTTAACAATTTTGAATGTCTTGATTGAATATCTTTTCTCATTGATAGATATCATGCAGAGAGCTTAAGAATCCAAGTAATTCACTGAGCCCAATTATCATTTGCTTAGCCCAATATAACCGCAAGACAATAATGCCATAAGCTCTCATTAAGCACGGCGTTATAGATAGAGGTAAACTTCGTAATTATGGCTGATACAAACATGTATCTCCTACCCATCTTTCCTAAGCAGTAACATTGTTCCGTCATTTCATTTTCATTTTATTTATCAGTTTGTAATTAGTTCTGTCAATGTATTTAGGCCTACATTTTTAATCGAGATAGCAACATATTATAGAACTACCATTAAATCTAAACAGTCAAAAGGAGCTGTAACATAAAGACAAATCATCCCCAGATACTCTAAATCCCCTACCCTAGTTACCCCAAACAGTGCGGGCACCCTTTCTAAGGCGGCGGAACCCCCCCCCCCCCCCTAGTTCTGAGAGATACAAACATGACGGGAAAATGACAGTATTAGACACTTAATGACAGGTCTGTCTCATTAGGCCTAATTAGAGAAAACGCCCAGCACCAGCAAAGTCCCCCGCCAACCACGTGACCGGAGCTGGTACGCGGCGGGAAGCGAACAATTAGGGCGTGGGGAGGGGTTTGGGGGGTGAACAAAACCCGTAATCATGTTTAGAATATTATGTTTCAGTCATTTGGGCAGCGTATTAAATGTGACAGTGGCTTTACACTTTGCTAATTGTGGTAATAGCTTACACCTTGGGGGGCCGCGCGCAGCCTGTGGTGCGCACGCAGGTGGCACGCGCACTTCCGGTTGGCCCTTCTGTTGAAGTTTGGATACCTTTTGTATGCTTTTGAAAAGTCGTAAAATATTAGGTGAGCCTATTTACAAATACTACCAACAGTCATCATTGAATGCGAAAATACTGAAATTTAGTTGAATTAATAAGACTGTATAGCTGAAATTTTTAAATTCAAATACATGGATGAGACACAATAAGTAGTATTAATTATCAATCCCTTTCTTTTTCTTTTTTTCTATAAAGAAGTCCTATATTACGATGGGGGGTCTATACCCCCTCCCCCTCGCCCCCTAAACACACACACGCACCTGTATCCGCCCTATTCATTAAAAAACAAATACATCTCTAATCTCTACATTAATTCGCTCTCTGTTTAAGATTTAATTCCTCCCTCTTTAATACAAATGGCTGCCGCCACGCCCCAATTAGCACGCTGACCCAGTGCGCACGCGCAGAACTCCCCCTTCAAAGGTGGCGCCATCTGGTGACGATCCTTATCGTCCTAATCTCCCTCTCCACTCTCCCCCCTGAGGTCCGGTCTCCTCATTGTGGCCGGGCGGGTGTTAATGATCGGCACTTTGAAACAAGACTCGGCTGGAGATGTAGATCGTATCCCAAGGTTATCCAGTTACCTCTCGCGGTTATGGTTGGTTACTGTTTCCGTAGTTTGCTTCCGTAGTTTTTATTCCGTAGGGAGGGAATGTGATACAGGGGTGGGCTGTTTCAGTGAGGCTTTTTGCTCTAATAACCTTATTGCCACTGTCGTAATTAATCTTTGTTACTAGTTTGCAGATGTGGTTACTGTTGAGACCAATTTGGACCTAGGCCTATGCACTTTTTGTATTCATTTTGTGTAATTAAATTCATAGGCTGAATTAATTCATCCATTACTTATCTATTCTTTTGGTGTCTAGGCTGTATGTACATGCATGATACTAATCGTCATTTCATGTACTACTAACAGATTGAAAACGCAAAAAGATGCGGTCCTTCAAACTCAAAGAAGTACATTTGCAAATTATGACAATCACCTTTTTTTGTACATGTCATTGTACAAAAGAAGATGCGAGCCTATCGTTTAACTGTAATAGTATTTTCAAATATTTTCTCAACAATGTCCGTTGTAATTGTAAGACCTTTCATTGCATCGTCAACATGAACAATTTTCTATGTCGGCGCTTACTTACATCTCTGAAATGGTAAAGGTGAGATGGGTATATTACCTATCCTTCTCCCTTGAAGACATCAAATTTTCCCACATCTATCTTACCTCTGAGAATCCATTGATGTACAACTTATGTAACGTTATGCAAACCACTAATACTTCTAATCACACTTAAAGATAATGTGTGTGAAACTGATAAAACTTAATGAAAAGTGAATCTGCCTGCAAATCAAAGCTTTGAATACAGACACAGGCCTGACTGCCTGTAATCTAAGCCTACTTCTATCTGTAATCTACCGAACATTTCAATATTGTTCTCCGGTGATGAAACACCCCACCCTTTTCCAACCACCGCCCCCAACCCATCTTGGGGCGGCGGCGGGCCTAATTTAGTAATTATCACTAATCATTGACATAATTGGACTTAGTGACGCATTTGGCGGATTTAGGGAATTAAAATTTTGTTTCGTGATTTTCTGCCCCCGGGTGTTTGGGTGTGGTTAGCGGGTGGTCTCTGATACTTTTGGGTGGGTAGCGTTGGCTGTATGTGTTGTTTCTTTCTGTAGAAAGGGTGGGGGTATTTAGGAGGGTTTCTGTCTATCGAAGCAATTTCTTAAAGTATAGGAGCCTAAAATAAAGAATTGCATTATTGTTCAACCTTTTCGACAAATAACGGCGTATAATATTTGATGCTATTAGGATATCACTCCATATCACCGTAACAATTTTTTTCTAATATTCAAGAACGTTTATTAGCAACAAGTTACATATTGGCTAAACCAAACTGAAGCTAAACTAGCGGTAAGCTGGAGAAAGCATTTCACACTATATAGTTTCCTTGCAATATAAGATTAGGGCCGCATTTTTCTCATACATTAAAGTTACTTTCCGGCAAAAAAAAGGAGATGATTTAAGTTAAAATGATAGCTACAGAACTGTCATATATCAGCGCTATACCGCTATTGGCATTTGCACTAGCTAGGAGTTATCTCACGCTAAAGAAGTTATCAAGCCCCCCCCCCCCTCCCTACCCCCTCCACACACACACACACATCCCTACAACTCTCCCCCTCCCTACCCACCCCCCTCCACGCCGGTCGCCCAAGTCGCACCCAGGTCGCGCGTGTCGCTTTGTTCGTTTCACTAATTATCGCCCCTCTTTACTCCCGCTGTTGCTTTCCGGTAAATCCCCTTTGTCCATGGGGGGCGGCAGCGCCATCTGTGGGGCGGGACGGGCGGCGGGACGGACTGTGTAAACAGAGGGAAGTGAGAGGGCACCGGGTGAGGGTGAGTACTGCTACTCAGTTTACTCTGTTTGATTCTTGATTCTTGATTTGTTTATAGGCCTATAGATTTATGGGCATGAGGTTTTGATTGATAATTGATTGAAAATTGATTGGAAATGGGGCACAGAGTCTCACCAGACAAAGAAATGGAAGAGTATGTGACAAGAAGGCACTTTTTTAGGGTGAGTACTGCGACTCAGTTTACCTTGTTTGATTCATGATTTAATATTGTACACTTTAGGCAAATGGTTTTTGATTGATATTTAATTGATTCATAATTGATTGGTGATATGGGAATTGGGAAGAAGTGGGTAAACAGAGGGAAGTGAGAGGGCACCGCGTAAGGGTCAGTACTGCTACTCAGTTTACCTTGTTTGATTCTTGATTTGTTTATATAGGTTTATAGGCATGAGGGGTTGGTTGGTAGTGATTGGTTATTGATTGGTAATCCCGGCAGTCATGGACACCGATTGTCACAGGGGAAAATAATGGTGAGTCTGATACGAGGGCACCTTTTTAGGGTGAGGATTGCTACTCAGTTTACCTTGTTTGATTCTTGATTTGTTTATATAGGTTTAAAGGCATGAGGTTTTTATTGATTAATGATTGGGAATTGATTGGTAATGTGGTACAGAGTATCACAAGGCAAAAAAGGGGTGACTCTGTGACATGAAGGCAATTTTTTGGATGAAGAGTGCTACTCAGTTTACCTCGTTTGATTCTTGATTTGTTTATAATATTATAGGTTTATGGGTATTAGGTTTTGATTGATAGTTATTAGTTATTGATTGGTAATCTAGGCAGTAATGGGCACAGAGTGTCACAAGGTAAAATAATGGTGAGTTTGTGACAAGAGGGCACTTTTTTAGGTGAGTATTGCTACTCAACTGACTTTATTTGATTCTTCATTTATTATACCATGGTTCAGGCATATGGTTTTCGATTGATATTTGATTGATTCATAATTGATTGGTGATATAAGAGGTGGGATGCAGTGTGTAAACAGAGGGAAGTGAGAGGGCACGGTGTTAGGGTGAGTACTGCTACTCAGTTTACTCTGTTTGATTCTCGATTTGTTTATATAGGTTTAAAGGCATGAGGTTTTTATTGATTAATGATTGGGAATTGATTGGTAATGTGGTACAGAGTATCACAAGGCAAAAAAGGGGTGACTCTGTGACATGAAGGCAATTTTTTGGATGAAGAGTGCTACTCAGTTTACCTCGTTTGATTCTTGATTTGTTTATATAGGTTTATGGGCATGAGGTGTTGGTTGATAGTTATTGATTATTGAGTGGTAATCCAGGCAGCAATAGGGCATCGTGTGTCACAAGGCAAACTAATGTTGAGTCTATGATAAGAGGGCACTTTTTTAGGGTGAGTATTGCTACTCAGCTTACCTTGTTTGATTCTTGATTTAATATTGTACAGTATAAGCATATTATGGTTTTTGATTGATATTTGATTGATTCATAATTGATTGGTGATATGGGATATGGGAAGCAGTGCGTAAACAGAGGGAAGTGAGAGGGCACCGTGTTAGGGTGAGTTCTGCTACTCAGTTTACCTTGTTTGATTCTTGATTTGTTTATATAAATTTACGGGCATGAAGTTTTTATTGATTAATGATTGGGAATTGATTGGTAAAGGAGCATGGAGTGCCACAAGGCAAAAAAATGGGTGAGTTTGTGACATGAAGGCACTTTTTTAGGGTGAGTATTGTGACTCAGTTTACCTTGTTTGATTCTTGATTTATTAATGTATAGGTATAGTGTATGCATATGGTGTTTGATTGATAATTGATTGGTTATGTAGGAGGTCGGATGCAGTGTGAAAACAGAGGGTGGAGAGAGGGCACTGTATTCTGGTGAGTACTGCCACTAAGTTTACCTTGTTTGATTCTTGATTTATTATCATTATTATGATATAGGCTCGGGTTTTTGATTGATAATTGATTGGTAGGCCTAATATGAGAGATGGGATGGAGTGTGTACCCAAGAGGGCACTGTGTAAGGGCGAGTACTGCCACTTAGCATATCTTGTTAGATTCTTGATTTATTATCATTATCATGATACAGGAAGAATAATTGATTGATAATGTTATTGTCTGAGAGGCAACAGGTAATGACTGAGGGTATAATGAGGTGTGCTATTTGCTTGTGTAAACAGTGGATTGTGAGATGGAACGATGTTAGGTCGAGAACTGCTAACCTGCTTACCTTGTTTCATTCTTGATTTATTTATATTGGTTTATAGGCTTAGGATTTTTGATTGAAAGTTGATTGATTTATAATTGAATCGTCATACTGGAAGCAAAACGACACAGAGTGTAAAAATGCAAAGAAGGATAATGAGATGGGTAAGGATGTACTTCTGCTCAGTTTACCTTGTTTGCTTCTTGATATAATATACCATTATGATGCGGCATAGGCCTAGGGATTTTGATTGATAATTGATTGACTGATAATTGATGGATTGTTGATGAGTGATTGAGAACGTTATTATCAGAGATTGCTGCAAAGTAAATACACGGCCATTAGGGCACTTTTTAGCTTACTTTGTATATCTTTTTTTATTTTGATCTATTTGTTTTTAATACGTAGTCATTAAATGATAATTGAGCCATGATATTCTTAGTGAGAGTGGCGGTCATAGGGTTTGTGAAAGAGGCTGTGCGTGGGGTGCTTCTGTGGTCTTTCTTTGTTTTATACAATAAAAGCACGTTCATTATATATTGTTTTTCTATACAAAATTCACCCACTAGAACTATGCCTCCGCACGACTCCCTAAATCCACCACACCCGTTCACCAGTGGCAGTGGCTACTGGAAGGCCTACCTGTAACTATGTAGGAGCTTAACGATGTACCGGAACTTTGCTTCTACTGCTATGTTAGAAGTTGGTGTGTGCAAACTAAGTCGATAAGGCCAACCAAAAATCAAGAAGTAGAAGCTACCTTCACTCCCTCATCCCTCCAAATCTGATTATAACTAGGGGGGGAGGGGGAGGGAGTAGACCGAAACTCCTGTCTGCAAATCTCAGGGTCGGTCGTACCCAGCCCTAAAATTTGAGGGTGCCTCGGGAAAATCAGGGGGTTTGAGGTAAATCTTATAGGGATCCAGGTTGATCAGAAGGGGTTCCAATAGAACTTGGGATTAGTCATTTAACCAATCAGGTATATTTTTTATTTCTATGACTGTAACTCTTCATAACTTGAGAGGATTCCAGGGACCCTCGCATATCTCCCTGGGTACAGCGTTGAAGACCTCCCAACCCTAACCGCCCACCCACTGGAAGATCAAGCATTTTAAAAATGTGGGGGGGAGGGGGGAGGGGGGCGGCTGATACAATAGAGAGTCACCCCTCATTTTCCAGCATTTCACATTTTAAAAATATCTAAAGTTGGCTATAAAAGGAGGGAGCCCCCTCTAGGCGCCTATTTTGGTCAGGTTCCCGATTAATACATAATTTTCCTCTCTAATTGTATACCTTATACGCACATAAATGTACATAAATACTTATACCAATCTCTCTGGCTGATAACTGACCATTTTCTGAACACTAGTAATTAACACATGTCTCACTCCAGCTCATTAGTTTCATCAAGATGTCTGATTATTTGGAGTCATTGCTGGTTCATTTAGTGTTCATTTCGTGCTGGTAAAACCCACTAATAGACGGGCTTCATAATGAGACCAGTTGACATTATGACGGCTGCTTTCTGCTCTAATGGCGATGTCCCAGGATGGTTTAATTGGAGGCATTATAGATTAATATGTATGGAATTAATGGTTATTAAGGAGTGAGGAATGCTACTAATGCTGATACTCCATTTGAGTGCTTTTGATTAATATCAGACTTGTCAGAATATCAATTAAGAGCTAGTGTAAAGCAAAATTTATGCCCATCCTTATTTTAGATATTGCTTGGATATCCATGTATTTATGTGTATGTGTGTGCTAATATACAAAATATCATGTTTTGGCAGTAATATATAGGGGTCAAGCAGGGCAATTGGTATATCGATAGCCACCAGGGACACCAGTTACATGTATCACAATACAAAGGCAGCAGACAGGGGGAACAGTTACAGATACCTGGTAGCTGCAGGGGCAGCCATTACAGATATTATGATATGAGGGAAATAGGCAGGGGCAGCAGTTATAATTCAATAATTCGATTATAACAGGCAGGAGAAACAGTTACAGATACCACAATATAAGGACACAAGCTAGGGGCAACATTCACAGGTACTAGATTCAGGAGGCAGTGGCAACAGTTACAGATATCACAATCATATGAAGGGAGCAGGCAGGGGCAACAATTACAGATACCACAATATAAGGGCAGAAGGCACAGACCTAGGAAGCAGCAGGAGACCCCCCTCCCACCTGCATGCCCTGATTGCCTCTTTGACTCCCGCCCCTTGTCAGGCTTCACGTCTTTACCCAGTTTGTCTGTGGTTACATGTACTACAATATAAGGGCAGCCAGCAGGGGCAGCAGTTACAGATACATGTACCACAATATAAGGGCAGTCGGCAGGGGCAACAACATAAAGGCAGCAGACAGGGGCAACAGTTACAGATACCACAAAATAAGAGTCACAAGCAATGGCAGCAGTTACAGATACAACAATATAAGGGCAACAGGCAGAGGCAACAGTTACAGATACCAGACCCAGGAAGCAGCAGAAGATCCCTCCCCCCCCCCCCCCCGCGCCCCAGCAGGCCGTGATTGCCTCTCTGACTCCTGCCCCTTGTCCGGCTTCACATCTTTACCCAGTTTGTCTGTGGTTACATATACTACAATATAAGGGCAGCAGACACAGGCAGCATTTACAGATACCAGACCCAGGAGGCAGCAGGAGACAAACCCCCCCCCCCACCAAATCCCCAGCAGGCCGTGATTGCCTCTCTGACTCCGCCCCTTGTCAGGCTTCACGTCTTTACCCAGTTTGTCTGTGGTTACATATACTACAATATAAGGGTAGCAGGCAGGGGCAACAGCTACAGATACCACAATACAAGAGCAGTAGGCAGGGGCAGTAGTTACAGATACCACAATACAAGGGCAGCAGACAGAGGCAGCAGTTCCAGATACAGCAGTAGAACCCCCCCCCCTCCCCACAGCAGGCCCTGATTGCCTCTCTGACTCCCGCCCCTTGTCCGGCTTCACGTCTTTACCCAGTTTGTCGGCCCGGAGTCAGACCTTTGTCGGTGACGGCGCCATTTACTACCCCGCAGCCCTACAAGGGGGCACCATCATGCACAGCCTACATCCACCCTTCTCCTGTATCCAGCCCCCCCCCCCCACCACCACCATACTAGTGGTTGATTTACAGTTGATTCTGGAGGTCGCATTTCTTTTGAATATTTTATTTATCCTGGGTTGATACAATTTGGCAAAATGCCATTTTTCGTTGTAACCCAGCATTCAACATCTAGATAGGTATGTGAGCATCATTGTGGTCGTCAGGTTAGAGTAAATACAAAATATATTCCAAAATATTACAACAAATTTTAGAGATTAACAAAAAAAATATAAGTATGAAATTACTGTACATATTACTATATTACAAAAGAGAAAAGGAAGCTCAATAAACATGTACATCACAAATAATTCAATGCAATAGTGAGTCGTTTATATTTTCTTTGTTCTTTTCTGTTGATTTTGGCCTAAAGGTCATTATGGTTATTTTCTAATAGCACCAGCCCCCCTCGATTATTAGAAAATCCTGAATCGATCGTCAATACTTAGTAATAATAATTGTGTTGCTCCTTTATGTTCTTCTACTGAAATGGGGACGGTATGAGATGAGAGGATCTTGCAGTGTAGAAAGGAAAGTATATGTTCAAGCCACGTTTCTAGATCTAAACTGAGTAATGGTAAAGAAATAGGATTATGCTTTTGTAAGATATTTCTTATCATAACTTCCAACACAATAGAAATGCAGTACACAAGGTACGGCAATGGGGTCCAAGAGTGTCTGAACTCCCCTCAGATTTAACAAAATTTTACAGGTATAAGACAAACAAATGTCTACATTTTCAGCCAGGTCCCCCCTCAAAACCACCCGGAACTCCTTCAAATTTCCTCAGAACATCCTCAAAATAATATTAATTTGAGCTGCTGAGCATGGCCCTGATGAATGAATAAATGAATGGCAATCTAACCTTAGGATCCAACCTCAACACAATCCCACCACCACCCCCTACTCCCCCACTCCTCCTACTCCCATCCCCCCTCCCCCCCTCCCCCGGTCTCATTACTTCTGGCCCACCGCTCGAGAAGAGAGCCATTTTGTCTTCAATTTGTGCCCCTCGCCCCCTGCCATGGCCAATCAGCCAATCAGATGAGAGGAAGCCCGCGAGGTGCGGGCCTGCCGTGTAACGACGGCTTCAAGACGCCATCTAGTGGGCGCGGTAAATAAGACTGGGGTATGGGAGGGAGGGGGGTTGAGGAATAGGTTGATCAGGCACCATGGATCAGGAATGTAGTTGAAAAGTATGTAGTTGATGTGAATAATTGTAATTTTGAAATGATGATTTTTGTCTGTATTTGTGTTGTGATTATGCATTGTGTGTGTGTGTGTGTGTGTGTGTGTGTGTGTGTGTGTGTGTGTGTGTGTGTGTGTGTATGTGTGTATGTGTGTGTCTGTGTCTGTGTGTGTCTGTGTGTGTCTGTGTGGAATAGGGTTAGGAGCAGGAGGAAAGGGTGGAGGGGGAGTGTGGGCAACACATTGATCAAGAATGTAGCGGTTTGTAATCAGAAACAAGCGACCAGAACTGGTGAAAACGACCATAATTTCAGTTTAGTCGCTTAATGGGTTCCAGCCTTAAGTTCCTCCTCCAAAAGGATGTCGATTCAAAGGAGCAATTTATCAAAAGGCTAGCTTAAACAATTACCCCTGAACCTACAACAAGTAAACGTAAGCATGCTAGATATTCTAATTAAAGGCTAATGGTAAATAAATCCTTCTTTCAAGTGATATTCCTTTGTTAAATGACAAAAGAACAAAGGTCGGATTAAACACAATCGTATAACGAGAAAATGATTATGTGCGCTTATGTCAAAAACGTTTACCAGAGTGTAATTAATATCTTAATCCCCTTCACAAAGTTTAGATGGAAATAACCTTTGGAAATACAAGTCTATTCAAGGATTGCAAGCAAATTTGACAGAGCAATTACACAAAATTAATACAAATAGAAATAAAAATATTCTCCTTAGGCTTAAGAATAGGATGATTAATTGGTATTTGCCTCTTTAGGGAACAATTTATAGTTTATCCGTGTCATTTATGTGTCTAGTTAATTCCACTCATTTAGAAAATAAATTTCCACTCAATCAGCATCAATTTAGTAATTAGCACCAATCAGACAAGTGAACAAGTATTGTAAGGAAAACACAGAGAAAACCAACCTCTTTAGGCCTCACCTGAGTAAACACAGCCTAACCCACGGCCTAAGACTGTGTCATTACCCACAGCTGAAGTTACTTATAATATACTCCGGCCATTGTTAGGCTTTGTAGGCTTTGTACAGGCCTACACATAGGCCTATTGTGTAGGCCTGAGTTAATTGTGGGCCTAGTGCATTGAGAGGTGGGGTGGGCCGGCTGGCTGGTCGCTGTATGGGGTGCACAAGGTTAGGCTTGAACATAAGGCAGTTTAGGCTTATAATAGAGCGGTGGAGGCTTATTAACGCCTAGTCAAAGGCCTAAGCCTCATTAGGGCCTCATTAACATGTCACCTAGAAAACAAAGCCACTTGGACAAGACTCGATTGCAATCGTGGCGTCTGGCCTAGGCCGCCAATTGCAATCAGCCCGTCTGTTATGTTTAGGCTGGCATAGGCCGACATAGGCATACATAGGCCTACACATATAGGGCCACATAGGCCAGCATGCCAAGCCTAAACCAGTACAAGAGTATTGGTATGTTGTGGCTTCTTAGGATTTCCATTGTCGCTTTTGGATACGTGGCTTCCCAAGAAACTACCCGGGTTAAAGTACTCCCTTTTTTTTGAGTTTGTGATCCAAAAACATTATCCTTTAGCCAGTATCTACACATATTTCAATGTGAAATCACTTTCTTATGTAATTGTATGAGAAGAACGGAACATTTCAGGTGCGGAGAAAAAAATTATCATTTAATGATATCTTTCAAATCCAGATGCCAAGCAATAATTATTACAGTACCTTTCAACCTCCTATTGCCATTCAGTTCTCTATTCCTCCTCATCTCTTGGTGCTACAACAAACTATTTCAGGCCACTACATAGATCGACTAGATAGGGATATCGTGTCGAGGAATCACAACTGATCCTAACAAGATCTAGCCCTATCCGCCCACTTTACCCCAAGGGGCCTTCCATTAAGTACGTACGGAGGAAAGGGGGTGGGGGTATAACATTTTGGAAATTTTGCGTACGTCCCTGTACAAATCCATTGCGTACTTAAGCCCAGGGGGGGGGGGGGGGTCTTTTGTAAAATTTGCGTACGTACTAATAAAAAGACCCCTACCAAAACCACCGCCGCCCCTGCCGCCCCTGCCGCCCTTACCGCCGCCCTTCTCGTCCTTGCCGCCCATACCGCGCGACAACTCGACCGCGCGCTCGGCGATCACGCGGCACGCGGCCGGCGACGCGTAAACAAACGCGCCTTGTTTGGGTGGGGGCCGAGGTCTGAAGCGGTTAACATGAGCAGGGGCGGATCTAGATGGGGGGGGGGGGGGGGTTCAGGGCCCCTGACTTCCCCCGAATAAGCCCATCCCACTTTGGGTATATCCCAGGGTCACTGTATATATTTGAAGCTGGAATTGACCTTTCTTAGGAGCAATTTGTCAACCAAATTGTTTGGTTACTTTTGTTTTATGCATCTATCTTCATGGACTAAACACAGATGCATTTTTAAAAAATATTTTATGGTAAAATTTAATGTTGTTGTTAACTGGGATGGGCTTATTGGTGGACCCAAAAACTACAAAAAGAGAGGAAAATGCCCCACGTGTGCCCACACATGCATGTCGTTTTAGTAATTAGCCTACACCCCCCCCCCCCCCCCCCCCCACCTTCGGAAATCCTGTATCCACCCCTGATGAGACTGTGTGAGATTAACATAGCGATGAGGCGTGGGGAGGGGAGAGGAAGTATGCGTGGTGTGGGTGTTAGGGGGTAAACAATGGGAGGGATTAACCCCAGGATAACCCACTGTAAAAGTGATGAACAGACAGCCGCTCGCCACCAGCTGGGAAATTATCGCCACCAGCTGGAAAATTAATGTTCTGCATGTAAAATACCCTGCAAACAAACGGCAAACTATAGAGGAAAGAAATTATGTGATTAAAAAAAAAGGAAAAACAGGTGTAGAAGAATGTTGTGTTCCATCTGGACACCACCCTCCACATCCCACCGTCATAAGAGAAACACGATATTTCAAGAAGTGAAATGAGGGGGGAGATATTGGATTTTTGGGGCGGATTCAGGGGGTGGGGAGGATCCAAGGGGCCCTGATACGCCCCCCCCCCCCATGCGCGTGAATGCACACAATTGTTAGTACTTAGCCTTTATGCTGACACCCTCCCCCCCCTTATCAAAAATCCTGTATCCTCCCCTGAGATTTAAGAGTTTGATTTGTTTTTAAAAGAATCATGAAACGGATCTAAAGAACATGACGTGAGATTGTATTTCTATCTAACGAATATCATATCTCATCTGCCCAAGCCTCGCTTTAGAATGATATTCACATTCCATTGAATATAGAAATATATGAAATTCATTATCTTTCCCACAGATTTCAGAATGAAACCTTTTCCCTCTTTATATGTTTCAGCCAAAAGCTTTCAAATGTAACTGTCCTTTCCCCATAGATAAGCAAAGTGTGGGTTTAGTCTAACGGCCGCTAGGTGGTGTCGGGGGCGTTTGAGTAGGGGCCGACTAACAGCTCTCATTTCCCGGCATTCAACATCTCCTCACCCCCCCTCTTTCCTCCCCCACGCACATACCCCCCCCCCTCCCTTTCCTCCAGCCCCTCTCTAACACCCACCCCCCACCCCACCCCCGTACAGTCCCCTACCGCTTCATATTGGGGTGACGAACCCTCGCGGCGAACCACCATTATGGATTCACCGGCGTTTCTTAGCCACTTTCCCGCCAAATTGGCCGGTCATTAAGAAATTGTTCATTTCGATTAAATTACAATTACTGGGTGCGTGAGTGGTGCAAATGATCACAAACAAGGCGCCGGCCCGCCGCGCACCAGCGTCAAAAGTCGGCGAATCTCGCGAGATCTGCAGGCTGCGCACGCAACGCTTGATTCACTCGGAGCAGACGACAATTTCATCAATTCGCGCCAATTCTCGGGCGAGGCGAGAAGCGCCCGGCGTCCGTGGACGGAACGCGCGGCAAATGTGGCTGACAGGAAGTGCTTAATAAGCCGCCATTCTGCGCCGACGATTCGCGACTCGGAGATTGCGGGAGGCTGGAGGGGGAGGGAGGAGAGAGAAGGGGGGCACTTTTGCGAGGTAGTATATTGTAGGGTTGCAATTTATGGAAACCAAATTTCCTAGCTTTTTATTCATTTATATTTGGAGGTGGGGGGAGGTCGAGTGTTTTTCTTTTAACTTCCCACTTCTCTTTTAAGTTTTATTTTCTAATAACATCGGGGTTACCCCTCGTTTTCAGTGTATTAAGCCAGGAACCCACAGAGCGACGCAGCTGGAATTCTAGTCGATTTTGAGATCGCCAGTGACTAATATCTAATATTTTCCAAGTGATTTACCACTTTTTGATATATGTCTGGTCGAATTGGTCATTGGGAACAGAGTTTCTGGTCATTTTAACCAGTTTACACCAAAATGTAAATACCTGAATTCGTCGAAACGACCAAAATTTTGGTTTAATCGCTCAGTGGATTCCACCCTTTACATGGAAAAAGGGTAGTTCACCTCAAGTGCATGTTTTTTTGGTCGACCATGCAGGCCATCTTCTTTCTCTTTAACTTTGCCTACTCCATGCATGCAGACACATATTAATATTTAGGGTTGACTCTTTTTGGTCCAGAAACTTTTAGTTATTATTGTAGGCGAGTTGATTTCGTGGGGTTGATTACTTAAATGAATTTGGGTTTTGAGGGTAAATGCAATTCATTTTATGAAATTTATTTTCTACTCCCTTCAATTGCCGTTATTGTGCATGCAGCACCGTCTCCGATGGGCATGATGTGGTTATAGTAATTGCTTTTATTATTACCCATACTCACTTACAACTGAATGATCTGTATCTAGTTAGGTGTATACTGTGTATAGTTATCCCCAAATATATCGGTATATCAAGTTAAGTCAAGAAGCAAAAGTATAGGTACAAATTATAGACAGAGGCATTATGACGACGATAAAGGAAAATCAATCGTTCGCTGTCCCTATGGTAAACCTAGTATCTGTTGATTCAAATAGAGGGGGGGGGGAATTCTCAAGAACCTTTGGCCTGAATTTAAAAGTGGAAAAATGCTAATTTTCATGAAGAAAGGGGAGGGGTGCGCCCCCGCGCGCCCTCTGAATCTCCTATACTAAAACATAGGTATAAAAGGCAAAATAATAATGAGCTCCTTCGATTTAGAATGTTCAATGCTCAGGGGCAGATACATGATTTTAAGACTGCGCTAGAAGCTGTGCGTATGTATATAATGTAAAGACACACCTGGACAGTATGCATGGACAGTAGTTGTTGAATGATTTATTGTCCTGAAGATTCATAAATGTAGATAGTATTTTCAATAGAATTACATATAGGTATATGAATGTTCAGTAATGATTCACAAACTGCATTTCTATATGGGAATTACAGATATGAAACATGACGCTATGGAAATTAAAAAGAAAAAAAGGACAAGATGGTGGAACCCGCATAGTCTGTATAATATATAAACGTATTAATTTTCGCGCTGTAGGCCTCCATATTTTCGCAAATTTTGCCCAACGATATAAATGCACGAAAATATGATGTGAGTGAAATTTATAAATATTATAGGACATATAAAAATAACTATCAAATGCGCGAAATTATGAATGGGCGGAAAGTCTACTTGGTGCGCGAAAATTTAGCAGAGCGAAAATATATATACGTTCACAGTATACAGAACTTTAGCCTTGACAGTTCCCCCCACCCCCCCACCCCTCCAGTACAGACTGGTTTGACGTCACCCCGGAGGAGGCCTTTGATGGAAGCCCAGCGTTAGCTCTCATTTCCGTCTTAGACACAAAATGTGGCCGACTTACTTAAGGACAGAACGTCCAGAGCTGAATAAGCTGAGCGGCAGTGCACCTACTTTCATCTTTAGATCAATCTGAACAACATCTGTTGAGGACTTGGGAAAAGCAATTTTGAAGATTACCCGTGTCAGCATCTTTTTAGGAAATAAAATTGTATTTTTTTTATTTGGTTCCTTTTGACCCCAATCTTGAGAATTGGAGGTAAGAGGCCTACATGATGGATTTCAACAGCAATTGCAGATAGTTTAGCAAAAACTATTTTGTACCAAAAGTCGCCATATTATAGAGGAGCTACTATTTTGAATAGCCTACCAAGTGCAATACAAAATGTTCCTTCAAGAAGAGACTTTAAATTGGCCTTAAAACATTATATTACTTAGGTAAAAATTGATTGGAAAATGTATTTTTGAATTTGTGTCGCAATTGTGTATTCTGATTATTCATTATATTGAACTATAGTTATTGAATCATTATTGTTCATTTATATGGAGAAGCCTCTATGTTACACTGATGCTTACACTAGCTTGTGAAACATCCTGTAGCTGATCCACTTTGTATGACTCATTTCATGTATTCACATAACACTTATACGGAAGATCAATTCTTGTAATTGAGTATAGTTAATAAATAAAAAATAAAAAAAAATAAGCGTTTGCATTTATATTACTATAGTAAATGCTAACGGGGTTGGATGAAGATCTAATACATGCATACCATTCATCCTATAATTATATATTCTATATGTAAGGGTGAGATTATATGGATTACAAACACAGGGATAGGTCAATACAGCTTCTCCCATGTTCAGCCTTAAGACAACGTCTACCTTCATCATATTGCTAAGTAATATACATCTTAACATGCCCTTTTCAGTAGCCAATAGAATATTCCTCAGGTATAATTGCATAAAAGTATACTCAGTGATATACCAAGGGTCTGATAACCACCATTAGTGATTTGTACTTCATTCTAGACCCATTACTTGTCTTCCCCTATATCCACCCCCTACTACCCTCCCTTCCACCTCCATCGTCGTTTACAATTGCCCTTGAAGGGGGGTCCCTATGCCGCATGTACTTAAGAAACAACAATGTCGCCTGAAAAATAACTCGCTATGTCCCATGTTGCCTCTAAGAGGCTGTCATGTTACATGTGGAATTTAAGAAGTATTCCAAGTCATGATCTGTTTATTTTTTCACTCATGCATGTTACTAAGCCTCATGTCACATGTCGATTTTAAGAAATGGCCATGTCGCTATGTTGAATTTAGGGGTTTATGTCCCCCTTACAGTCCCAAGACACTAAACACAAGACGCCCATCTCCAGGCAACCAGAGCGCCTAAGCGCATGCGCAGGCGGTGATCAGCTAAGTGGAAATCTCCACTTCGGGAGGGGAAGAAGCGCTAGTTAAACTTTTTCTGCAAGGTAATTACGTGAAATCACGTTCGCCAAGCGACATTCAATTTAGCGACGTTTATCAAATAACCAATTTGGGCAGGATTATTAATTAGCGCCCGAGCGGGAAAAGAGAAATCAATCAAGATGATTCAATTAGTGATTTAATTAGTGTAGCGCAGCTTATGCATGTTGATGAAGGAGGTAATTGGTGGAGTGAGAGGCGGGCGGAGACAATGCAGCGCAGGGCTGAAGATGGCGACGCCATTACCATGAGGGCGCTCGGCGTGTTTCCAATGCTGCACTCCTACGTCTTCTGCCTACTCGCGTTTAACGTTTTGAACAGCGGCGACCCAAGATATTGAAAAGATGGCGATGTGGGTGCATGTCTGTATATATCCTTCACCCAGCCAAGCTTTTGTATATAACAGCTTGTATTTTCTCCCATCTTTGTGTATAGTTAACTCAACCAATAGAAAGTGAGAGGTCTATAGGAGGATAATGCCATTACCATGAGGGTGCTTGGGATGTTTCCAATGCCACATTTCTACGTCTTCTGCCTACTCCCATTTAACGTTTTGAACAGCAGCGATCCAAGATATTGAAACAGTGGCAATGTGGGTGCGTGTCTGCATGTATCCTTAACCCAGCCAAGCCTTTGTATATATATAAAACAGCTAGCATTTACTCCCATCTTTGTGTAGTTAACTCAACCAATAGAAAGTGGGAGGTCTATAGAAAGATAGTGCTATTACTATGAGGGTGCTCGGCGAGTTTCCAATGCTGCACTTCTATGTCTTCTGCCTACTCGCGTTTAACGTTTCGTACGGCAATGAATCCAAGATTTCAAAATGGTGGACAAGGGGGGGGGGGGGGGGGGGGTTGATGTCTGCATATATATGTAAAAGAGTAGGTAGGTATGTCCATACAGATGATATTTTCTCATCTTTGTGTGCAATTTAAACCAAAACCAAAAGGAATGGGGAAAGGCCATGCAGATGATGGTGCCATTACCATGAGGGCACTCGGCATGTTTCCAATGCTGCACTTCTACGTCTTCTGCCTACTCGCGTTTAACATTTTGAACAGTGGCGATCCAAGATATTGAAACAGTGTCAATGTGGGTGCATGTCTGCATATATCCTTAACCCAGTCATACCTTTATATATATTAAAACAGCATGCATCTAGATCCGAGCAGACAAGATTTCTCCCATCTTTGTGTATAGTTAAAGCAATAGAAAGGAGGAGGTCTATAGGAAGATAATGCCATTACCATGAGGGCACTCGGCATGTTTCCAATGCAACACTTCTACGTCTTCTGCCTACCTGCATGTGTTTAATGTTTTGAACAGTGGGGGATCCAAGATTTCAAAATGGTGGACAGGGGGTTGGGTTGATGTCTGCATATATATGTAAAAGAGTATATAGGCAGGTATGTCTATACAGATGACAATTTACCATCTTTCTGTGCAATTTAAACTGAAACCAAAAGGAAGGGGTAAAGGTCATGCAGATGATGACGCCATTACCTTGAGGGCGCTCGACGTGTTTCCAATGCCACACTTCTACGTCTTCTGCCTACTCGCGTTGAATGCATGCTTTGAAAAGTGGCGGATTCAAGATTTCATAATCTCAAGAATAGGGTTGGTTGATATCTGCATAAATATTATCATGTAAATAACAGTGCACATCTACATGCAGGCAGATAACAGATTACCATCTTTTTGTATCTAAGTCCCAACCATAAGGCGGGGGGAGGGCCAGGAAAATGACAGATACCATTAGCACGAGGGCACTCGGAGTGTTTCCAATGCCACACATTACACCTTCTGCCTACTTGAGTTTAACATCTTGAACAGCAGCGATCTAAGTTATTGAAATTAAGGTGGCAATGGGATGGGTGCATGTCTGCATATATCTTACACCCAGCCAAGCCTTTGTATATATAACTCTATGCTTTTAACATTTCAACAAAAGATCCAAAATGTTGGAAAGGCAGGAACAGCGGGTTAATGTCTGGATAAATATACAAACAGCAATCATTTGCTACCATATAATTATGCAGGCGACGATATACAGAAACCCTTACTTTCAATTCCCAGTCCAAATTCCTGTTTAAATTCTGAAATCCCCGTAAGTTTCAAAAAGGTAAATATACAAAGTATAAAACTTTGATTAATATAGATTATGTTTCCAAATCCCAATCTTCACTTTTTCTACTTTCCCCGGTTTTAATTCCTTATAATGTCTTTTCTCTGTAGACATGTATATCATACTCTACATCCCTTCCTGTTTTGTCAATTATTGTTTCAGTTCAACATTGTCCTTCTCTCCTTGAGATGGTCAAAATAATGTTGGAAACGATGCATGTTCTCCAGTCTATAAAGCAATTTTCTTAATTATCAGGAAATGTTAGATTCTTTAAAGGGACCAAAAACCAATAATTATAATGGACAAAATTATCAAAACTCAGATTATTATAGAAATGTTCGATGAGTCTAGTTAAGAAGGTCGGTAAAGGTAAAGTATTAGCTGTGAAAACTAGCTCAAACCGAAGTAGAATTCCATGAGAGATGCTGATATTTCCTTGTGTTTGTAAACAGACCCAATTTATTTTTGATCCACATTAATTGAGTTGGGCACGATTTTTTTTTAATGTTTTTCTGTTATATTTCACAGTTTAGATTTTAACATAGGCCAGAAATACGCTCATGGAATGGATTTCCATGATTATTACCTATTGAGTTTGGAAAATTTAATTGATTTTGTTGGTTTTGGCTCTCCCCTAAACAAGAAATCCGCTCGTTCCATCAAACCATGGATTCCCTTTTTCAACTAAAGTTCTGTTCAATCACATGGATACATTTCGGCGGCTAATTATGTGTCTGGTTGAAATCTGAAAAATAGTCAACTTCATTGTTACAAAAGCTAGTTTATATAATTATATTCATGCAGAAGTATATGGATGGAAATAGTAAAGAACTGCATGTATTATTCCAGCCACTAGACTTTCTCGGATTTGTTTAGTTTATTATAAATTTCTGGAGATCATTTTCAGTTAGTAAATCAAAGTTGTAAATATATGTATTCTAAACTTAAAGCACCGTTCAAAATACAAAAAGAACGAACTACATTTTTCTTTCTCAGCTTTGGGGAAAAAAACGTGAGTAGAGGTGACTAAAACTCAAACCATATACGGATGTAATTCCTTCTACCTATTCAGTAGTTTCCTCGGCTTTTTTGTGCATCTGGAAATGTAAGTGAAATAATTAAAATCAGGGAACATTTAATGTTTACAGAAGAAATATATCCGTGCAGGTATAGGACAAGAAAAAGTGGAACTATATACATATAGCTCTAATTTATCAACTTAAAACTTTGCATCAAACAGGAAGACAACTAACATTACATGATTTTCCGTGTGAGTTTTCCGTATTTTCTTCTACTTTATCATGTATATTATTACAAGTTATTCATTGGGTTATAATAGTATACTTAGTGTCTGACGACAAGAGACCCACCCGAAGATTTTGTCGGGGAATTTCAAATGTCAGCTTATCATAATGTTTCACGTGTACAGCCAAACATAAACAAACGTTCCTTGCTGTTATTTTTTTCTCTCTCGTTCTTTACTCTATAATTTTCCCCTGGTGGCCAAACCGGCGACGATAAAATATGTCAGGTACTCTGTCCATTCATTTCAGGCCAGCTCAATCTTAAGATACAAACAACACAAGCTCACGCGAAACTAAACCAACGTATACACTTCTAATACACAATAATGCACTAACATTATGTTACATTATGTTACGAACATAGAAAACATTCAATTGATTAACTCACCTTTGGCATTTGCTGATCGAATACTTACAATAAAACATGGTCCTTCCCATGACCTGTCACTGAACAAAGAATACTGTGGTTGTGACTGTGTCGGTATGTTGTGATGGAATGAGGTTATGGTGGGGGGGGGGGGGCAGGTAGAGGGGGTCTAAAGGGGAGGGGGGGGGGGCGAAGGCAAGGTAGGATTGTGGGGGGAGGGGGGCAGGGGGGAGGAGGGGGGGATAGATTGCTTATGGCTTCGAACCAATAACAAGTTTATATAAAAGTGTGTAAGTCGGAATGAAAATAATATATTCTGACCAGAAATTGCCAATTAAACAACGGGAAACAAAGTAATCACATGTAACAAACCATACCACTTTTTACCGTCTTGCCCTAATAAACGTGTTCGTTTTGCACCTTGCATGTGTAAGAGTTCTCCGAATAAGTGTAGGCCTAAATGTGGCTTCACCACCAAAACCGACCCGACCTGACCTAAACTTTAAGCTCCCCCCCCCCCCCTTCACCACCTCCACCTTATTACGTAACAAAGCGCGTACAGAAAGTAGTCCCGGCGGAGTCAATTGACCAATCAGAACGTCGTATTTTGGTGTGACTGACTGGGTTGGTTATGGTTAGAAGTGGGGGAGTGGGGTAGTTGGGGGGGGGGGGTAAGGTAACTGCAATTGGAGCGAGAAACATAAACGGTCATTTACCTATGGACACGACGATCGTGATATTAAGTGGCTAATAACTAGGCTATAATTACACAACACACTAAGACACATCGACTCCTGAACGCGAAGAACCCAACCCCTCACTTCAGCAGTTTCACACATTTACAACGACGGATTGGAGATTTGACCTCGGTTACCTGACCAGAACCATTCAACGTAACAACATGGCCGCCGAGGAGAATAGGAAGGGAAACACATTAACTAAAATACCCAGTTTAGACTGATCAAAATTAGCCATTTCGGAGTGCCAATTGAGAAAAATAGTGTGTTATGACGTTTGAGTCTGTCGTGGTGATTCACATCAGTTGTTGGTCGAACAGCGTGGAAAAACTTAAAGCCTGACCAAAAATAGTATATATTTTCAGGGACACTTCTTGTATACTCACAGCCACAGAGAAGTTTGTCTTTTCGTTTTTACAAAATCCTAAGTTCTTGCACGCCGTGCATTTGATGTGTTTTTCTAGTAGTGGGGCAGTTTTGTTTGAGTTTGAATATTTCTTGTTGTTTTCTCCCCAAGGTGATTGCAAATGCTTTTATCTTATTATTATACTAAATTATGAATGAGTAATCAATAAGTTTTTCTTTTGCTTTTTCAGCATGGCCTGACGATCTTCCAGATACAGTCTTGCGTGATTCCATTGCCAAGGTAAGTTTGCATAATGTCAGAAAAAGTTTCTTTTTCAAATGCGTTTTACAATGTCTGCACAGTAATTGTGTTGAGAATCTGAATCCGAATTGAACGATATCCTATACATGATAACAAAACCAAATGATTTATATATGTAACGGTCTATATTATATCGACACTGTTTTGGCCTTTAAAAAAAAAAAAATATCTATGCATTTTCATGTATGCATGCGTAAAACCTAGTTGGCATGCGTATTATTCTATCAGCTTTAAATACTTCTTACTCTAATAAAAATGTCTTATTGTATTAATAATGTATGTATTAGTATGTATAATAGGGACGGTACACAGACGGGGAAATAGGTATACTCAGACTTCATTTGATAAATCATAATACTATAGATACATTTTTTACCATTGTACATTTACCCATATATATTCTAATTGAGACGTCTCAGTCTCCCCTCTATAGCACCCCACCTGACACCCCACCTCTGCCCCCCTTTGTTATTGTGTCTATTGTAGAGGGCCATCCTACTGCGACCCGTATACTTCTAACATTTTACATCATGTCTGACCAATAAAAATTTATTATCCAAAGAAAACACCTTCTGGAAGGTTCCGCCGTCTTGATTGCTTGATAATCACATTGGAGAACGCATTAAGGTCAAGTAAAGGTAGCATACTTTATTTTTTATATTTTTTGTATTGAATCAAACTATATCACTTTACAATGCTCTTCCTATAGAGGTAGACATTTTATCAGAAATCAAACTTTGTATAATTGGTATTAAAATCAAAATTACTTAAATGGGCCGAATTTGATTTTAATGAGAAAATCAATAGGGAAATTTCAATATCAACATCAACAGAGAAACTATATCATTCATTTATTTTGAGTTTTATTTCCAATTATCTCTTACAATCATAAGCTCTTCCGATATAGTAACACTGTATACTGTTCATACTGTATAACATTTATGCCTGCATTATAATTTTTACTCATCCGTATAAATATTATATTTCATACATGTATACTCATGTAGCACATCTGAAAAACCAGGGGTAACCCTGAATATAGATACTTACTAAAACTCCTTAAAATGGGAAAGAACGTAAAGAAAGGAAAAGAGGTGGTGGAACATTTTGTATTGTCCATTCCCCAATTCCCCGCAGCGTCCTCAGCCATCTCTATTATCTCAGCAACATGCTCCTACAATTAGCACATTAAGCCCCAGCTAAGTACTGCTATAATGTGGCGTGCAGTTCTGTAGTGTTCTTGGTGGTGGCGTGATTTTGTCATTTACACAACGTTAATGCAGTGTATGTAATTTGGCGGTTGTCGTTACACTGTTCTTCCCATCCTGTTCCTTACCATGCCATTTCCCTATACCCTCTTATACCTATCCTATTCAGTGGCAGATTCGGGGGGAAGCAGAGGGCTTACGCCCCCTATTTTTGGCCAAATATTGATTTCTTTTGGGAAAATTCTCGGACTTGTTGGGTATGGTAGACAATTTTATAACAGAGCGTCCCCCCTCCCTTTTTTTTCTCTGGATCCGCCCCTGCTTTCCCACCAGGTATAGACTATCCTTCCTCCCATCCTTTCTTAACTTGCCCATATCCATATACCCTTCCTCCTTTCCTGTCCCTCATCATCCCAAAATCCGAACCGTTCCTCTTACCCCGTCCGTCACAACCCCCTCCCTTTCCTTCTCCTCCATCCTGCATGTCCCTTCCCTGTTTCTCCGTCCAGCCCATTCAATTTCTTGTTCTCACTTGCCAATTTTTCCATATTATTTACCAACTGTTTAATTGTCATAGTGCTTTCGTCCCTTACAGGCATGTAACTCTAATTCTCTCCTGCCACAAGCTACAGGCACAGTGGATCGATCGATTAGACAGCATGCAGCTTCAGAGCATAATTATCAGGTTTGTGTCCATGGTTAGGCGAATTCAGCTTTTGGAAAGTGGACGTCAACATACAGGCAGGGCCTAAAACAATACAAATTCACCCATGAACGTACGAATCCCCCCCATACACACACCTCCGTCCGCATTTGTCTGTGCTGCCCGGGGGGGGGGGGGGGGGGGGCAGTATACGATCCAGGAGTTTGAATGATATCTATATAGGCCTATCTATTCTCTTTATTAATTCAAAAATTAATACTAACCATGCAGTTGAGCATTCATGCACCCATTTCTTTTATATCCCCTCCATGGGATATTTACTTACACAAATAAGGGGAAACCAAGTGCATTCACATTCATAATAAAATATGCTGCTTTTCAGTACAAAGCAAAAGGGACATATCAAATAAAAAATATCATACCTTTGCAGATCCCCCATTTTAAAGGGACATTCTCGTCCGTGAGATGGACACAAATTGCTACGTTGTAACTCCCGTAGCGCCGCGCCAATTTCGCGACGTGACTAATAACGTCGCCGGATTACGTTCCAAAAGTGGAAAATACGTCGCCGGCCGTCGCGTCGTTAGGCTAACGTCGGCGTATCTTAGCCTAACGACAGCTGGACGAGAACGTCCCTTTAAAATCCTGGAACCACCCTTGATCCCCACACGCTATATAGAACGATCAGGTTGGTAAAGGGTCATGTCGGGAGGGGGGAGATGTGGGGTGGTGGCGAGGAAGGGATTATGGGATGCTCAGGAAGGGCCTTAGGGCATTATTAAATGGCGGGGACGGCTGGGATGGGAGGAGGAGGAGGGAGGTGGGTGAGGGTAGTAGAGGAAATGAGGGGTGGCAGTTGATGGAAGGGGCCCCCACTTAGAGCTGATTATCTTTAAGTGTATGTAGAGTTTTTGTGTCCAAGTGACGTTAGATTAATTGAATTAAGGCCATAGGATTTAAAGTAAAGTATATAGATTGCTTGGCTAAGAAATCCGAGTAACCCTTAGGTAATTGCATCATAAACAACATAGAGGCGGTAAATTATCTTATGTTTATTATGAAGCACTGGGATGAGATATGAATCATTGCCGACTCTCAAGATTTTCTTTTATGAAATATAATTAAACGCGCCCAATCCTTAGTAAACCAATGCATAACTGATTTTATACCCCTCAGTAGGACCCGTATGTGATTCTGTAGGCCCAAAGCCCCAGCAGTGTCCGCCATCTTGGACGCTGCCATTTTAGTTCTGCGGGCTCTCACGGGGGGCGCTGTCGTCGCCTGAGGCTGAGACGGTCTAAAAGTCGCCTAAGTAGCTCAGGAAATGGACTAATGTCACAGGCAAATGGACTAAAAAGTGCTTTATGGACTCATTCTGTGTACTTTACGATACTTCGCCTGCGTCATTAAATGAAATTAAGCCAAATTATTTCACTTAGACCTACTCGGCGGTAGCCGAGTAATGGCAGCAGCACATTTTTCGAATTATGTCTATTAGGGTAGTTTGGGCGAGCGATAATGGGTGGAATTTGATATACATGTCAACGGACGTCTCCAGGCGGAAGTCGGCGCAGGAAAGACGCGCGCTTTGAAAGGCATGATGGGAAATGGCGCGCGTTTCAGCCGAGATGGGTCCAAGGGAGAGGGGACAGCGTTTGTTGGGGGTGGAGGGGTGGGGGGCGGGGGGGGTAGGGTGGGGGGGGGGGAAGAAAAGGGCTTTTTGGAGGGAGAGGCCCTTCTTTGATCAGTTATGTCCTTGTCGGTAAAAGATTCAGACGTCCCCATGACAACTGTTAAAGACCACATACACCCATGGCCACCCACCCACCCCACCCTGGAGGAGCCCTTTTTTCCCCTGGCGGCAGGAGGGCTTACTAAAGTGACTCCCCCCCCCCCCACCCCTCGTGTCCAAGTGGTGTGAGGTCCACACGACACGGCGGCCCAAAATGGCACTAAATGATGCAAATTATTCACACTCCTGCCAGTCGGCCCTCTCCCCTAATCTCGCCATTTTTGCTCATCGTGCCCCATGGGATTGTGGGTGAAAAGTACAGGCATGCCCCCCTGGTGGCATTTGTTG